>CAJQUW010010557.1:0-256592 GCA_907163375.1 Prostheceraeus crozeri
ACATTTTTCGAAAAATCGACAGAGTTAGAATTTGGGACGTTTTGGTGTGTAGCGCCAAAACGAAGCATCGGATGAGAAAACGGAGGCCAGATTCGGATTCAGCGTGAAATTCTGCATCGGTATGGTGAGTTTGAACGCAATCGGAGAGAAAAAATTTTCGCTGACGTCCCCCCCCTCGGGAGAGCTCGCTTCGATTTTGGCTTCCAGTGGACGGATTTTGTCGTGCCATAGCTCGTTTGAAAGCTAAGAGTGAGACACATTCACTGAAAGAATCGGCTTGTTCATATCTGTCTTCGTTTAGATGTGAGACGCCATTTAAGATTTTGGGACATTGGCGAAAAACGACAGAGTTAGAATTTGGGACGTTTTGGGCTGTAGCTTCAAAACGAAGCATCGGATTGGAAAACGGATTTCAGATTTGGAATCAGCGTGAAATTCTCTATCTGTATGGTGAGTTTCAAGTCAATCGGCGAGAAAAAATTTTCAACATTTTTCGAAAAAACGACAGAGTTAGAATTTGGGACGTTTTGGTGTGTAGCGCCAAAACGAAGCATCGGATGGGAAAACGGAGGCCAGATTCGGATTCAGCGTGAAATTCTGCATCGGTATGGTGAGTTTGAACGCAATCGGAGAGAAAAAATTTTCGCTGACGTCCCCCCCCCTCGGGAGAGCTCGCTTCGATTTCGGCTTCCAGTGGACGGATTTTGTCGTGCCATAGCTCGTTTGAAAGCTAAGAGTGAGACACATTCACTGAAAGAATCGGCTTGTTCATATCTGTCTTCGTTTAGATGTGAGACGCCATTTAAGATTTTGGGACATTGGCGAAAAACGACAGAGTTAGAATTTGGGACGTTTTGGGCTGTAGCTTGAAAACGAAGCATCGGATTGGAAAACGGATTTCAGATTTGGAATCAGCGTGAAATTCTCTATCTGTATGGTGAGTTTCAAGTCAATCGGCGAGAAAAAATTTTCAACATTTTTCGAAAAAGCGACAGAGTTAAAATTTGGGACGTTTTGGTGTGTAGCGCCAAAACGAAGGATCGGATGGGAAAACGGAGGCCAGATTCGGATTCAGCGTGAAATTCTGCATCGGTATGGTGAGTTTGAACGCAATCGGAGAGAAAAAATTTTCGCTGACGTCCCCCCCCCTCGGGAGAGCTAGCTTCGATTTCGGCTTCCAGTGGACGGATTTAGTCGTGCCATAGCTCGTTTGAAAGCTAAGAGTGAGACACATTCACTGAAAGAATCGGCTTGTTCATATCTGTCTTCGTTTAGATGTGAGACGCCATTTAAGATTTTGGGACATTGGCGAAAAACGACAGAGTTAGAATTTGGGACGTTTTGGGCTGTAGCTTGAAAACGAAGCATCGGATTGGAAAACGGATTTCAGATTTGGAATCAGCGTGAAATTCTCTATCTGTATGGTGAGTTTCAAGTCAATCGGCGAGAAAAAATTTTCAACATTTTTCGAAAAAACGACAGAGTTAAAATTTTGGACGTTTTGGTGTGTAGCGCCAAAACGAAGCATCGGATGGGAAAACGGAGGCCAGATTCGGATTCAGCGTGAAATTCTGCATCGGTATGGTGAGTTTGAACGCAATCGGAGAGAAAAAATTTTCGCTGACGTCCCCCCCCCCTCGGGAGAGCTAGCTTCGATTTCGGCTTCCAGTGAACGGATTTAGTCGTGCCATAGCTCGTTTGAAAGCTAAGAGTGAGACACATTCACTGAAAGAATCGGCTTGTTCATATCTGTCTTCGTTTAGATGTGAGACGCCATTTAAGATTTTGGGACATTGGCGAAAAACGACAGAGTTAGAATTTGGGACGTTTTGGGCTGTAGCTTGAAAACGAAGCATCGGATTGGAAAACGGATTTCAGATTTGGAATCAGCGTGAAATTCTCTATCTGTATGGTGAGTTTCAAGTCAATCGGCGAGAAAAAATTTTCAACATTTTTCGAAAAAGCGACAGAGTTAAAATTTGGGACGTTTTGGTGTGTAGCGCCAAAACGAAGGATCGGATGGGAAAACGGAGGCCAGATTCGGATTCAGCGTGAAATTCTGCATCGGTATGGTGAGTTTGAACGCAATCGGAGAGAAAAAATTTTCGCTGACGTCCCCCCCCCTCGGGAGAGCTAGCTTCGATTTCGGCTTCCAGTGGACGGATTTAGTCGTGCCATAGCTCGTTTGAAAGCTAAGAGTGAGACACATTCACTGAAAGAATCGGCTTGTTCATATCTGTCTTCGTTTAGATGTGAGACGCCATTTAAGATTTTGGGACATTGGCGAAAAACGACAGAGTTAGAATTTGGGACGTTTTGGGCTGTAGCTTGAAAACGAAGCATCGGATTGGAAAACGGATTTCAGATTTGGAATCAGCGTGAAATTCTCTATCTGTATGGTGAGTTTCAAGTCAATCGGCGAGAAAAATTTTCAACATTTTTCGAAAAAGCGGCAGAGTTAAAATTTTGGACGTTTTGGTGTGTAGCGCCAAAACGAAGCATCGGATGGGAAAACGGAGGCCAGATTCGGATTCAGCGTGAAATTCTGCATCGGTATGGTGAGTTTGAACGCAATCGGAGAGAAAAAATTTTCGCTGACGTCCCCCCCCCTCGGGAGAGCTAGCTTCGATTTCGGCTTCCAGTGGACGGATTTAGTCGTGCCATAGCTCGTTTGAAAGCTAAGAGTGAGACACATTCACTGAAAGAATCGGCTTGTTCATATCTGTCTTCGTTTAGATGTGAGACGCCATTTAAGATTTTGGGACATTGGCGAAAAACGACAGAGTTAGAATTTGGGACGTTTTGGGCTGTAGCTTGAAAACGAAGCATCGGATTGGAAAACGGATTTCAGATTTGGAATCAGCGTGAAATTCTCTATCTGTATGGTGAGTTTCAAGTCAATCGGCGAGAAAAAATTTTCAACATTTTTCGAAAAAGCGACAGAGTTAAAATTTGGGACGTTTTGGTGTGTAGCGCCAAAACGAAGGATCGGATGGGAAAACGGAGGCCAGATTCGGATTCAGCGTGAAATTCTGCATCGGTATGGTGAGTTTGAACGCAATCGGAGAGAAAAAATTTTCGCTGACGTCCCCCCCCTCGGGAGAGCTAGCTTCGATTTCGGCTTCCAGTGGACGGATTTAGTCGTGCCATAGCTCGTTTGAAAGCTAAGAGTGAGACACATTCACTGAAAGAATCGGCTTGTTCATATCTGTCTTCGTTTAGATGTGAGACGCCATTTAAGATTTTGGGACATTGGCGAAAAACGACAGAGTTAGAATTTGGGACGTTTTGGGCTGTAGCTTGAAAACGAAGCATCGGATTGGAAAACGGATTTCAGATTTGGAATCAGCGTGAAATTCTCTATCTGTATGGTGAGTTTCAAGTCAATCGGCGAGAAAAAATTTTCAACATTTTTCGAAAAAGCGACAGAGTTAAAATTTGGGACGTTTTGGTGTGTAGCGCCAAAACGAAGGATCGGATGGGAAAACGGAGGCCAGATTCGGATTCAGCGTGAAATTCTGCATCGGTATGGTGAGTTTGAACGCAATCGGAGAGAAAAAATTTTCGCTGACGTCCCCCCCCCTCGGGAGAGCTAGCTTCGATTTCGGCTTCCAGTGGACGGATTTAGTCGTGCCATAGCTCGTTTGAAAGCTAAGAGTGAGACACATTCACTGAAAGAATCGGCTTGTTCATATCTGTCTTCGTTTAGATGTGAGACGCCATTTAAGATTTTGGGACATTGGCGAAAAACGACAGAGTTAGAATTTGGGACGTTTTGGGCTGTAGCTTGAAAACGAAGCATCGGATTGGAAAACGGATTTCAGATTTGGAATCAGCGTGAAATTCTCTATCTGTATGGTGAGTTTCAAGTCAATCGGCGAGAAAAAATTTTCAACATTTTTCGAAAAAACGACAGAGTTAAAATTTGGGACGTTTTGGTGTGTAGCGCCAAAACGAAGCATCGGATGGGAAAACGGAGGCCAGATTCGGATTCAGCGTGAAATTCTGCATCGGTATGGTGAGTTTGAACGCAATCGGAGAGAAAAAATTTTCGCTGACGTCCCCCCCCCTCGGGAGAGCTAGCTTCGATTTCGGCTTCCAGTGGACGGATTTAGTCGTGCCATAGCTCGTTTGAAAGCTAAGAGTGAGACACATTCACTGAAAGAATCGGCTTGTTCATATCTGTCTTCGTTTAGATGTGAGACGCCATTTAAGATTTTGGGACATTGGCGAAAAACGACAGAGTTAGAATTTGGGACGTTTTGGGCTGTAGCTTGAAAACGAAGCATCGGATTGGAAAACGGATTTCAGATTTGGAATCAGCGTGAAATTCTCTATCTGTATGGTGAGTTTCAAGTCAATCGGCGAGAAAAATTTTCAACATTTTTCGAAAAAGCGGCAGAGTTAAAATTTTGGACGTTTTGGTGTGTAGCGCCAAAACGAAGCATCGGATGGGAAAACGGAGGCCAGATTCGGATTCAGCGTGAAATTCTGCATCGGTATGGTGAGTTTGAACGCAATCGGAGAGAAAAAATTTTCGCTGACGTCCCCCCCCCTCGGGAGAGCTAGCTTCGATTTCGGCTTCCAGTGGACGGATTTAGTCGTGCCATAGCTCGTTTGAAAGCTAAGAGTGAGACACATTCACTGAAAGAATCGGCTTGTTCATATCTGTCTTCGTTTAGATGTGAGACGCCATTTAAGATTTTGGGACATTGGCGAAAAACGACAGAGTTAGAATTTGGGACGTTTTGGGCTGTAGCTTGAAAACGAAGCATCGGATTGGAAAACGGATTTCAGATTTGGAATCAGCGTGAAATTCTCTATCTGTATGGTGAGTTTCAAGTCAATCGGCGAGAAAAAATTTTCAACATTTTTCGAAAAAGCGACAGAGTTAAAATTTGGGACGTTTTGGTGTGTAGCGCCAAAACGAAGGATCGGATGGGAAAACGGAGGCCAGATTCGGATTCAGCGTGAAATTCTGCATCGGTATGGTGAGTTTGAACGCAATCGGAGAGAAAAAATTTTCGCTGACGTCCCCCCCCCTCGGGAGAGCTAGCTTCGATTTCGGCTTCCAGTGGACGGATTTAGTCGTGCCATAGCTCGTTTGAAAGCTAAGAGTGAGACACATTCACTGAAAGAATCGGCTTGTTCATATCTGTCTTCGTTTAGATGTGAGACGCCATTTAAGATTTTGGGACATTGGCGAAAAACGACAGAGTTAGAATTTGGGACGTTTTGGGCTGTAGCTTGAAAACGAAGCATCGGATTGGAAAACGGATTTCAGATTTGGAATCAGCGTGAAATTCTCTATCTGTATGGTGAGTTTCAAGTCAATCGGCGAGAAAAAATTTTCAACATTTTTCGAAAAAACGACAGAGTTAAAATTTGGGACGTTTTGGTGTGTAGCGCCAAAACGAAGCATCGGATGGGAAAACGGAGGCCAGATTCGGATTCAGCGTGAAATTCTGCATCGGTATGGTGAGTTTGAACGCAATCGGAGAGAAAAAATTTTCGCTGACGTCCCCCCCCCTCGGGAGAGCTAGCTTCGATTTCGGCTTCCAGTGGACGGATTTAGTCGTGCCATAGCTCGTTTGAAAGCTAAGAGTGAGACACATTCACTGAAAGAATCGGCTTGTTCATATCTGTCTTCGTTTAGATGTGAGACGCCATTTAAGATTTTGGGACATTGGCGAAAAACGACAGAGTTAGAATTTGGGACGTTTTGGGCTGTAGCTTCAAAACGAAGCATCGGATTGGAAAACGGATTTCAGATTTGGAATCAGCGTGAAATTCTCTATCTGTATGGTGAGTTTCAAGTCAATCGGCGAGAAAAAATTTTCAACATTTTTCGAAAAAGCGACAGAGTTAAAATTTGGGACGTTTTGGTGTGTAGCGCCAAAACGAAGGATCGGATGGGAAAACGGAGGCCAGATTCGGATTCAGCGTGAAATTCTGCATCGGTATGGTGAATTTGAACGCAATCGGAGAGAAAAAATTTTCGCTGACGTCCCCCCCCCTCGGGAGAGCTAGCTTCGATTTCGGCTTCCAGTGGACGGATTTAGTCGTGCCATAGCTCGTTTGAAAGCTAAGAGTGAGACACATTCACTGAAAGAATCGGCTTGTTCATATCTGTCTTCGTTTAGATGTGAGACGCCATTTAAGATTTTGGGACATTGGCGAAAAACGACAGAGTTAGAATTTGGGACGTTTTGGGCTGTAGCTTGAAAACGAAGCATCGGATTGGAAAACGGATTTCAGATTTGGAATCAGCGTGAAATTCTCTATCTGTATGGTGAGTTTCAAGTCAATCGGCGAGAAAAAATTTTCAACATTTTTCGAAAAAACGACAGAGTTAAAATTTGGGACGTTTTGGTGTGTAGCGCCAAAACGAAGCATCGGATGGGAAAACGGAGGCCAGATTCGGATTCAGCGTGAAATTCTGCATCGGTATGGTGAATTTGAACGCAATCGGAGAGAAAAAATTTTCGCTGACGTCCCCCCCCCTCGGGAGAGCTAGCTTCGATTTCGGCTTCCAGTGGACGGATTTAGTCGTGCCATAGCTCGTTTGAAAGCTAAGAGTGAGACACATTCACTGAAAGAATCGGCTTGTTCATATCTGTCTTCGTTTAGATGTGAGACGCCATTTAAGATTTTGGGACATTGGCGAAAAACGACAGAGTTAGAATTTGGGACGTTTTGGGCTGTAGCTTGAAAACGAAGCATCGGATTGGAAAACGGATTTCAGATTTGGAATCAGCGTGAAATTCTCTATCTGTATGGTGAGTTTCAAGTCAATCGGCGAGAAAAAATTTTCAACATTTTTCGAAAAAACGACAGAGTTAAAATTTGGGACGTTTTGGTGTGTAGCGCCAAAACGAAGCATCGGATGAGAAAACGGAGGCCAGATTCGGATTCAGCGTGAAATTCTGCATCGGTATGGTGAATTTGAACGCAATCGGAGAGAAAAAATTTTCGCTGACGTCCCCCCCCCTCGGGAGAGCTAGCTTCGATTTCGGCTTCCAGTGGACGGATTTAGTCGTGCCATAGCTCGTTTGAAAGCTAAGAGTGAGACACATTCACTGAAAGAATCGGCTTGTTCATATCTGTCTTCGTTTAGATGTGAGACGCCATTTAAGATTTTGGGACATTGGCGAAAAACGACAGAGTTAGAATTTGGGACGTTTTGGGCTGTAGCTTCAAAACGAAGCATCGGATTGGAAAACGGATTTCAGATTTGGAATCAGCGTGAAATTCTCTATCTGTATGGTGAGTTTCAAGTCAATCGGCGAGAAAAATTTTCAACATTTTTCGAAAAAACGACAGAGTTAAAATTTGGGACGTTTTGGTGTGTAGCGCCAAAACGAAGCATCGGATGAGAAAACGGAGGCCAGATTCGGATTCAGCGTGAAATTCTGCATCGGTATGGTGAATTTGAACGCAATCGGAGAGAAAAAATTTTCGCTGACGTCCCCCCCCCTCGGGAGAGCTAGCTTCGATTTCGGCTTCCAGTGGACGGATTTAGTCGTGCCATAGCTCGTTTGAAAGCTAAGAGTGAGACACATTCACTGAAAGAATCGGCTTGTTCATATCTGTCTTCGTTTAGATGTGAGACGCCATTTAAGATTTTGGGACATTGGCGAAAAACGACAGAGTTAGAATTTGGGACGTTTTGGGCTGTAGCTTGAAAACGAAGCATCGGATTGGAAAACGGATTTCAGATTTGGAATCAGCGTGAAATTCTCTATCTGTATGGTGAGTTTCAAGTCAATCGGCGAGAAAAAATTTTCAACATTTTTCGAAAAAGCGACAGAGTTAGAATTTGGGACGTTTTGGTGTGTAGCGCCCAAACGAAGCATCGGATGGGAAAACGGAGGCCAGATTCGGATTCAGCGTGAAATTCTGCATCGGTATGGTGAATTTGAACGCAATCGGAGAGAAAAAATTTTCGCTGACGTCCCCCCCCCTCGGGAGAGCTAGCTTCGATTTCGGCTTCCAGTGGACGGATTTAGTCGTGCCATAGCTCGTTTGAAAGCTAAGAGTGAGACACATTCACTGAAAGAATCGGCTTGTTCATATCTGTCTTCGTTTAGATGTGAGACGCCATTTAAGATTTTGGGACATTGGCGAAAAACGACAGAGTTAGAATTTGGGACGTTTTGGGCTGTAGCTTCAAAACGAAGCATCGGATTGGAAAACGGATTTCAGATTTGGAATCAGCGTGAAATTCTTTATCTGTATGGTGAGTTTCAAGTCAATCGGCGAGAAAAATTTTCAACATTTTTCGAAAAAACGACAGAGTTAGAATTTGGGACGTTTTGGTGTGTAGCGCCAAAACGAAGCATCGGATGGGAAAACGGAGGCCAGATTCGGATTCAGCGTGAAATTCTGCATCGGTATGGTGAATTTGAACGCAATCGGAGAGAAAAAATTTTCGCTGACGTCCCCCCCCCTCTGGAGAGCTCGCTTCGATTTCGGCTTCCAGTGGACGGATTTAGTCGTGCCATAGCTCGTTTGAAAGCTAAGAGTGAGACACATTCACTGAAAGAATCGGCTTGTTCATATCTGTCTTCGTTTAGATGTGAGACGCCATTTAAGATTTTGGGACATTGGCGAAAAACGACAGAGTTAGAATTTGGGACGTTTTGGGCTGTAGCTTCAAAACGAAGCATCGGATTGGAAAACGGATTTCAGATTTGGAATCAGCGTGAAATTCTCTATCTGTATGGTGAGTTTCAAGTCAATCGGCGAGAAAAAATTTTCAACATTTTTCGAAAAAACGACAGAGTTAGAATTTGGGACGTTTTGGTGTGTAGCGCCAAAACGAAGCATCGGATGGGAAAACGGAGGCCAGATTCGGATTCAGCGTGAAATTCTGCATCGGTATGGTGAATTTGAACGCAATCGGAGAGAAAAAATTTTCGCTGACGTCCCCCCCCCTCGGGAGAGCTAGCTTCGATTTCGGCTTCCAGTGGACGGATTTAGTCGTGCCATAGCTCGTTTGAAAGCTAAGAGTGAGACACATTCACTGAAAGAATCGGCTTGTTCATATCTGTCTTCGTTTAGATGTGAGACGCCATTTAAGATTTTGGGACATTGGCGAAAAACGACAGAGTTAGAATTTGGGACGTTTTGGGCTGTAGCTTCAAAACGAAGCATCGGATTGGAAAACGGATTTCAGATTTGGAATCAGCGTGAAATTCTCTATCTGTATGGTGAGTTTCAAGTCAATCGGCGAGAAAAAATTTTCAACATTTTTCGAAAAAACGACAGAGTTAGAATTTGGGACGTTTTGGTGTGTAGCGCCAAAACGAAGCATCGGATGGGAAAACGGAGGCCAGATTCGGATTCAGCGTGAAATTCTGCATCGGTATGGTGAGTTTGAACGCAATCGGAGAGAAAAAATTTTCGCTGACGTCCCCCCCCCTCGGGAGAGCTCGCTTCGATTTCGGCTTCCAGTGGACGGATTTAGTCGTGCCATAGCTCGTTTGAAAGCTAAGAGTGAGACACATTCACTGAAAGAATCGGCTTGTTCATATCTGTCTTCGTTTAGATGTGAGACGCCATTTAAGATTTTGGGACATTGGCGAAAAACGACAGAGTTAGAATTTGGGACGTTTTGGGCTGTAGCTTCAAAACGAAGCATCGGATTGGAAAACGGATTTCAGATTTGGAATCAGCGTGAAATTCTCTATCTGTATGGTGAGTTTCAAGTCAATCGGCGAGAAAAAATTTTCAACATTTTTCGAAAAAACGACAGAGTTAGAATTTGGGACGTTTTGGTGTGTAGCGCCAAAACGAAGCATCGGATGAGAAAACGGAGGCCAGATTCGGATTCAGCGTGAAATTCTGCATCGGTATGGTGAATTTGAACGCAATCGGAGAGAAAAAATTTTCGCTGACGTCCCCCCCCCTCTGGACAGCTCGCTTCGATTTTGGCTTCCAGTGGACGGATTTAGTCGTGCCATAGCTCGTTTGAAAGCTAAGAGTGAGACACATTCACTGAAAGAATCGGCTTGTTCATATCTGTCTTCGTTTAGATGTGAGACGCCATTTAAGATTTTGGGACATTGGCGAAAAACGACAGAGTTAGAATTTGGGACGTTTTGGGCTGTAGCTTCAAAACGAAGCATCGGATTGGAAAACGGATTTCAGATTTGGAATCAGCGTGAAATTCTCTATCTGTATGGTGAGTTTCAAGTCAATCGGCGAGAAAAATTTTCAACATTTTTCGAAAAAACGACAGAGTTAGAATTTGGGACGTTTTGGTGTGTAGCGCCAAAACGAAGCATCGGATGGGAAAACGGAGGCCAGATTCGGATTCAGCGTGAAATTCTGCATCGGTATGGTGAATTTGAACGCAATCGGAGAGAAAAAATTTTCGCTGACGTCCCCCCCCCTCGGGAGAGCTAGCTTCGATCTTGGCTTCCAGTGGACGGATTTTGTCGTGCAATAGCTCGTTTGAAAGCTAAGAGTGAGACACATTCACTGAAAGAAACGGCTTGTTCATATCTGTCTTCGTTTAGATGTGAGACGCCATTTAAGATTTTGGGAGATTGGCGAAAAACGACAGAGTTAGAATTTTGGACGTTTTGGGCTGTAGCTTCAAAACGAAGCATCGGATTGGAAAACGGATTTCAGATTTGGAATCAGCGTGAAATTCTCTATCTGTATGGTGAGTTTCAAGTCAATCGGAGAGAAAAAATTTTCAACATTTTTCGAAAAAACGACAGAGTTAGAATTTTGGACGTTTTGGTGTGTAGCGCCCAAACGAACCATCGGATGAGAAAACGGAGGCCAGATTCGGATTCAGCGTGAAATTCTGCATCGGTATGGTGAGTTTGAACGCAATCGGAGAGAAAAAATTTTCGCTGACGTCCCCCCCCCTCGGGAGAGCTAGCTTCGATTTCGGCTTCCAGTGGACGGATTTAGTCGTGCCATAGCTCGTTTGAAAGCTAAGAGTGAGACACATTCACTGAAAGAATCGGCTTGTTCATATCTGTCTTCGTTTAGATGTGAGACGCCATTTAAGATTTTGGGACATTGGCGAAAAACGACAGAGTTAGAATTTGGGACGTTTTGGGCTGTAGCTTCAAAACGAAGCATCGGATTGGAAAACGGATTTCAGATTTGGAATCAGCGTGAAATTCTCTATCTGTATGGTGAGTTTCAAGTCAATCGGCGAGAAAAAATTTTCAACATTTTTCGAAAAAACGACAGAGTTAGAATTTGGGACGTTTTGGTGTGTAGCGCCAAAACGAAGCATCGGATGGGAAAACGGAGGCCAGATTCGGATTCAGCGTGAAATTCTGCATCGGTATGGTGAGTTTGAACGCAATCGGAGAGAAAAAATTTTCGCTGACGTCCCCCCCCCTCTGGACAGCTCGCTTCGATTTTGGCTTCCAGTGGACGGATTTAGTCGTGCCATAGCTCGTTTGAAAGCTAAGAGTGAGACACATTCACTGAAAGAATCGGCTTGTTCATATCTGTCTTCGTTTAGATGTGAGACGCCATTTAAGATTTTGGGACATTGGCGAAAAACGACAGAGTTAGAATTTGGGACGTTTTGGGCTGTAGCTTCAAAACGAAGCATCGGATTGGAAAACGGATTTCAGATTTGGAATCAGCGTGAAATTCTCTATCTGTATGGTGAGTTTCAAGTCAATCGGCGAGAAAAAATTTTCAACATTTTTCGAAAAAACGACAGAGTTAGAATTTGGGACGTTTTGGTGTGTAGCGCCAAAACGAAGCATCGGATGGGAAAACGGAGGCCAGATTCGGATTCAGCGTGAAATTCTGCATCGGTATGGTGAATTTGAACGCAATCGGAGAGAAAAAATTTTCGCTGACGTCCCCCCCCCTCGGGAGAGCTCGCTTCGATTTTGGCTTCCAGTGGACGGATTTTGTCGTGCCATAGCTCGTTTGAAAGCTAAGAGTGAGACACATTCACTGAAAGAATCGGCTTGTTCATATCTGTCTTCGTTTAGATGTGAGACGCCATTTAAGATTTTGGGACATTGGCGAAAAACGACAGAGTTAGAATTTGGGACGTTTTGGGCTGTAGCTTCAAAACGAAGCATCGGATTGGAAAACGGATTTCAGATTTGGAATCAGCGTGAAATTCTCTATCTGTATGGTGAGTTTCAAGTCAATCGGCGAGAAAAAATTTTCAACATTTTTCGAAAAAACGACAGAGTTAGAATTTGGGACGTTTTGGTGTGTAGCGCCAAAACGAAGCATCGGATGGGAAAACGGAGGCCAGATTCGGATTCAGCGTGAAATTCTGCATCGGTATGGTGAATTTGAACGCAATCGGAGAGAAAAAATTTTCGCTGACGTCCCCCCCCTCGGGAGAGCTCGCTTCGATTTTTGCTTCCAGTGGACGGATTTAGTCGTGCCATAGCTCGTTTGAAAGCTAAGAGTGAGACACATTCACTGAAAGAAGCGGCTTGTTCATATCTGTCTTCGTTTAGATGTGAGACGCCATTTAAGATTTTGGGACATTGGCGAAAAACGACAGAGTTAGAATTTGGGACGTTTTGGGCTGTAGCTTCAAAACGAAGCATCGGATTGGAAAACGGATTTCAGATTTGGAATCAGCGTGAAATTCTCTATCTGTATGGTGAGTTTCAAGGCAATCGGCGAGAAAAAATTTTCAACATTTTTCGAAAAACGACAGAGTTAGAATTTGGGACGTTTTGGTGTGTAGCGCCAAAACGAAGCATCGGATGAGAAAACGGAGGCCAGATTCGGATTCAGCGTGAAATTCTGCATCGGTATGGTGAATTTGAACGCAATCGGAGAGAAAAAATTTTCGCTGACGTCCCCCCCCTCGGGAGAGCTCGCTTCGATTTTTGCTTCCAGTGGACGGATTTAGTCGTGCCATAGCTCGTTTGAAAGCTAAGAGTGAGACACATTCACTGAAAGAAGCGGCTTGTTCATATCTGTCTTCGTTTAGATGTGAGACGCCATTTAAGATTTTGGGACATTGGCGAAAAACGACAGAGTTAGAATTTGGGACGTTTTGGGCTGTAGCTTCAAAACGAAGCATCGGATTGGAAAACGGATTTCAGATTTGGAATCAGCGTGAAATTCTCTATCTGTATGGTGAGTTTCAAGTCAATCGGAGAGAAAAAATTTTCAACATTTTTCGAAAAAGCGACAGAGTTAGAATTTGGGACGTTTTGGTGTGTAGCGCCCAAACGAAGCATCGGATGAGAAAACGGAGGCCAGATTCGGATTCAGCGTGAAATTCTGCATCGGTATGGTGAATTTGAACGCAATCGGAGAGAAAAAATTTTCGCTGACGTCCCCCCCCTCGGGAGAGCTCGCTTCGATTTTTGCTTCCAGTGGACGGATTTAGTCGTGCCATAGCTCGTTTGAAAGCTAAGAGTGAGACACATTCACTGAAAGAATCGGCTTGTTCATATCTGTCTTCGTTTAGATGTGAGACGCCATTTAAGATTTTGGGACATTGGCGAAAAACGACAGAGTTAGAATTTGGGACGTTTTGGGCTGTAGCTTCAAAACGAAGCATCGGATTGGAAAACGGATTTCAGATTTGGAATCAGCGTGAAATTCTCTATCTGTATGGTGAGTTTCAAGTCAATCGGCGAGAAAAAATTTTCAACATTTTTCGAAAAAACGACAGAGTTAGAATTTGGGACGTTTTGGTGTGTAGCGCCAAAACGAAGCATCGGATGAGAAAACGGAGGCCAGATTCGGATTCAGCGTGAAATTCTGCATCGGTATGGTGAATTTGAACGCAATCGGAGAGAAAAAATTTTCGCTGACGTCCCCCCCCCTCGGGAGAGCTCGCTTCGATTTTGGCTTCCAGTGGACGGATTTTGTCGTGCCATAGCTCGTTTGAAAGCTAAGAGTGAGACACATTCACTGAAAGAATCGGCTTGTTCATATCTGTCTTCGTTTAGATGTGAGACGCCATTTAAGATTTTGGGACATTGGCGAAAAACGACAGAGTTAGAATTTGGGACGTTTTGGGCTCTAGCTTCAAAACGAAGCATCGGATTGGAAAACGGATTTCAGATTTGGAATCAGCGTGAAATTCTCTATCTGTATGGTGAGTTTCAAGGCAATCGGCGAGAAAAATTTTCAACATTTTTCGAAAAAACGACAGAGTTAGAATTTGGGACGTTTTGGTGTGTAGCGCCAAAACGAAGCATCGGATGAGAAAACGGAGGCCAGATTCGGATTCAGCGTGAAATTCTGCATCGGTATGGTGAATTTGAACGCAATCGGAGAGAAAAATTTTCGCTGACGTCCCCCCCCCCTCGGGAGAGCTCGCTTCGATTTTGGCTTCCAGTGGACGGATTTTGTCGTGCCATAGCTCGTTTGAAAGCTAAGAGTGAGACACATTCACTGAAAGAATCGGCTTGTTCATATCTGTCTTCGTTTAGATGTGAGACGCCATTTAAGATTTTGGGACATTGGTGAAAAACGACAGAGTTAGAATTTGGGACGTTTTGGGATGTAGCTTCAAAACGAAGCATCGGATTGGAAAACGGATTTCAGATTTGGAATCAGCGTGAAATTCTCTATCTGTATGGTGAGTTTCAAGGCAATCGGCGAGAAAAAATTTTCAACATTTTTCGAAAAAGCGACAGAGTTAGAATTTGGGACGTTTTGGTGTGTAGCGCCCAAACGAAGCATCGGATGAGAAAACGGAGGCCAGATTCGGATTCAGCGTGAAATTCTGCATCGGTATGGTGAATTTGAACGCAATCGGAGAGAAAAAATTTTCGCTGACGTCCCCCCCCCTCGGGAGAGCTCGCTTCGATTTTGGCTTCCAGTGGACGGATTTAGTCGTGCCATAGCTCGTTTGAAAGCTAAGAGTGAGACACATTCACTGAAACAAACGGCTTGTTCATATCTGTCTTCGTTTAGATGTGAGACGCCATTTAAGATTTTGGGACATTGGTGAAAAACGACAGAGTTAGAATTTGGGACGTTTTGGGATGTAGCTTCAAAACGAAGCATCGGATTGGAAAACGGATTTCAGATTTGGAATCAGCGTGAAATTCTCTATCTGTATGGTGAGTTTCAAGGCAATCGGCGAGAAAAAATTTTCAACATTTTTCGAAAAAACGACAGAGTTAGAATTTGGGACGTTTTGGTGTGTAGCGCCAAAACGAAGCATCGGATGAGAAAACGGAGGCCAGATTCGGATTCAGCGTGAAATTCTGCATCGGTATGGTGAATTTGAACGCAATCGGAGAGAAAAAATTTTCGCTGACGTCCCCCCCCCTCGGGAGAGCTCGCTTCGATTTTGGCTTCCAGTGGACGGATTTTGTCGTGCCATAGCTCGTTTGAAAGCTAAGAGTGAGACACATTCACTGAAAGAAGCGGCTTGTTCATATCTGTCTTCGTTTAGATGTGAGACGCCATTTAAGATTTTGGGACATTGGTGAAAAACGACAGAGTTAGAATTTGGGACGTTTTGGGATGTAGCTTCAAAACGAAGCATCGGATTGGAAAACGGATTTCAGATTTGGAATCAGCGTGAAATTCTCTATCTGTATGGTGAGTTTCAAGGCAATCGGCGAGAAAAAATTTTCAACATTTTTCGAAAAACGACAGAGTTAGAATTTGGGACGTTTTGGTGTGTAGCGCCAAAACGAAGCATCGGATGAGAAAACGGAGGCCAGATTCGGATTCAGCGTGAAATTCTGCATCGGTATGGTGAATTTGAACGCAATCGGAGAGAAAAAATTTTCGCTGACGTCCCCCCCCCTCGGGAGAGCTCGCTTCGATTTTGGCTTCCAGTGGACGGATTTTGTCGTGCCATAGCTCGTTTGAAAGCTAAGAGTGAGACACATTCACTGAAACAAACGGCTTGTTCATATCTGTCTTCGTTTAGATGTGAGACGCCATTTAAGATTTTGGGACATTGGTGAAAAACGACAGAGTTAGAATTTGGGACGTTTTGGGATGTAGCTTCAAAACGAAGCATCGGATTGGAAAACGGATTTCAGATTTGGAATCAGCGTGAAATTCTCTATCTGTATGGTGAGTTTCAAGGCAATCGGCGAGAAAAAATTTTCAACATTTTTCGAAAAACGACAGAGTTAGAATTTGGGACGTTTTGGTGTGTAGCGCCAAAACGAAGCATCGGATGAGAAAACGGAGGCCAGATTCGGATTCAGCGTGAAATTCTGCATCGGTATGGTGAATTTGAACGCAATCGGAGAGAAAAAATTTTCGCTGACGTCCCCCCCCCTCGGGAGAGCTCGCTTCGATTTTGGCTTCCAGTGGACGGATTTTGTCGTGCCATAGCTCGTTTGAAAGCTAAGAGTGAGACACATTCACTGAAACAAACGGCTTGTTCATATCTGTCTTCGTTTAGATGTGAGACGCCATTTAAGATTTTGGGACATTGGTGAAAAACGACAGAGTTAGAATTTGGGACGTTTTGGGATGTAGCTTCAAAACGAAGCATCGGATTGGAAAACGGATTTCAGATTTGGAATCAGCGTGAAATTCTCTATCTGTATGGTGAGTTTCAAGGCAATCGGCGAGAAAAAATTTTCAACATTTTTCGAAAAACGACAGAGTTAGAATTTGGGACGTTTTGGTGTGTAGCGCCAAAACGAAGCATCGGATGAGAAAACGGAGGCCAGATTCGGATTCAGCGTGAAATTCTGCATCGGTATGGTGAATTTGAACGCAATCGGAGAGAAAAAATTTTCGCTGACGTCCCCCCCCCTCGGGAGAGCTCGCTTCGATTTTGGCTTCCAGTGGACGGATTTTGTCGTGCCATAGCTCGTTTGAAAGCTAAGAGTGAGACACATTCACTGAAACAAACGGCTTGTTCATATCTGTCTTCGTTTAGATGTGAGACGCCATTTAAGATTTTGGGACATTGGTGAAAAACGACAGAGTTAGAATTTGGGACGTTTTGGGATGTAGCTTCAAAACGAAGCATCGGATTGGAAAACGGATTTCAGATTTGGAATCAGCGTGAAATTCTCTATCTGTATGGTGAGTTTCAAGGCAATCGGCGAGAAAAAATTTTCAACATTTTTCGAAAAACGACAGAGTTAGAATTTGGGACGTTTTGGTGTGTAGCGCCAAAACGAAGCATCGGATGAGAAAACGGAGGCCAGATTCGGATTCAGCGTGAAATTCTGCATCGGTATGGTGAATTTGAACGCAATCGGAGAGAAAAAATTTTCGCTGACGTCCCCCCCCCTCGGGAGAGCTCGCTTCGATTTTGGCTTCCAGTGGACGGATTTTGTCGTGCCATAGCTCGTTTGAAAGCTAAGAGTGAGACACATTCACTGAAACAAACGGCTTGTTCATATCTGTCTTCGTTTAGATGTGAGACGCCATTTAAGATTTTGGGACATTGGTGAAAAACGACAGAGTTAGAATTTGGGACGTTTTGGGATGTAGCTTCAAAACGAAGCATCGGATTGGAAAACGGATTTCAGATTTGGAATCAGCGTGAAATTCTCTATCTGTATGGTGAGTTTCAAGGCAATCGGCGAGAAAAAATTTTCAACATTTTTCGAAAAAACGACAGAGTTAGAATTTGGGACGTTTTGGTGTGTAGCGCCAAAACGAAGCATCGGATGAGAAAACGGAGGCCAGATTCGGATTCAGCGTGAAATTCTGCATCGGTATGGTGAATTTGAACGCAATCGGAGAGAAAAAATTTTCGCTGACGTCCCCCCCCCTCGGGAGAGCTCGCTTCGATTTTGGCTTCCAGTGGACGGATTTTGTCGTGCCATAGCTCGTTTGAAAGCTAAGAGTGAGACACATTCACTGAAACAAACGGCTTGTTCATATCTGTCTTCGTTTAGATGTGAGACGCCATTTAAGATTTTGGGACATTGGTGAAAAACGACAGAGTTAGAATTTGGGACGTTTTGGGATGTAGCTTCAAAACGAAGCATCGGATTGGAAAACGGATTTCAGATTTGGAATCAGCGTGAAATTCTCTATCTGTATGGTGAGTTTCAAGGCAATCGGCGAGAAAAAATTTTCAACATTTTTCGAAAAACGACAGAGTTAGAATTTGGGACGTTTTGGTGTGTAGCGCCAAAACGAAGCATCGGATGAGAAAACGGAGGCCAGATTCGGATTCAGCGTGAAATTCTGCATCGGTATGGTGAATTTGAACGCAATCGGAGAGAAAAAATTTTCGCTGACGTCCCCCCCCCTCGGGAGAGCTCGCTTCGATTTTGGCTTCCAGTGGACGGATTTTGTCGTGCCATAGCTCGTTTGAAAGCTAAGAGTGAGACACATTCACTGAAACAAACGGCTTGTTCATATCTGTCTTCGTTTAGATGTGAGACGCCATTTAAGATTTTGGGACATTGGTGAAAAACGACAGAGTTAGAATTTGGGACGTTTTGGGATGTAGCTTCAAAACGAAGCATCGGATTGGAAAACGGATTTCAGATTTGGAATCAGCGTGAAATTCTCTATCTGTATGGTGAGTTTCAAGGCAATCGGCGAGAAAAAATTTTCAACATTTTTCGAAAAAACGACAGAGTTAGAATTTGGGACGTTTTGGTGTGTAGCGCCAAAACGAAGCATCGGATGAGAAAACGGAGGCCAGATTCGGATTCAGCGTGAAATTCTGCATCGGTATGGTGAATTTGAACGCAATCGGAGAGAAAAAATTTTCGCTGACGTCCCCCCCCCTCGGGAGAGCTCGCTTCGATTTTGGCTTCCAGTGGACGGATTTTGTCGTGCCATAGCTCGTTTGAAAGCTAAGAGTGAGACACATTCACTGAAACAAACGGCTTGTTCATATCTGTCTTCGTTTAGATGTGAGACGCCATTTAAGATTTTGGGACATTGGTGAAAAACGACAGAGTTAGAATTTGGGACGTTTTGGGATGTAGCTTCAAAACGAAGCATCGGATTGGAAAACGGATTTCAGATTTGGAATCAGCGTGAAATTCTCTATCTGTATGGTGAGTTTCAAGGCAATCGGCGAGAAAAAATTTTCAACATTTTTCGAAAAACGACAGAGTTAGAATTTGGGACGTTTTGGTGTGTAGCGCCAAAACGAAGCATCGGATGAGAAAACGGAGGCCAGATTCGGATTCAGCGTGAAATTCTGCATCGGTATGGTGAATTTGAACGCAATCGGAGAGAAAAAATTTTCGCTGACGTCCCCCCCCCTCGGGAGAGCTCGCTTCGATTTTGGCTTCCAGTGGACGGATTTTGTCGTGCCATAGCTCGTTTGAAAGCTAAGAGTGAGACACATTCACTGAAACAAACGGCTTGTTCATATCTGTCTTCGTTTAGATGTGAGACGCCATTTAAGATTTTGGGACATTGGTGAAAAACGACAGAGTTAGAATTTGGGACGTTTTGGGATGTAGCTTCAAAACGAAGCATCGGATTGGAAAACGGATTTCAGATTTGGAATCAGCGTGAAATTCTCTATCTGTATGGTGAGTTTCAAGGCAATCGGCGAGAAAAAATTTTCAACATTTTTCGAAAAACGACAGAGTTAGAATTTGGGACGTTTTGGTGTGTAGCGCCAAAACGAAGCATCGGATGAGAAAACGGAGGCCAGATTCGGATTCAGCGTGAAATTCTGCATCGGTATGGTGAATTTGAACGCAATCGGAGAGAAAAAATTTTCGCTGACGTCCCCCCCCCTCGGGAGAGCTCGCTTCGATTTTGGCTTCCAGTGGACGGATTTTGTCGTGCCATAGCTCGTTTGAAAGCTAAGAGTGAGACACATTCACTGAAACAAACGGCTTGTTCATATCTGTCTTCGTTTAGATGTGAGACGCCATTTAAGATTTTGGGACATTGGTGAAAAACGACAGAGTTAGAATTTGGGACGTTTTGGGATGTAGCTTCAAAACGAAGCATCGGATTGGAAAACGGATTTCAGATTTGGAATCAGCGTGAAATTCTCTATCTGTATGGTGAGTTTCAAGGCAATCGGCGAGAAAAAATTTTCAACATTTTTCGAAAAACGACAGAGTTAGAATTTGGGACGTTTTGGTGTGTAGCGCCAAAACGAAGCATCGGATGAGAAAACGGAGGCCAGATTCGGATTCAGCGTGAAATTCTGCATCGGTATGGTGAATTTGAACGCAATCGGAGAGAAAAAATTTTCGCTGACGTCCCCCCCCCTCGGGAGAGCTCGCTTCGATTTTGGCTTCCAGTGGACGGATTTTGTCGTGCCATAGCTCGTTTGAAAGCTAAGAGTGAGACACATTCACTGAAACAAACGGCTTGTTCATATCTGTCTTCGTTTAGATGTGAGACGCCATTTAAGATTTTGGGACATTGGTGAAAAACGACAGAGTTAGAATTTGGGACGTTTTGGGATGTAGCTTCAAAACGAAGCATCGGATTGGAAAACGGATTTCAGATTTGGAATCAGCGTGAAATTCTCTATCTGTATGGTGAGTTTCAAGGCAATCGGCGAGAAAAAATTTTCAACATTTTTCGAAAAACGACAGAGTTAGAATTTGGGACGTTTTGGTGTGTAGCGCCAAAACGAAGCATCGGATGAGAAAACGGAGGCCAGATTCGGATTCAGCGTGAAATTCTGCATCGGTATGGTGAATTTGAACGCAATCGGAGAGAAAAAATTTTCGCTGACGTCCCCCCCCCTCGGGAGAGCTCGCTTCGATTTTGGCTTCCAGTGGACGGATTTTGTCGTGCCATAGCTCGTTTGAAAGCTAAGAGTGAGACACATTCACTGAAACAAACGGCTTGTTCATATCTGTCTTCGTTTAGATGTGAGACGCCATTTAAGATTTTGGGACATTGGTGAAAAACGACAGAGTTAGAATTTGGGACGTTTTGGGATGTAGCTTCAAAACGAAGCATCGGATTGGAAAACGGATTTCAGATTTGGAATCAGCGTGAAATTCTCTATCTGTATGGTGAGTTTCAAGGCAATCGGCGAGAAAAAATTTTCAACATTTTTCGAAAAACGACAGAGTTAGAATTTGGGACGTTTTGGTGTGTAGCGCCAAAACGAAGCATCGGATGAGAAAACGGAGGCCAGATTCGGATTCAGCGTGAAATTCTGCATCGGTATGGTGAATTTGAACGCAATCGGAGAGAAAAAATTTTCGCTGACGTCCCCCCCCCTCGGGAGAGCTCGCTTCGATTTTGGCTTCCAGTGGACGGATTTTGTCGTGCCATAGCTCGTTTGAAAGCTAAGAGTGAGACACATTCACTGAAACAAACGGCTTGTTCATATCTGTCTTCGTTTAGATGTGAGACGCCATTTAAGATTTTGGGACATTGGTGAAAAACGACAGAGTTAGAATTTGGGACGTTTTGGGATGTAGCTTCAAAACGAAGCATCGGATTGGAAAACGGATTTCAGATTTGGAATCAGCGTGAAATTCTCTATCTGTATGGTGAGTTTCAAGGCAATCGGCGAGAAAAAATTTTCAACATTTTTCGAAAAACGACAGAGTTAGAATTTGGGACGTTTTGGTGTGTAGCGCCAAAACGAAGCATCGGATGAGAAAACGGAGGCCAGATTCGGATTCAGCGTGAAATTCTGCATCGGTATGGTGAATTTGAACGCAATCGGAGAGAAAAATTTTCGCTGACGTCCCCCCCCCTCGGGAGAGCTCGCTTCGATTTTGGCTTCCAGTGGACGGATTTTGTCGTGCCATAGCTCGTTTGAAAGCTAAGAGTGAGACACATTCACTGAAACAAACGGCTTGTTCATATCTGTCTTCGTTTAGATGTGAGACGCCATTTAAGATTTTGGGACATTGGTGAAAAACGACAGAGTTAGAATTTGGGACGTTTTGGGATGTAGCTTCAAAACGAAGCATCGGATTGGAAAACGGATTTCAGATTTGGAATCAGCGTGAAATTCTCTATCTGTATGGTGAGTTTCAAGGCAATCGGCGAGAAAAAATTTTCAACATTTTTCGAAAAACGACAGAGTTAGAATTTGGGACGTTTTGGTGTGTAGCGCCAAAACGAAGCATCGGATGAGAAAACGGAGGCCAGATTCGGATTCAGCGTGAAATTCTGCATCGGTATGGTGAATTTGAACGCAATCGGAGAGAAAAAATTTTCGCTGACGTCCCCCCCCCTCGGGAGAGCTCGCTTCGATTTTGGCTTCCAGTGGACGGATTTTGTCGTGCCATAGCTCGTTTGAAAGCTAAGAGTGAGACACATTCACTGAAACAAACGGCTTGTTCATATCTGTCTTCGTTTAGATGTGAGACGCCATTTAAGATTTTGGGACATTGGTGAAAAACGACAGAGTTAGAATTTGGGACGTTTTGGGATGTAGCTTCAAAACGAAGCATCGGATTGGAAAACGGATTTCAGATTTGGAATCAGCGTGAAATTCTCTATCTGTATGGTGAGTTTCAAGGCAATCGGCGAGAAAAAATTTTCAACATTTTTCGAAAAACGACAGAGTTAGAATTTGGGACGTTTTGGTGTGTAGCGCCAAAACGAAGCATCGGATGAGAAAACGGAGGCCAGATTCGGATTCAGCGTGAAATTCTGCATCGGTATGGTGAATTTGAACGCAATCGGAGAGAAAAAATTTTCGCTGACGTCCCCCCCCCTCGGGAGAGCTCGCTTCGATTTTGGCTTCCAGTGGACGGATTTTGTCGTGCCATAGCTCGTTTGAAAGCTAAGAGTGAGACACATTCACTGAAACAAACGGCTTGTTCATATCTGTCTTCGTTTAGATGTGAGACGCCATTTAAGATTTTGGGACATTGGTGAAAAACGACAGAGTTAGAATTTGGGACGTTTTGGGATGTAGCTTCAAAACGAAGCATCGGATTGGAAAACGGATTTCAGATTTGGAATCAGCGTGAAATTCTCTATCTGTATGGTGAGTTTCAAGGCAATCGGCGAGAAAAAATTTTCAACATTTTTCGAAAAACGACAGAGTTAGAATTTGGGACGTTTTGGTGTGTAGCGCCAAAACGAAGCATCGGATGAGAAAACGGAGGCCAGATTCGGATTCAGCGTGAAATTCTGCATCGGTATGGTGAATTTGAACGCAATCGGAGAGAAAAAATTTTCGCTGACGTCCCCCCCCCTCGGGAGAGCTCGCTTCGATTTTGGCTTCCAGTGGACGGATTTTGTCGTGCCATAGCTCGTTTGAAAGCTAAGAGTGAGACACATTCACTGAAACAAACGGCTTGTTCATATCTGTCTTCGTTTAGATGTGAGACGCCATTTAAGATTTTGGGACATTGGTGAAAAACGACAGAGTTAGAATTTGGGACGTTTTGGGATGTAGCTTCAAAACGAAGCATCGGATTGGAAAACGGATTTCAGATTTGGAATCAGCGTGAAATTCTCTATCTGTATGGTGAGTTTCAAGGCAATCGGCGAGAAAAAATTTTCAACATTTTTCGAAAAAACGACAGAGTTAGAATTTGGGACGTTTTGGTGTGTAGCGCCAAAACGAAGCATCGGATGAGAAAACGGAGGCCAGATTCGGATTCAGCGTGAAATTCTGCATCGGTATGGTGAATTTGAACGCAATCGGAGAGAAAAAATTTTCGCTGACGTCCCCCCCCCTCGGGAGAGCTCGCTTCGATTTTGGCTTCCAGTGGACGGATTTTGTCGTGCCATAGCTCGTTTGAAAGCTAAGAGTGAGACACATTCACTGAAACAAACGGCTTGTTCATATCTGTCTTCGTTTAGATGTGAGACGCCATTTAAGATTTTGGGACATTGGTGAAAAACGACAGAGTTAGAATTTGGGACGTTTTGGGATGTAGCTTCAAAACGAAGCATCGGATTGGAAAACGGATTTCAGATTTGGAATCAGCGTGAAATTCTCTATCTGTATGGTGAGTTTCAAGGCAATCGGCGAGAAAAAATTTTCAACATTTTTCGAAAAACGACAGAGTTAGAATTTGGGACGTTTTGGTGTGTAGCGCCAAAACGAAGCATCGGATGAGAAAACGGAGGCCAGATTCGGATTCAGCGTGAAATTCTGCATCGGTATGGTGAATTTGAACGCAATCGGAGAGAAAAAATTTTCGCTGACGTCCCCCCCCCTCGGGAGAGCTCGCTTCGATTTTGGCTTCCAGTGGACGGATTTTGTCGTGCCATAGCTCGTTTGAAAGCTAAGAGTGAGACACATTCACTGAAACAAACGGCTTGTTCATATCTGTCTTCGTTTAGATGTGAGACGCCATTTAAGATTTTGGGACATTGGTGAAAAACGACAGAGTTAGAATTTGGGACGTTTTGGGATGTAGCTTCAAAACGAAGCATCGGATTGGAAAACGGATTTCAGATTTGGAATCAGCGTGAAATTCTCTATCTGTATGGTGAGTTTCAAGGCAATCGGCGAGAAAAAATTTTCAACATTTTTCGAAAAACGACAGAGTTAGAATTTGGGACGTTTTGGTGTGTAGCGCCAAAACGAAGCATCGGATGAGAAAACGGAGGCCAGATTCGGATTCAGCGTGAAATTCTGCATCGGTATGGTGAATTTGAACGCAATCGGAGAGAAAAAATTTTCGCTGACGTCCCCCCCCCTCGGGAGAGCTCGCTTCGATTTTGGCTTCCAGTGGACGGATTTTGTCGTGCCATAGCTCGTTTGAAAGCTAAGAGTGAGACACATTCACTGAAACAAACGGCTTGTTCATATCTGTCTTCGTTTAGATGTGAGACGCCATTTAAGATTTTGGGACATTGGTGAAAAACGACAGAGTTAGAATTTGGGACGTTTTGGGATGTAGCTTCAAAACGAAGCATCGGATTGGAAAACGGATTTCAGATTTGGAATCAGCGTGAAATTCTCTATCTGTATGGTGAGTTTCAAGGCAATCGGCGAGAAAAAATTTTCAACATTTTTCGAAAAACGACAGAGTTAGAATTTGGGACGTTTTGGTGTGTAGCGCCAAAACGAAGCATCGGATGAGAAAACGGAGGCCAGATTCGGATTCAGCGTGAAATTCTGCATCGGTATGGTGAATTTGAACGCAATCGGAGAGAAAAATTTTCGCTGACGTCCCCCCCCCTCGGGAGAGCTCGCTTCGATTTTGGCTTCCAGTGGACGGATTTTGTCGTGCCATAGCTCGTTTGAAAGCTAAGAGTGAGACACATTCACTGAAACAAACGGCTTGTTCATATCTGTCTTCGTTTAGATGTGAGACGCCATTTAAGATTTTGGGACATTGGTGAAAAACGACAGAGTTAGAATTTGGGACGTTTTGGGATGTAGCTTCAAAACGAAGCATCGGATTGGAAAACGGATTTCAGATTTGGAATCAGCGTGAAATTCTCTATCTGTATGGTGAGTTTCAAGGCAATCGGCGAGAAAAAATTTTCAACATTTTTCGAAAAACGACAGAGTTAGAATTTGGGACGTTTTGGTGTGTAGCGCCAAAACGAAGCATCGGATGAGAAAACGGAGGCCAGATTCGGATTCAGCGTGAAATTCTGCATCGGTATGGTGAATTTGAACGCAATCGGAGAGAAAAATTTTCGCTGACGTCCCCCCCCCTCGGGAGAGCTCGCTTCGATTTTGGCTTCCAGTGGACGGATTTTGTCGTGCCATAGCTCGTTTGAAAGCTAAGAGTGAGACACATTCACTGAAACAAACGGCTTGTTCATATCTGTCTTCGTTTAGATGTGAGACGCCATTTAAGATTTTGGGACATTGGTGAAAAACGACAGAGTTAGAATTTGGGACGTTTTGGGATGTAGCTTCAAAACGAAGCATCGGATTGGAAAACGGATTTCAGATTTGGAATCAGCGTGAAATTCTCTATCTGTATGGTGAGTTTCAAGGCAATCGGCGAGAAAAAATTTTCAACATTTTTCGAAAAACGACAGAGTTAGAATTTGGGACGTTTTGGTGTGTAGCGCCAAAACGAAGCATCGGATGAGAAAACGGAGGCCAGATTCGGATTCAGCGTGAAATTCTGCATCGGTATGGTGAATTTGAACGCAATCGGAGAGAAAAAATTTTCGCTGACGTCCCCCCCCCTCGGGAGAGCTCGCTTCGATTTTGGCTTCCAGTGGACGGATTTTGTCGTGCCATAGCTCGTTTGAAAGCTAAGAGTGAGACACATTCACTGAAACAAACGGCTTGTTCATATCTGTCTTCGTTTAGATGTGAGACGCCATTTAAGATTTTGGGACATTGGTGAAAAACGACAGAGTTAGAATTTGGGACGTTTTGGGATGTAGCTTCAAAACGAAGCATCGGATTGGAAAACGGATTTCAGATTTGGAATCAGCGTGAAATTCTCTATCTGTATGGTGAGTTTCAAGGCAATCGGCGAGAAAAAATTTTCAACATTTTTCGAAAAACGACAGAGTTAGAATTTGGGACGTTTTGGTGTGTAGCGCCAAAACGAAGCATCGGATGAGAAAACGGAGGCCAGATTCGGATTCAGCGTGAAATTCTGCATCGGTATGGTGAATTTGAACGCAATCGGAGAGAAAAAATTTTCGCTGACGTCCCCCCCCCTCGGGAGAGCTCGCTTCGATTTTGGCTTCCAGTGGACGGATTTTGTCGTGCCATAGCTCGTTTGAAAGCTAAGAGTGAGACACATTCACTGAAACAAACGGCTTGTTCATATCTGTCTTCGTTTAGATGTGAGACGCCATTTAAGATTTTGGGACATTGGTGAAAAACGACAGAGTTAGAATTTGGGACGTTTTGGGATGTAGCTTCAAAACGAAGCATCGGATTGGAAAACGGATTTCAGATTTGGAATCAGCGTGAAATTCTCTATCTGTATGGTGAGTTTCAAGGCAATCGGCGAGAAAAAATTTTCAACATTTTTCGAAAAAACGACAGAGTTAGAATTTGGGACGTTTTGGTGTGTAGCGCCAAAACGAAGCATCGGATGAGAAAACGGAGGCCAGATTCGGATTCAGCGTGAAATTCTGCATCGGTATGGTGAATTTGAACGCAATCGGAGAGAAAAAATTTTCGCTGACGTCCCCCCCCCTCGGGAGAGCTCGCTTCGATTTTGGCTTCCAGTGGACGGATTTTGTCGTGCCATAGCTCGTTTGAAAGCTAAGAGTGAGACACATTCACTGAAACAAACGGCTTGTTCATATCTGTCTTCGTTTAGATGTGAGACGCCATTTAAGATTTTGGGACATTGGTGAAAAACGACAGAGTTAGAATTTGGGACGTTTTGGGATGTAGCTTCAAAACGAAGCATCGGATTGGAAAACGGATTTCAGATTTGGAATCAGCGTGAAATTCTCTATCTGTATGGTGAGTTTCAAGGCAATCGGCGAGAAAAAATTTTCAACATTTTTCGAAAAACGACAGAGTTAGAATTTGGGACGTTTTGGTGTGTAGCGCCAAAACGAAGCATCGGATGAGAAAACGGAGGCCAGATTCGGATTCAGCGTGAAATTCTGCATCGGTATGGTGAATTTGAACGCAATCGGAGAGAAAAAATTTTCGCTGACGTCCCCCCCCCTCGGGAGAGCTCGCTTCGATTTTGGCTTCCAGTGGACGGATTTTGTCGTGCCATAGCTCGTTTGAAAGCTAAGAGTGAGACACATTCACTGAAACAAACGGCTTGTTCATATCTGTCTTCGTTTAGATGTGAGACGCCATTTAAGATTTTGGGACATTGGTGAAAAACGACAGAGTTAGAATTTGGGACGTTTTGGGATGTAGCTTCAAAACGAAGCATCGGATTGGAAAACGGATTTCAGATTTGGAATCAGCGTGAAATTCTCTATCTGTATGGTGAGTTTCAAGGCAATCGGCGAGAAAAAATTTTCAACATTTTTCGAAAAAACGACAGAGTTAGAATTTGGGACGTTTTGGTGTGTAGCGCCAAAACGAAGCATCGGATGAGAAAACGGAGGCCAGATTCGGATTCAGCGTGAAATTCTGCATCGGTATGGTGAATTTGAACGCAATCGGAGAGAAAAAATTTTCGCTGACGTCCCCCCCCCTCGGGAGAGCTCGCTTCGATTTTGGCTTCCAGTGGACGGATTTTGTCGTGCCATAGCTCGTTTGAAAGCTAAGAGTGAGACACATTCACTGAAACAAACGGCTTGTTCATATCTGTCTTCGTTTAGATGTGAGACGCCATTTAAGATTTTGGGACATTGGTGAAAAACGACAGAGTTAGAATTTGGGACGTTTTGGGATGTAGCTTCAAAACGAAGCATCGGATTGGAAAACGGATTTCAGATTTGGAATCAGCGTGAAATTCTCTATCTGTATGGTGAGTTTCAAGGCAATCGGCGAGAAAAAATTTTCAACATTTTTCGAAAAAACGACAGAGTTAGAATTTGGGACGTTTTGGTGTGTAGCGCCAAAACGAAGCATCGGATGAGAAAACGGAGGCCAGATTCGGATTCAGCGTGAAATTCTGCATCGGTATGGTGAATTTGAACGCAATCGGAGAGAAAAATTTTCGCTGACGTCCCCCCCCCCTCGGGAGAGCTCGCTTCGATTTTGGCTTCCAGTGGACGGATTTTGTCGTGCCATAGCTCGTTTGAAAGCTAAGAGTGAGACACATTCACTGAAACAAGCGGCTTGTTCATATCTGTCTTCGTTTAGATGTGAGACGCCATTTAAGATTTTGGGACATTGGTGAAAAACGACAGAGTTAGAATTTGGGACGTTTTGGGATGTAGCTTCAAAACGAAGCATCGGATTGGAAAACGGATTTCAGATTTGGAATCAGCGTGAAATTCTCTATCTGTATGGTGAGTTTCAAGGCAATCGGCGAGAAAAAATTTTCAACATTTTTCGAAAAAACGACAGAGTTAGAATTTGGGACGTTTTGGTGTGTAGCGCCAAAACGAAGCATCGGATGAGAAAACGGAGGCCAGATTCGGATTCAGCGTGAAATTCTGCATCGGTATGGTGAATTTGAACGCAATCGGAGAGAAAAATTTTCGCTGACGTCCCCCCCCTCGGGAGAGCTCGCTTCGATTTTGGCTTCCAGTGGACGGATTTTGTCGTGCCATAGCTCGTTTGAAAGCTAAGAGTGAGACACATTCACTGAAACAAACGGCTTGTTCATATCTGTCTTCGTTTAGATGTGAGACGCCATTTAAGATTTTGGGACATTGGTGAAAAACGACAGAGTTAGAATTTGGGACGTTTTGGGATGTAGCTTCAAAACGAAGCATCGGATTGGAAAACGGATTTCAGATTTGGAATCAGCGTGAAATTCTCTATCTGTATGGTGAGTTTCAAGGCAATCGGCGAGAAAAAATTTTCAACATTTTTCGAAAAACGACAGAGTTAGAATTTGGGACGTTTTGGTGTGTAGCGCCAAAACGAAGCATCGGATGAGAAAACGGAGGCCAGATTCGGATTCAGCGTGAAATTCTGCATCGGTATGGTGAATTTGAACGCAATCGGAGAGAAAAATTTTCGCTGACGTCCCCCCCCCCTCGGGAGAGCTCGCTTCGATTTTGGCTTCCAGTGGACGGATTTTGTCGTGCCATAGCTCGTTTGAAAGCTAAGAGTGAGACACATTCACTGAAACAAACGGCTTGTTCATATCTGTCTTCGTTTAGATGTGAGACGCCATTTAAGATTTTGGGACATTGGCGAAAAACGACAGAGTTAGAATTTGGGACGTTTTGGGATGTAGCTTCAAAACGAAGCATCGGATTGGAAAACGGATTTCAGATTTGGAATCAGCGTGAAATTCTCTATCTGTATGGTGAGTTTCAAGTCAATCGGCGAGAAAAAATTTTCAACATTTTTCGAAAAACGACAGAGTTAGAATTTGGGACGTTTTGGTGTGTAGCGCCAAAACGAAGCATCGGATGAGAAAACGGAGGCCAGATTCGGATTCAGCGTGAAATTCTGCATCGGTATGGTGAGTTTGAACGCAATCGGAGAGAAACAATTTTCGCTGACGTCCCCCCCCACCTCGGGAGAGCTCGCTTCGATTTTGGCTTCCAGAGGACGGATTTTGTCGTGCCATAGCTGGTTGGAAAGCTAAGAGTGAGACACATTCACTGAAAGAATCGGCTTGTTCCTATCTGTCTTCGTTTAGATGTGAGACGCCATTTAAGATTTTGGGACATTGGCGAAAAACGACAGAGTTAGAATTTGGGACGTTTTGGGCTGTAGCTTCAAAACGAAGCATCGGATTGGAAAACGGATTTCAGATTTGGAATCAGCGTCAAATTGTCTATCTGTAAGGTAAGTTTCAAGTCAATCGGAGAGTTTCAAGTCAATCGGAGGGAAAAATTTGGGACATTTTTCGAAAAAACGACAGTTAGAATTTTTGCGATGGCTGCCTACTGTAGAGCCAAAACGAAGCATCGGATGGGAAAGCGGATTCGGATTCAGCGTCAAATTCTACATGGAAATGGTGTATTTCCAGCTCAATCGGAGCACTAGAACCGGAGATAGACGGGTTTTTAGTTTTTGGATGATGGGTATTACGTCTCAGCTGATCGCCACACACTATATAAGCTGGGAACCGACAGAGACTTGTCATTCAGACGAGAGCGATTGTCAGAGGTAGGTCGGCTCTCTCAGCTCCGATGATAGCTTCGGACATTCCAAATTCCGGGTTACTGTAAGAAACCGACTTAGAAAATTTCTTTGCTGATATCAGCTAAGGCGTCAGACTCAGAGGCTCGCCAGGAGATGGCCTTCGTCTCCAGGCCATAAAAGACTCCAAAACTTTAAAGGCTTGTAACTTTGCTTCTACAAGTCCGTTTGACTTGATTCAAAAAAGGTTCGGTCGCTATTGACCTGCCCTAAGTGATAGACTACTTATAAAATTTCATAAGTAGTGCTAAAAAGTTGAAAAATTTAAATTCACTAGTTTTGGAGGTTTTCTGGGGTTTTCGACCCTGCTGAAGTCAATGAAAGCATTTTTAATGATGTCTGAGCCAGTCTTCTCATGCTATCAGCGGCTTTTCACTGAAAGCGAGCAAGACACGGAGAGTTTTGCTGTAATATTCCACTGGCAGGGTGTTCCTTCGGGACGGCGGACGATGCCGTAGTGGTAAGTGTGGCAAGGGAGTGTGTCATAGTTTAGACCGTAACCGCTGGGACAACTCATGTCTCATGTTGGGCATTTGACACAGTTCTCAACGTAGCACTTTGAACGCCAATCGGTTGAGTCTTAGCTATCTTGTCATGGGTGGCCTCTAAACATCTCCATTATAAAACGCTGGTGAATCAAGCTCTCTACGGCTTGCTATCAAGCTGATCAAAGTCTGTCAACCTCTTACCAACTCTACAGGTTTTCATGTCTGATCCAGTCTTCTCATGGTATAAGCGGCTTTTCACTGAAAGCGAGCAAGACACGGAGAGTTTTGCTGTAATATTCCACTGACAGGGCGTTCCTTCGGGACGGCGGACGATGCCGTAGTGATAAGTGTGGCACGGTAGTGTGTCATAGTTTAGACCGTAACCGCTGGGACAACTCATGTCTCATGTTGGGCATTTGACACAGTTCTCAACGTAGCACTTTGAACGCCAATCGGTTGAGTCTTAGCTATCTTGTCATGGGTGGCCTCTAAACATCTCCATTGCGAAACGCTGGTGAATCAAGCTCTCTACGGCTTGCTATCAAGCTGATCAAAGCAATAACTTGGGATGTTTCCTCAAGGTTTTCAAGTATGCTGAGTTCAAATCTGCTATCAGATTTCAAATTTAACTAAGTCTAAGGCAGCTTTGAGGGGTTAGATCCCAGCTACTGTTCACTACCTTTGACTCGGCGTTGCTGTTACCACTTCGGGGCAGTGACAATGATGTCTTAAGCTGTAAATAGCGGGTATCGGGGAAGATCTCTCACTTCCCTAGTGATCAGTACAAGGCCTTCGGGCTGTCGACGGGATCGAGTGCCACTCACTACACTCAAATCTATCATTCCTCACTAAGTGTAAATTACTGACTATACATTTGTCCTGCTATCAGGTTGTTTTGACTTGCTATCTAGTTGAATAGTCTCTTGCTATCAAGAGATTCACTTCTGCTCATAAAGCACATCATCGCTGTAATACCTCCTTTGCTCGAGCGTTCCTTCGGGACGGCGGGTACTGCCGTAGAGGGATTGTGTTGCACGGGTTGTTCGTCGTTTGTTAGACCGAAACCTCTGAGCCGTTACTCATGTTGGGCGTTCGACTTCATACTCAACGTGACGCTTTCTCTCGCCAGGTCAGAGTACTTCAGCCATTCGACAAAGGTTAGTCTTTATGATATGGAGTAGAGTGAAATGTAATTCATTAGATGCCCCTTCAATGATTGCTCCTATGATAAACGTTGATGAGACAAATGAAATGATTCTCATCTTCCCTTTTCAGAGATTGAAATCTACTAACACACTACCGTATAATCGTCCACTATGGGGCAAGACATGATAGAGCCTCCACGCGGTTTGCCCTGGGCAGTCTTTAGACTGGCGAATACTATCATTAAGTTGAATCTGCTATCAGTCAACTTGAACGCTGCGTCGCGTTAGAGGGGTATATAAATCACTACCTCTCATTTCATTTCATTTCAATCATGCAGACGCCGAACAGTCAAGTCAGCTCTCCTCGCGGACCGCAGTTAAGGCCGCGAAATTTATTTGATGAATTTGCTAGAATAGAGGAGCAAGACAGAGTCCACAACAATCTTGCTCAGAATGGTAATGCGATGACAGCAAGTGTTGTCAATCCAACGGAATGGCGCTACATTCCACTTTTCAGTCACATACCAATTAGCGTGGAAGTCGACACTGCTACCAAGGAGAGAGTCAAAGACTCTCTCAGCAGAATCGGTAGGCTGTAAGATCACGACCCCCGAGAACGAACCACCGGCTCTCTTAAGGGCCACCATGGGCAAGACATGATAGAACCTCCACGCGGTTTGCCCTGGGCAGTCTTCGGACTGGCGAATACTATCATTAAGTTGAATCTGCTATCAGTCAACTTGAACGTTGCAAATGAAGTTCGGTGTAATACTTCCTTTCGACGGGCGTTCCTGTAAAGGGCGGCGGTGAAACCCGTAGCTATGTACACCGCAAGGGACATTCGGCAATGGTCAATCTTGTTAAACCTCTCTGCGTCATGTTTGCAAGTGATTGCCTCTGTCTCAACGTAGGATGCATTCGCGCCAGGGCGACATTTAGCCAACTGTCGAAGGTTGCCTAAAACTTTCCATTGCATACGTTATGAGAACCATGAGTTCTACCTGTCTCTATCAATGAGACGAATTGATGAATGGAATGAAATGGGAGGACACTCACGCGCCACACGCAACATAACACACTTCTCTCTTCCGTAGTCTAACAAGCTCTTTACACATGGATCGCAGTCGATTGATATCCCTGTATCAGAAGTGTAAGCTATCTTAATTTTATTTAACACTATTTCAACTACCATCATCACCCATATGAAATGTTATAAGATTTACAAGTTAGACTAAGCGTGCTACTATTTCCAAATGAAAAAGTATACATGGTTAAATCATCCACTGAAGCCCCATTCAAGTAAGTCAGTATGAAAGCAAAGATAATACGAAATAAAAATTTATTATGGCATGTATTTCAAAAGGTCTTCATCGTCAATATCGTCCCAGAGTCTGGCTTCACATAGATTACAAAAACAGTTCACTTGCTTCAATCGTTCTTCCACTGCAAGCCTCACTTTGTCGATATACTCCCACTCCACCATAGTTCATGGCTGGGAGTTAGGGGTGTACCATTCCCATAATTGGTGGAGAAATTTGGTGCTGGTGATCTCCATCACTATTCGTGAGTGTCGTTAGAAAGTGTATCATGGTTTGTAAAAGTTTTACTGCAACACAGGTTGATGTATAGTTAGAAAAGTTTGATCATCAACGTTGTATTCGTAAGTCTAGTCAGAAACTTTATCATGTTGTACAAAAGTTTTATTGCAACACAGGTTGATGTATAGTTAGAAAGTTTGATCATCAACGTTTTATTTGTAAGTCTAGTCAGAAAGTGTATCATGGTTTGCAAAGTTAGTGCAGTCAAATAATTTTACTGTGACACCCGTTTGAGAAAGTAAAGTCTGATCATCGAAGTTGTATTCGTGAGTGTCGTTAGAAAGTGTATCATGGTTTGTAAAAGTTTTACTGCAACACAGGTTGATGTATAGTTAGAAAAGTTCGATCATGACGTTTTATGAAACACACATGTCATGAAATGTAAGCGTTAGTGTAGTCAAATAATTTACCGCGACGCACGTTTGTGAAAATAAAGTTTGATCATTGACGTTGTATGACTGACCGAGCTCATCACAGCACTAGAAAGTTTTAGAAGGTTTTACTGCACAGTGTAGATTGTCTTGTAACTTACGTTCACAGTGTTAGAAAGTTTTATTGCAGACAGTTGCCAAATGTTTCCCTATTAGAAATTCAAACTTCATGACTGTTAGATTAGCTTCATCAGGTTTAGTAAAAGCAGTTTTCTACTGCAGTAAGACTGCGAGTTTAGAATGTTATATGAAAACAGTGTTCATCACAGCGCTAGAAAGTTTTACTGCGCTGTGTAGATTGTTTCACACAAGGTCTTATAGTCAGCGTTGAATGTTTTATAAAACCAGATGTTGTCACACACGTTGAGTGTATGAGAGCTAGTTCCATGACATTGAATCGCATGGATTGTAAAGTTCATAATCCAAGGCTAGGCTCCTCTACGGTTGGATTTAGGGTTTTATATTACATGCGTTAACCGTTCGTGTAGAATATGTGAAGCACATGTTCGCTTAAATGCAAATGTTGAAATAAGTTTGTAAGAAGTCTTTGACAGGTTGTTGTGAAACGTAGCGAACGTTGAAGAAATGTTTCTGCAGTCACACTCGTTAGCGTGCCAGCTTTACTAAATGTGTTCTATTCTCCAATGAGGATTGTTGTCTAATGAGAATCAAGCCTTCTACAGTGAGAATCATTCCATCGTTGAATCATACAAGTGACGGACGCACATTCTCTCTTTGGGATATCATTTTCAAAGTGAATGGGCTATATTATGGTCAGCACAAGGATAACAAAATAGCCTCTCTCTCGATATACACTGAATCCATCCTATATATTCCAAAGCCAGCCAACGTGGATGACATAATTGATCAAATCCTTAACAGCAGTGATAGGAAGCGCAAGTCCGACAATAATGCTACCTCCAAACGCAAGTCAAGGAAAGAGAATTGCTAATCCTTTCCTAACTCTACCCTATGACAATTCGCTTATGTGCTTTGAGTGTCGTGGACGTGGTCTTATTAGATACATTTTACTTCTTCGTTGCCATCATATCATTTGTGTATTTTGTCGTGAAAAGCATCGATGTAATTCTTCATTTTGTGATATGTTATAGATCGTTTCCTTAGATGTGTAATTTCCGTTTTAGGCTTCTATCATCATTTTTATGGATTGTGAGGGTGAACCTGCACAGGAGCTCAGTGCTATTGCTATGAACAATTGGACATATCAGATTGTTAGTGTCTATCATCAACATGCCAACTGCGATCCCAATGTTGATCAATGGGCGAGAAAACACATTCATGGACTTAATCTGAAATATTTGCAAGACTATGGCTTTTCTTGTGAGACTGCTCTTCTTATTGACTTTAAACGATGGTTAGCTGCTTTCAATGTTATACGCATCTTTTGTAATAATCCTGGTAAGGAGAGGAAAGTATTTCCCAATCTAGTCATTAATGATATTTTGCTCCCACCTTGGGATAGTAGAGTGAATCAACACTACCATGAAGTCACGAAACGTTTCAAGGATTTGTCTGTTCCTATTTTGTCTGTTCGTTGTAGTAGCTACGATCATAGCCAATGCTTCTTTCCTCCTTACCTCAACACTGCCAAAGTCCTGTATGGTTATCATTGCTCGATGTATGATAGTTACCAGCTGTATCTATTTCATCTCTTTCAAACCATTGATTTATAATGCATGCTTGTTACCGTTATTCAATAAATGTTACTATGAGAAGAGTTGTTGTTTTCATGCAACGGATGGGTTAGATGAAGGGTGATCATATCTTTTTCAAATGACTGTGGAACATTGATTTCCATGATGAAGATTTAAACAGTTAGATTTGATGACGAATAAGATTTACTAGTTTGCAAGTTAGGCTAAGCGTTCTATTTTTTGTAAATGAAAGATATAGTTTCAACAGTGTGTACGTTAGAAATAAAGTTTTATCTGTTTGTAAAATGAGATTGTAGGATTTACTAGTTTGCAAGTTAGACTAAGCGTTCTACTATTTGTAAATGAAAGATATAGTTTCAACAGTTTACAGATTACAAAATAAAGTTTCAATAGTGTTTATGTTAAAAATAAAGTTTAAGCTGTTTGTGTGTTTGAAATAGAATAAAGTTTCAACAGTTTGCTGATTCAAAATAAAGTTTCAACAGTGTGTGCGTTAGAAATAAAGTTTTATCTGTTTGTAAAATGAGATTGTAGGATTTACTAGTTTGCAAGTTAAGAATAAAGTTTTATCTGCTTGTATGTCAGAAATGAAATAAAGTTTCACCAGTTTAAAAGTTAAGAATAAAATTTCAATAGTGTGTATGTTAAGAATAAAGTTCTATCTGTTTATATGTTAGAAATAAAATGCAGTTTCGCCAGTTTACAAGTTAAGAATAAATTTTATCTGCTTGTAAATTAGAAATGAAATAAAGTTTCCCCAGTTTACAAGTTAAAAAATAAAGTTTCAATAGTGTGTACGTTAGAAATAAAGTTTCAATAGTGTGTATGTTAAGAATAAAGTTTTATCTGTTTGTATGTTAGAAATAAAACAAAGTTTCAACCGTTAAAAAAGTTAAAAATAAAGTTTCAATAGTTAACACGTTAAAAATAAAGTTTCAATAGTGTGTATGTTAAAAATAAAGTTTTATCTGTTTGCATGTTAGAATTAAAACAAAGTTTCAACCGTTTACAAGTTAAAAAATAAAGTTTCAATAGTGTGTACGTTAGAAATAAAGTTTCAATAGTGTGTATGTTAAGAATAAAGTTCTATCTGTTTGTATGTTAGAAATAAAATGAAGGTTCATCAGTTTACAAGTTAAAAATAAAGTTTTATCTGTTTGTATGTTAGAAATAAAACAAAGTTTCAACCGTTAACAAGTTAAAAATAAAGTTTCAGATTAAAATAAAGTTTCAATAGTGTGTATGATGGAAATAAAGTTTAAGCGCTTTGTGCGTTAGAAATAAAGTTTCAGCCCTTTACAAGTTAAAAATAAAGTTTCAACAGTGTGTACGTTAAGAATAAAGTTCTATCTGTTTATATGTTAGAAATAAAAATGAAGGTTCACCAGTTTACAAGTTAAGAATAAAGTTTTATCTGCTTGTATGTCAGAAATGAAATAAAGTTTCACTAGTTTAAAAGTTAAGAATAAAGTTTCAATAGTGGGTATGTTAAGAATAAAGTTCTATCTGTTTATATGTTAGAAATAAAATGAAGTTTCGCCAGTTTACAAGTTAATAATAAATTTTATCTGCTTGTATGTTAGAAATGAAATAAAGTTTCACCAGTTTACAAGTTAAAAAATAAAGTTTCAATAGTGTGTACGTTAGAAATAAAGTTTCAATAGTGTGTATGTTAAGAATAAAGTTTTATCTGTTTGTATGTTAGAATTTAAAGAAAGTTTCAACCGTTTACAAGTTAAAAATAAAGTTTCAATAGTTAACACGTTAAAAATAAAGTTTCAATAGTGTGTATGTTAAGAATAAAAATCTATCTGTTTGTATGTTAGAAATAAAATGAAGGTTCATCAGTTTACAAGTTAATAATAAAGTTTCAATAGTTTGCAAGTTAAAACTAATGTTTCAATAGTGCGTATGTTAAGAATAAAGTTTTATCTGTTTGTATGTTAGAAATAAAATGAAGCTTCACCAGTTTACAAGTTAATAATAAAGTTTCAATAGTTTGCAAGTTAAAACTAATGTTTCAATAGTGCGTATGTTAAGAATAAAGTTTTATCAGCTTGTATGTTAGAAATAAAATGAAGTTTCACCAGTTTACAAATTAAAAATAAAGTTTCAAAAGTGTGTACGTTAGAAATAAAGTTTCAACCGTTTACAAGTTAAAAATAAAGTTTCAACAGTGTCTACGTTAGAAATAAAGTTTTATCTGTTTGTAAAGAACGATTGTAGGATTTACTAGTTTGCAAGTTAGACTCAGCATTCTATTAGTTGTAAATGAAAATATCGTTTCAACAGTTTACAGATTAAAATAAAGTTTCAATGGTGTGTATGATGGAAATAAAGTTTAAGCGCTTTGTGCGTTAGAAATAAAGTTTCAGCCGTTTACAAGTTAAAAATAAAGTTTCAACAGTGTGTACGTTAGAAATAAAGTTTCAACAGTTTACAAGTTGAAAAATAAAGTTTCAACAGTGTGTGGGTAAATCCAATTTATTCCACAACATTTCTGTCTTTTCAACTTTGGGTCTCAGATTTCCGTGAAAATTTGCATATATACTCATTTTTTTACGCTGAACACGAAAATCTTAGCGGCGGCCACACCAAATAAAAATTTTCCATAGAAATCTAGCACTTTTGAAAAGTCATTTTTTCTACATCTCGGTCACAGGACAAATTGATGTCGGTCAGATAGATGTCGAATAGGAAACTCTTCGGCTTCTGCATTTGGGTTGCTGATGAAACTGGGAACTTAGGATGAATGCTTGCATGCGGAAAGCGAAGTGACCAAAATGTAACGTATTACATGTAATGTCCGTTGACCGAGATTTTTAAGGTCTCGGTCAGAGGACAAATTGATGTCGAACAGGAGACTCTTCGGTTTCAGCATTTGTGCTCATGAGACTGCGGGAACTTAGGACGAATACTTGAACGCGTAAAACGAAGTGATCTAAATGTAATTGCATACATTATCATGTCTTTAGACCGAGACCCTTGTACTCTGACCGAGATCTTCAATTTCAACGTTGTCCTCTGACCGAAATTTTTTTAGGGTCTCGGTCAGAGGACATTTTTGTGGTTTTTGGAGATTTTGAGAGGGTTAATTGATATAAATAAAAAATTTCTTTTGCATAGATGTTAAGAGCATGGATCCCTACTATGTTGGGAAATTTCATCGATTCCTGACTAAATTTCTGGTTTCAGCATCCATATGAAATTTTTGGGAATATTCAAATTCTCTGGTCGAAAAAACGGATAAAAATATTTTTAAATCAATATTGCTCACTTGTAACGGCATCAAACTGAATTTTCTCTACGGATTTATAAACTAGCACACTAGAGCATTCGTTTGGTGCAAAACGTTTAATGGAAGAAACAATATTCTTCGAGAAAAGGTACCTCGGTCAGAGGACAGAAAACGTCTCGGTCAGAGGACATTTATTTCATTGGACAATGGAAACCCAGTGAAAATTCAATGATTAATATTGATTATAACATTTAAAATTAGACTACCTTAAAGAGCTGATCTTCTTCTTTCAGATGAAATAAATTTTAGTGGGTGTATTTTAAAGTATCTAATCGAAAATCCGTGTTGAAGTGAGAGTACTGCAACTTTGGACATGCCTTTTTGGTCTTTTTTCGGCAAAAAACGTCAACTAGTGAAGAAGGTCTTGGCTTTGTGACTTCTTAAAAACCATGCCATAATAGATGAGATCTTTACGGTTCGATTAAAAAAAAACTATTGAAATCGGTTCAGAAATATGGATTTTACAAATCAAAGACACATTTTCTTCAAATGTTGTGGAATAAATTGGATTTACCCGTGTACGTTAGAAATAAATGAAAGCAAGAACTTCATCGTATGAGTATTCAAAGCATGTTTTGTAAATCAAATGTGTGTAGTCCTGACATGATAGAATCAAGCTTGACAAACGCGTTTGTCAAGTTGATTTGATTCTATCATGTCAGGACTACACACATTTGATTTACAAAACATGCTTTGAATACTCATACGATGAAGTTCTTACTTTCATTTATTTCTAACGTACACACTGTTGAAACTTTATTTTTCAACTTGTAAACTGTTGAAACTTTATTTTGTTTCCAACATATAAACAGCTAAAACTTTATTTCTAACGTAGACACTGTTGAAACTTTATTTTTAATTTGTAAACTGGTGAACCTTCATTTTATTTCTAACATACAAGCTGATAAAACTTTATTCTTAACTTATAAACTGGTGAAGCTTCATTTTATTTCTAACATACAAACAGATAAAACTTTATTCTTAACATACACACTATTGAAACTTTATTTCTAACGTACACACTATTGAAACTTTATTTTTTAACTTGTAAACTGGTGAAATTTCATTTTATTTCTAACATACAAGCTGACAAAACTTTATTCTTAACTTGTAAACTGGTGAAGCTTCATTTTATTTCTAACATATAAACAGATAGAACTTTATTCTTAACATACACACTATTGAAACTTTATTCTTAACTTGTAAACGGCTGAAACTTTATTTCTAACGCACAAAGCGCTTAAACTTTATTTCCATCATACACACTATTGAAACTTTATTTTAATCTGAAACTTTATTTTTAACTTGTTAACGGTTGAAACTTTGTTTTATTTCTAACATACAAACAGATAAAACTTTATTATTAACATACACACTATTGAAACTTTATTTCTAACGTACACACTATTGAAACTTTATTTTTTAACTTGTAAACTGGTGAAACTTTACTTCATTTCTAACATACAAGCAGATAAAATTTATTATTAACTTGTAAACTGGCGAAACTTCATTTTATTTCTAACATATAAACAGATAGAACTTTATTCTTAACATACCCACTATTGAAACTTTATTCTTAACTTTTAAACTAGTGAAACTTTATTTCATTTCTGACATACGAGCAGATAAAACTTTATTCTTAACTTGTAAACTGGTGAACCTTCATTTTTATTTCTAACATATAAACAGATAGAACTTTATTCTTAACGTACACACTGTTGAAACTTTATTTTTAACTTGTCAACGGCTGAAACTTTATTTCTAACGCACAAAGCGCTTAAACTTTATTTCCATCATACACACTATTGAAACTTTATTTTAATCTGAAACTTTATTTTTAACTTGTTAACGGTTGAAACTTTGTTTTATTTCTAACATACAAACAGATAAAACTTTATTATTAACTTGTAAACTGATGAACCTTCATTTTATTTCTAACATACAAACAGATAGAACTTTATTCTTAACATACACACTATTGAAACTTTATTTTTAACGTGTTAACTATTGAAACTTTATTTTTAACTTGTAAACGGTTGAAACTTTCTTTAAATTCTAACATACAAACAGATAAAACTTTATTCTTAACATACACACTATTGAAACTTTATTCTTAACTTGTAAACGGCTGAAACTTTTTTTCTAACGCACAAAGCGCTTAAACTTTATTTCCATCATACACACTATTGAAACTTTATTTTAATCTGAAACTTTATTTTTAACTTGTTAACGGTTGAAACTTTGTTTTATTTCTAACATACAAACAGATAAAACTTTATTATTAACATACACACTATTGAAACTTTATTTTTTAACTTGTAAACTGGTGAAACTTTATTTCATTTCTAACATACAAGCAGATAAATTTTATTATTAACTTGTAAACTGGCGAAACTTCATTTTATTTCTAACATATAAACAGATAGAACTTTATTCTTAACATACCCACTATTGAAACTTTATTCTTAACTTTTAAACTAGTGAAACTTTATTTCATTTCTGACATACGAGCAGATAAAACTTTATTCTTAACTTGTAAACTGGTGAACCTTCATTTTTATTTCTAACATATAAACAGATAGAACTTTATTCTTAACGTACACACTGTTGAAACTTTATTTTTAACTTGTCAACGGCTGAAACTTTATTTCTAACGCACAAAGCGCTTAAACTTTATTTCCATCATACACACTATTGAAACTTTATTTTAATCTGAAACTTTATTTTTAACTTGTTAACGGTTGAAACTTTGTTTTATTTCTAACATACAAACAGATAAAACTTTATTATTAACTTGTAAACTGATGAACCTTCATTTTATTTCTAACATACAAACAGATAGAACTTTATTCTTAACATACACACTATTGAAACTTTATTTTTAACGTGTTAACTATTGAAACTTTATTTTTAACTTGTAAACGGTTGAAACTTTCTTTAAATTCTAACATACAAACAGATAAAACTTTATTCTTAACATACACACTATTGAAACTTTATTCTTAACTTGTAAACGGCTGAAACTTTTTTTCTAACGCACAAAGCGCTTAAACTTTATTTCCATCATACACACTATTGAAACTTTATTTTAATCTGAAACTTTATTTTTAACTTGTTAACGGTTGAAACTTTGTTTTATTTCTAACATACAAACAGATAAAACTTTATTATTAACATACACACTATTGAAACTTTATTTTTTAACTTGTAAACTGGTGAAACTTTATTTCATTTCTAACATACAAGCAGATAAAATTTATTATTAACTTGTAAACTGGCGAAACTTCATTTTATTTCTAACATATAAACAGATAGAACTTTATTCTTAACATACCCACTATTGAAACTTTATTCTTAACTTTTATACTAGTGAAACCTTATTTCATTTCTGACATACGAGCAGATAAAACTTTATTCTTAACTTGTAAACTGGTGAACCTTCATTTTTATTTCTAACATATAAACAGATAGAACTTTATTCTTAACGTACACACTGTTGAAACTTTATTTTTAACTTGTAAAGGGCTGAAACTTTATTTCTAACGCACAAAGCGCTTAAACTTTATTTCCATCATACACACTATTGAAACTTTATTTTAATCTGAAACTTTATTTTTAACTTGTTAACGGTTGAAACTTTGTTTTATTTCTAACATACAAACAGATAAAACTTTATTATTAACTTGTAAACTGATGAACCTTCATTTTATTTCTAACATACAAACAGATAGAACTTTATTCTTAACATACACACTATTGAAACTTTATTTTTAACGTGTTAACTATTGAAACTTTATTTTTAACTTGTAAACGGTTGAAACTTTCTTTAAATTCTAACATACAAACAGATAAAACTTTATTCTTAACATACACACTATTGAAACTTTATTCTTAACTTGTAAACGGCTGAAACTTTTTTTCTAACGCACAAAGCGCTTAAACTTTATTTCCATCATACACACTATTGAAACTTTATTTTAATCTGAAACTTTATTTTTAACTTGTTAACGGTTGAAACTTTGTTTTATTTCTAACATACAAACAGATAAAACTTTATTATTAACATACACACTATTGAAACTTTATTTTTTAACTTGTAAACTGGTGAAACTTTATTTCATTTCTAACATACAAGCAGATAAAATTTATTATTAACTTGTAAACTGGCGAAACTTCATTTTATTTCTAACATATAAACAGATAGAACTTTATTCTTAACATACCCACTATTGAAACTTTATTCTTAACTTTTAAACTAGTGAAACTTTATTTCATTTCTGACATACGAGCAGATAAAACTTTATTCTTAACTTGTAAACTGGTGAACCTTCATTTTTATTTCTAACATATAAACAGATAGAACTTTATTCTTAACGTACACACTGTTGAAACTTTATTTTTAACTTGTCAACGGCTGAAACTTTATTTCTAACGCACAAAGCGCTTAAACTTTATTTCCATCATACACACTATTGAAACTTTATTTTAATCTGAAACTTTATTTTTAACTTGTTAACGGTTGAAACTTCATTTTATTTCTAACATACAAACGGATAAAACTTTATTATTAACTTGTAAACTGATGAACCTTCATTTTATTTCTAACATACAAACAGATAGTACTTTATTCTTAACATACACACTATTGAAACTTTATTTTTAACGTGTTAACTATTGAAACTTTATTTTTAACTTGTAAACGGTTGAAACTTTCTTTAAATTCTAACATACAAACAGATAAAACTTTATTCTTAACATACACACTATTGAAACTTTATTCTTAACTTGTAAACGGCTGAAACTTTTTTTCTAAGGCACAAAGCGCTTAAACTTTATTTCCATCATACACACTATTGAAACTTTATTTTAATCTGAAACTTTATTTTTAACTTGTTAACGGTTGAAACTTTGTTTTATTTCTAACATACAAACAGATAAAACTTTATTATTAACATACACACTATTGAAACTTTATTTTTTAACTTGTAAACTGGTGAAACTTTATTTCATTTCTAACATACAAGCAGATAAAATTTATTATTAACTTGTAAACTGGCGAAACTTCATTTTATTTCTAACATATAAACAGATAGAACTTTATTCTTAACATACCCACTATTGAAACTTTATTCTTAACTTTTATACTAGTGAAACCTTATTTCATTTCTGACATACGAGCAGATAAAACTTTATTCTTAACTTGTAAACTGGTGAACCTTCATTTTTATTTCTAACATATAAACAGATAGAACTTTATTCTTAACGTACACACTGTTGAAACTTTATTTTTAACTTGTAAAGGGCTGAAACTTTATTTCTAACGCACAAAGCGCTTAAACTTTATTTCCATCATACACACTATTGAAACTTTATTTTAATCTGAAACTTTATTTTTAACTTGTTAACGGTTGAAACTTTGTTTTATTTCTAACATACAAACAGATGAAACTTTATTATTAACTTGTAAACTGATGAACCTTCATTTTATTTCTAACATACAAACAGATAGAACTTTATTCTTAACATACACACTATTGAAACTTTATTTTTAACGTGTTAACTATTGAAACTTTATTTTTAACTTGTAAACGGTTGAAACTTTCTTTAAATTCTAACATACAAACAGATAAAACTTTATTCTTAACATACGCACTATTGAAACATTAGTTTTAACTTGCAAACTATTGAAACTTTATTATTAACTTGTAAACTGATGAACCTTCATTTTATTTCTAACATACAAACAGATAGATTTTTATTCTTAACATACACACTATTGAAACTTTATTTTTAACGTGTTAACTATTGAAACTTTATTTTTAACTTGTAAACGGTTGAAACTTTGTTTTATTTCTAACATACAAACAGATAAAATTTATTTTTAACTTGTAAACTGGCGAAACTTCATTTTATTTCTAACATATAAACAGATAGAACTTTATTCTTAACATACACACTATTGAAACTTTATTCTTAACTTTTAAACTGGTGAAACTTTATTTCATTTCTGACATACAAGCAGATAAAACTTTATTCTTAACTTGCAAACTAGTAAATCCTACAATCTCATTTTCCAAACAGATAAAACTTTATTTCTAACGCACACACTGTTGAAACTTTATTTTGAATCAGCAAACTGTTGAAACTTTATTCTATTTCTAACACACAAACAGCTTAAACTTTATTTTTAACATAAACACTATTGAAACTTTATTTTGTAATCTGTAAACTGTTGAAACTATATCTTTCATTTACAAATAGTAGAACGCTTAGTCTAACTTGCAAACTAGTAAATCCTACAATCTCATTTTACAAACAGATAAAACTTTATTTCTAACGTACACACTGTTGAAACTATATCTTTCACTTACAAATAATAGAACGCTTAGCCTAACTTGCAAACTAGTAAATCTTATTCGTCATCGAATCTAACTGTTTAAGTCTTCATCATGGAAATCAATGTTCCACAGTCATTTGAAAAAGATATGATCACCCTTCATCTAACCCATCCGTTGCATGAAAACAACTCTTCTCATAGTAACATTTATTGAATAACGGTAACAAGCATGCATTACAAATCAATGGTTTGAATCAGATAAAATAGATACAGCTGGTAACTGTCATATAGCGAGCAATGATAACCATACAGGACTTTAGCAGTGTTGAGGTAAGGAGGAAAGAAGCATTGGTTATGAACGTAGCTACTACAACGAACAGACAAAATAGGAACAGACAAATCCTTGAAACGTTTCGTGACTTCATGATAGTGTTGATTCACTCTACTATCCCAAGGTGGGAGCAAAATATCATTAATGACTAGATTGGGAAATACTTTCCTCTCCTTACCAGGATTATTACAAAAGATGCGTACAACATTGAAAGCAGCTAACCATCGTTTAAAGTCAATAAGAAGAGCAGTCTCACAAGAAAAGCCATAGTCTTGCAAATATTTCAGATTAAGTCCATGAATGTGTTTTCTCGCCCATTGATCAACATTGGGATCGCAGTTGGCATGTTGATGATAGACACTAACAATCTGATATGTCCAATTGTTCATAGCAATAGCACTGAGCTCCTGTGCAGGTTCACCCTCACAATCCATAAAAATGATGATAGAAGCCTAAAACGGAAATTACACATCTAAGGAAACGATCTATAACATATCACAAAATGAAGAATTACATCGATGCTTTTCACGACAAAATACACAAATGATATGATGGCAACGAAGAAGTAAAATGTATCTAATAAGACCACGTCCACGACACTCAAAGCACATAAGCGAATTGTCATAGGGTAGAGTTAGGAAAGGATTAGCAATTCTCTTTCCTTGACTTGCGTTTGGAGGTAGCATTATTGTCGGACTTGCGCTTCGTACCACTGCTGTTAAGGATTTGATCAATTATGTCATCCACGTTGGCTGGCTTTGGAATATATAGGATGGATTCAGTGTATATCGAGAGAGAGGCTATTTTGTTATCCTTGTGCTGACCATAATATAGCCCATTCACTTTGAAAATGATATCCCAAAGAGAGAATGTGCGTCCGTCACTTGTATGATTCAACGATGGAATGATTCTCACTGTGGAAGGCTTGATTCTCATTAGACAACAATCCTCATTGGAGAATAGAACACATTTAGTAAAGCTGGCACGCTAACGAGTGTGACTGCAGAAACATTTCTTCAACGTTCGCTACGTTTCACAACAACCTGTCAAAGACTTCTTACAAACTTATTTCAACATTTGCATTTAAGCGAACATGTGCTTCACATATTCTACACGAACGGTTAACGCATGTAATATAAAACCCTAAATCCAACCGTAGAGGAGCCTAGCCTTGGATTATGAACTTTACAATCCATGCGATTCAATGTCATGGAACTAGCTCTCATACACTCAACGTGTGTGACAACATCTGGTTTTATAAAACATTCAACGCTGACTATAAGACCCTGTGTGAAACAATCTACACAGCGCAGTAAAACTTTCTAGCGCTGTGATGAACACTGTTTTCATATAACATTCTAAACTCGCAGTCTTACTGCAGTAGAAAACTGCTTTTACTAAACCTGATGAAGCTAATCTAACAGTCATGAAGTTTGAATTTCTAATAGGGAAACATTTGGCAACTGTCTGCAATAAAACTTTCTAACACTGTGAACGTAAGTTACAAGACAATCTACACTGTGCAGTAAAAACCTTCTAAAACTTTCTAGTGCTGTGATGAGCTCGGTCAGTCATACAACGTCAATGATCAAACTTTATTTTCACAAACGTGCGTCGCGGTAAATTATTTGACTACACTAACGCTTACATTTCATGACATGTGTGTTTCATAAAACGTCATGATCGAACTTTTCTAACTATACATCAACCTGTGTTGCAGTAAAACTTTTACAAACCATGATACACTTTCTAACGACACTCACGAATACAACTTCGATGATCAGACTTTACTTTCTCAAACGGGTGTCACAGTAAAATTATTTGACTACACTAACTTTGCAAACCATGATACACTTTCTGACTAGACTTACAAATAAAACGTTGATGATCAAAATTTCTAACTATACATCAACCTGTGTTGCAATAAAACTTTTGTACAACATGATAAAGTTTCTGACTAGACTTACGAATACAACGTTGATGATCAAACTTTTCTAACTATACATCAACCTGTGTTGCAGTAAAACTTTTACAAACCATGATACACTTTCTAACGACACTCACGAATAGTGATGGAGATCACCAGCACCAAATTCCTCCACCAATTATGGGAATGGTACACCCCTAACTCCCAGCCATGAACTATGGTGGAGTGGGAGTATATCGACAAAGTGAGGCTTGCAGTGGAAGAACGATTAAAGCAAGTGAACTGTTTTTGTGATCTATGTGAAGCCAGACTCTGGGACGATATTGACGATGAAGACCTTTTGAAATACATGCCATAATAAATTTTTATTTCGTATTATCTTTGCTTTCATACTGACTTACTTGAATGGGGCTTCAGTGGATGATTTAACCATGTATATTTTTTCATTTGGAAATAGTAGCACGCTTAGTCTAACTTGTAAATCTTATAACATTTCATATGGGTGATGATGGTAGATGAAATAGTGTTAAATAAAATTAAGATAGCTTACACTTCTGATACAGGGATAGCAATCGACTGCGATCCATGTGTAAAGAGCTTGTTAGACTACGGAAGAGAGAAGTGTGTTATGTTGCGTGTGGCGCGTGAGTGTCCTCCCATTTCATTCCATTCATCAATTCATGTCATTGATAGAGACAGGTAGAACTCATGGTTCTCATAACGTATGCAATGGAAAGTTTTAGGCAACCTTCGACAGTTGGCTAAATGTCGCCCTGGCGCGAATGCATCCTACGTTGAGACAGAGGCAATCACTTGCAAACATGACGCAGAGAGGTTTAACAAGATTGACCATTGCTGAATGTCCCTTGCGGTGTACATAGCTACGGGTTTCACCGCCGCCCTTTACCAGAACGCCCGTCGAAAGGAAGTATTACACCGAACTTCATTTGCAACGTTCAAGTTGACTGATAGCAGATTCAACTTAATGATAGTATTCGCCAGTCCGAAGACTGCCCAGGGCAAACCGCGTGGAGGTTCTATCATGTCTTGCCCATGGTGGCCCTTAAGAGAGCCGGTGGTTCGTTCTCGGGGGTCGTGATCTTACAGCCTACCGATTCTGCTGAGAGAGTCTTTGACTCTCTCCTTGGTAGCAGTGTCGACTTCCACGCTAATTGGTATGTGACTGAAAAGTGGAATGTAGCGCCATTCCGTTGGATTGACAACACTTGCTGTCATCGCATTACCATTCTGAGCAAGATTGTTGTGGACTCTGTCTTGCTCCTCTATTCTAGCAAATTCATCAAATAAATTTCGCGGCCTTAACTGCGGTCCGCGAGGAGAGCTGACTTGACTGTTCGGCGTCTGCATGATTGAAATGAAATGAAATGAGAGGTAGTGATTTATATACCCCTCTAACGCGACGCAGCGTTCAAGTTGACTGATAGCAGATTCAACTTAATGATAGTATTCGCCAGTCTAAAGACTGCCCAGGGCAAACCGCGTGGAGGCTCTATCATGTCTTGCCCCATAGTGGACGATTATACGGTAGTGTGTTAGTAGATTTCAATCTCTGAAAAGGGAAGATGAGAATCATTTCATTTGTCTCATCAACGTTTATCATGGGAGCAATCATTGAAGGGGCATCTAATGAATTACATTTCACTCTACTCCATATCATAAAGACTAACCTTTGTCGAATGGCTGAAGTACTCTGACCTGGCGAGAGAAAGCGTCACGTTGAGTATGAAGTCGAACGCCCAACATGAGTAACGGCTCAGAGGTTTCGGTCTAACAAACGACGAACAACCCGTGCAACACAATCCCTCTACGGCAGTACCCGCCGTCCCGAAGGAACGCTCGAGCAAAGGAGGTATTACAGCGATGATGTGCTTTATGAGCAGAAGTGAATCTCTTGATAGCAAGAGACTATTCAACTAGATAGCAAGTCAAAACAACCTGATAGCAGGACAAATGTATAGTCAGTAATTTACACTTAGTGAGGAATGATAGATTTGAGTGTAGTGAGTGGCACTCGATCCCGTCGACAGCCCGAAGGCCTTGTACTGATCACTAGGGAAGTGAGAGATCTTCCCCGATACCCGCTATTTACAGCTTAAGACATCATTGTCACTGCCCCGAAGTGGTAACAGCAACGCCGAGTCAAAGGTAGTGAACAGTAGCTGGGATCTAACCCCTCAAAGCTGCCTTAGACTTAGTTAAATTTGAAATCTGATAGCAGATTTGAACTCAGCATACTTGAAAACCTTGAGGAAACATCCCAAGTTATTGCTTTGATCAGCTTGATAGCAAGCCGTAGAGAGCTTGATTCACCAGCGTTTTGCAATGGAAATGTTTAGAGGCCACCCATGACAAGATAGCTAAGACTCAACCGATTGGCGTTCAAAGTGCTACGTTGAGAACTGTGTCAAATGCCCAACATGAGACATGAGTTGTCCCAGCGGTTACGGTCTAAACTATGACACACTCCCTTGCCACACTTACCACTACGGCATCGTCCGCCGTCCCGAAGGAACACCCTGCCAGTGGAATATTACAGCAAAACTCTCCGTGTCTTGCTCGCTTTCAGTGAAAAGCCGCTGATAGCATGAGAAGACTGGCTCAGACATCATTAAAAATGCTTTCATTGACTTCAGCAGGGTCGAAAACCCCAAAAAACCTCCAAAACTAGTGAATTCAAATTTTTCAACTTTTTAGCACTACTTATGAAATTTTATAAGTAGTCTATCACTTAGGGCAGGTCAATAGCGACCGAACCTTTTTTGAATTAAGTCAAACGGACTTGTAGAAGCTAAGTTACAAGCCTTTAAAGTTTTGGAGTCTTTTATGGCCTGGAGACGAAGGCCATCTCCTGGCGAACCTCTAAGTCTGACGCCTTAGCTGATATCAGCAATGAAATTTTCTAAGTCGGTTTCTAACAGAAACCCGGAATTTGGAATGTCCGAAGCTATCATCGGAGCTGAGAGAGACGACCTACCTCTGACAATCGCTTTCGTCTGAATGACAAGTCTCTCTCATCCGATGGTTCGTTTTGGCGCTACACACCAAAACGTCCCAAATTTTAACTCTGCCGCTTTTTCGAAAAATGTTGAAAATTTTTTCTCTCCGATTGACTTGAAACTCACCATACAGATAGAGAATTTCACGCTGATTCCAAATCTGAAATCCGTTTTCCAATCCGATGATTCGTTTTGAAGCTACAGCCCAAAACGTCCCAAATTCTAACTCTGTCGTTTTTCGCCAATGTCCCAAAATCTTAAATGGCGTCTCACATCTAAACGCAGACAGATATGAACAAGCCGATTCTTTCAGTGAATTTGTCTTACTCTTAGCTTTCAAACGAGCTATGTCACGACTAAATCCGTCCACTAGAAGCAAAGTTGGAAGGTCGGTGCAGAGGGGGGGACGTCAGCGAAAATTTTTTCTCTCCGATTGCGTTCAAACTCACCATATCGATACAGAATTTCACGCTGAATCCGAATCTGGCCTCCGCTTTTACATCCGAGCACTCCTTCCACTCGAAACAGCCCATTTTACAACCCAACATTCAGCAGATTGCACGAAAAACATCACACACTATAGCCTCAATACAAATCCTGGCGGTTGCCCAAGTCCACCACGACACTCTGTCGTTCCAGAGGGGGGGGGAGTCAGCGAACATTTTGTGAACGTGAACCAACCTGGCCGGCACACCACGACAGACCACAACCTCTGTCGTTCCAGAGGGGGGGGGAGTCAGACTCGAAGCACCACGGCGGCCGACCACGACACTCTGCCGTTCCAGAGGGGGGGCGCCGGTCGATTGTTCGCCGTTTTATTACTACTATGAACTATATTTGCAATTATTCATGAATTGATTGGTTTTGTTATTCTATCACCAATGTTTTAATTTGACTGGACGTTGAGCATGTACAACTTACATAGGTAATGTTAAGTGAGACATCGATATCTAAAGACGGTATGCAGTGATGGATAATTAATGATCAGTCGTGATATTCGCTGCGGGAATTTCTGCATTGCGGGAAAAATAGATTTCCTGCGGGAATACATGGAAGAAATTAGGGGGCTGCGCGATTTTTTTAATGAATTTATCACCCTCTTGGCCTCTTCCAAAATCAAAAAAGCGCTTCTGACAAATAAACTCATCCAAGAAATAAATGGAATGTCCCGGTATGTTGCCAGATAGGCTCGCAGAATGAGAGAGGCAAAAGGCATTCTGTTCACTACTTCGTCTATCCGCTTAATCTCTAAAAAATCGATGGTCTTCGATGGTGTCTGGTGCCCATTGTTTATTATTATTACATGAAAATGACTGACGTAGCCCAAGTATCAAACCAAAAAAATACGTAGAATGTTGCGTTTCTTGTGGACGTCAGTACCTGTAGTACTTTACACGCTTATAATATTTTTTGTTCTTTATCATAGGCTGCAAGTGTCAGCCTTCTTTTCAATCTGACTGCAAGTCTTCGGCAGCCTGGAAATCTGTTGTTTTGACCTCTTGCGTATCTGTAGGTACGTACTCTTGATTTTTGAAGCAATATACACTGTACACTTCGATCGGGCCAATAGATGACTTCGATTTCTCTTTTTTAATTTCATGTATTGATAGCGTGGCAGTTAGGTGCTACAACCAGTTTGATAGACATGTTTGACGAATGGAAGCTTTGATCTACACGTGCGTCATAAGATTGTCGTTTACAAAGAGGCATAGGCATACACTGTGAAAGACTCGTAAAGGGCAGTAAGCCCTCAAGTAACAGCGTAATAGTTGGACTCATGGATGCCTAGATACCGTATTTAGGTATCCGTGTAGGGACTATAAGGGAAAATATTTTGGATTGTCATATCTTCGTAAAAAACGTAAAAATAGCCTTTTTTAATGAACGCGGGATTTTATTCGGCCTGCGGGAGAAATTTGGTTTTAAGCGATATCAACACTGTTAATGATGTATTCATTGTATTTATTAAATCTTTACATACGGGTACACGATTTTGATATGTAGGCTACGATTTTTTTAACCTTAAGATTTGCAGCGTATAATCTTTTGAATGATGACTGTCAGGCATGTTGTTTGGATGGAAATGCTACAGGAGTCAATTAAAAATTTCATTATACTATTGCAATGATGAAGGTGATGCGCCATATTGTTCGATTCTTAGTGGATACTTTATCATTTCTTTCATTTCTCCGCCCCCAAAAATCATTTTTTTCATTTTTTTCTTGACAAATTCGTCATTTTTTCTCATTTTTTGACTTTCTATTCGGTAGACAACCTGAGATGGAGAGGGGTTTGCATGATGTGAAGATGTTATGTGTACAGCTGTATAAGTAGTTCACGATGCGCACGAATGTCAAAAAACAAAACAGCACAAGAAAATTAGACTATCTTAATTTTGGGCCTATTCGGTAAAAGTAGGACAGTCTAGCCCCTACCCGAGACATTTTCACGAAAGGTCATGACCTGCTCTTTCGTCGGAGCACACGCCCACGCATCGGCGCACGTGGTGGCTAAGAGGACAGGAAACGGAGCACTCGGAGCACACGCCCACGCATCGGCGCACTTGGGGGGCTAAGAGCACGGAGCACCAATCGGAGCACGCGGCGCCGAGCACGTGTGATGAGTCACAGCAAGGTATATAAGTAAGACGCTGTCAGAGAAAATCATTCTCATCATATGTCGACAACATTAACGGGTAGATTACGCCCTCTGGCTGAGACACGTCATCCCAAGGAGGAGATATCCTATACACCTTATTCATCGAAAGACTTTATTGTGGAACGAGACTGTAATACACTGTATATTATTCCGACAAAGGAGAAGATTGTGTCGTTAGAGAAGATTATTGCAGAGCTTCGTATCCAGTTGTTGAATGTAATACTGTATGGACCACGCTTCTTGTTTGATATTCGAACATCTGCAAAGTTCCCCAAAGGTGTACTGAACGTGTCCTATCGCTATTTGAACATTGGTGACGATTGGGACGTGGAAGAACTGATTGATTCATTGCAGAAGAAGTTACGTTCTCAACTGGAGTGTCGTTATTTTGGAGGAATCTTGTGTATACAGATTGACATTGGGTTTGGTTCATTGTTTACGTAAGATACATTATCTGAACCACGATATAATGGAGCCACCAACAAAGAAGAGGCGAACCACAGTCCGTCCCCGCCCTCAACCCTATTATGAGTGCGAGTTTTGCAATAAACGCTTCCGACTGTTTTCACAATGCATCCGTCATGGACGCAAGGAGATAGGGAAGGAGTATTGCGATCGTTGTGGGAAATGGTGGACTACCGATCATTGGTGCTCTCTGGATAGGGGTTACTGGGGCGACAAGGAGAGTGAGTTCACCTGCCTGCTTTGCAAACAAGACTATAATATGGAAGCTTACCATAAACACCCATGTGTGGGTCGGTGCAGGTACTGTGATGAGAAGATTCAGGAGGAGGAGAATGAATGGAATGAACATTTATGTCCCTATTTGAGCATGTATATGCCCACCGAACCCTTGGACCCGAATCGCCAGGTGGAGTCGGAGAGTACGAATTCATATCTGTACGACTTGTCAAAAGTGAAGTTGGCACGCTGTCCCTGGTGTCATAACATGTACCAAGCATTCTTCTTATGGGAACATGTTTGCAAACATCATAAGGAGGTGCGTCGAAGCAATCCGACGTGGAGCAAGACGAATGAGGCATGCGACAACTTTGTCTATATGTGTGTCTGTGGTGAGATGCTGCACCGTGACGTGGAGGAAGAGAAGGTCCGTCAATTTGCCTCGTTGCATAAGGAGCATATGGGCAAGAAAATATGGAGAAATCAGCGCGAAAAGTTGAAACGGATATATGAGAGTCAACCAAATCCGCCCAAGGAAGTAAATAGTGTCCCCCAAGCCTCGCTTCGACCAGAGAATAGAAATCGGGACCCACGCAAATATTTATTTGACTTTAGTAAGAAACGAGGGAGACCTCTGAAACCCATTGTTTTTAAGAACCAATTGAATTGGTTCACGTATAATGTAGATTTGGATGATGAATGAATGTAGTGATCAATCTCCTATTTTTGTGACTAAGTCATGATTGGGAAGCGTAAACATTAATCATGACACGCCGTAAACGACGTAACTATCAATGAAGAACTAAGTAGGGACATATAGTCTATCACGGTAATCATGCAACGTGGAGGTATTTATCGCGGAAGCCGTGGTCAAAAAGGGGGTATTTACCGTGGTAGTCGCAGACAAAAAGGTGGAATCTACCGCGGCAGTCGTAAACAAAGAGGAGGCATCCTCCCATTTATAGCCCCCCTCATCCCTGCACTTATTGCCGCAGGGAAAGCTGCAGCGTTGGGAGCATCGGGTGCAGCCGGTGCCGCAGGCGTAAATGCTATAGCGAATAAAATGTCAGGAGGAAAACGTCGAAGGAGACGTCATCATCGCTAAACCAATCATGTTGTACACCACCCTAGGGACGGGTATATAAGTCGAGACACACAAGGTGAGATTCATTTCACGATGCGTCGGATTCAGCATTTGGGCGAGCTCATGCAAGGTTCTTATACCATTACATTTGATCATCCTAAAGTACAACAATGGTGGGTGGAGCAGAAGAAGCCGATGTACAATTTCACCGTATTTGATACGGAAGGAGATCCCATGCAGGAAGTCGCTGCCATTTGGTGTCATTATACGCCCAGAGACGATAAACCGACTGGATATGTGACCATTACATCGCGCTTCCATGATTTTATCAAACATGAGACATCGGTGTGTGATGTTTTTGCGACTAATTTTATTCATGGTCTCAACCCACGTGTGATTGGGAAATGTGGTGCAGAAGAGAGTGTGATTATTCACCGTTTTAATTGCTGGGTCCATGAAATGACACGCGAGTATGGAGACGTGGAACTGATTGTAGGGAATGGACTATCGGAGATGGAAAGAGCTTGGTTGAAAAGCATAAAACTTTTGGAAAAGTGACAATGGATAGTATTTCTCTCCCCGAATGGTCTCAACGCATTGACTCTCATTGGAATATATTCGCCTCATGTATGCGGGATAGTGAACTGTATAGGATTGGCTACAAGGAACATATGTGTCGCGGATGTCACTGGATGAATCATTCCCAGTATGAAGGGAAAGAAGCTTACCGTCGAGCCCTGTTACATTTACGCCGAGGGAAAGCACTCACAGAAACTCAAGCTGCCAAGGTACAGTATGGGTACCACTGTGCGCTGTCAGATGTGGTCGAGATTCTCCTTCATTATTGCTTTGAACTACACTATCGACTTTATGTGCATACACTGTATTTAAATTATGATTCCTGTGAAGCTGCATGGGCCTGGACCAAGGTTGACCACATCACTGTGATGCATGAATCAACCACGGTGGACAATGGACAACTTCACAAGTCTTACATTGTTCATTATTGTAACTTCAGTGACTATGCCGAACATCGTACCTTGTGCAAGAATAATGCATGTTGTGAAATGACTCAAGAAAGTGCATCTCTATAATAAATGTTATTCCAATCACCTGTTATTTTTGATAATCATTGACTTGGGAATATAGCACTTGTCAATTTTATGAACCATTTTCAACATTAAAAATAATACTAACTTGTAAATTTTATGATCGATTTCCAATCTTTAAATTCAATCTTTAACATTAATTTTAACTTCTATTCTATCATGATATGTCCTATAACCCATTTCACCCTTGAATAAAATAGTCATAGCTTACCATGTATGTTTATTGAGAAGAAATCAAGATAGAAAGAATAATTACACATACATTTAAAAACCCAGTCACTGACTTCACTTATAAAGTCCACACTATCCAAGTTTTCTATGGCTTCGTTGATGTTATCCAATTCAGTGCGACGGTTGAATCTACTGCTGATATTCGTAAGAGGTTCGCGAAATGGACGGTGAGTGGGTCGAAGATCGAGTTCAAGATAGTCATCAGAGCTAGGAGGAATATTCTCCTGCTCATCGTCTAGAAAGGAAAGTTCTCGATATATGTCGATCAGACTTGGTGATCCGGGATCGGTGACGGAGGGTGACGGTGGGATGGGAAATGGTCCATCGATGGTGGGTGGCGTCGGAGGTAGGGAATACGGTCCATCGGGATCGGGAATGGAGCCCCAGTGGGATGGTAGATCCGTTGGAAAGTCATCTTCATCACTGGTCGAAGGGTTAGGACTGTCCGGTGAAGAAGATAATGGACTTGGACTTTCTGGGGTCGGTGGTGGAGTGTCTGGGATCACTTCAGGTTCATCTTCACTGTCACGTTGTAAAATAAAAATGTCTGTGGGGTCCACTTGTCGGAATTGGAGATCGTCACGTTGGTAAATCATGTCTAATCTTCTTGAATGTTCACGAGTGTTATGAAGGTGGAACATTTTCGACTTGGCTTTATAGTTTTGCAAATGCCCCATCCCCTGCTCCGATCATTAGACGTGCCCCATTCCATGCTTGGAGCACAGAACGGAGCATTGGGTGTGCCCCATTCCATGTCGGAGCGCCTATCGATTGGAGAACTAGGTAAAAATGGAGAAATGATCAAGACACATACATGATGGAAGACTTTCACGTGTACACCTATCCAAATCAGCTCATTATTTACCCGAAATCGACATGTCAACCGCACGCAATGTTGGAGAAAGTGATTCCATATGTGAAGGAGAAGATCAAAGTGAAGCCTCAATGTGAACTCTCCATGGATATATTCACGATTTATGAATACAAAAGAAATGGTTCTCCACCATTGATGGGTGCCAGTGAACGTTATCATGAAAGTGACATCCAAGAAATGGATGACTATTTATCCTCACTGAAGAATGTATGGGACTATGAATTTATGGACAATGTTAACAAAGAGATTCTTGGTGTGTATTGTATAACGTTTAATTTTGAATATATCTCTGTTGGATGGACATCAGAAGAAGAATATGTAAGCGACACAGACTAAGTATGAATAAAGAAAATGTCGTTGTATGAATCATGTTGCTTTTCCATATTATAAGTATTCTGCTATTGGGGTTGATAGATTTGGAAAAATATGCTACTTGTACTCCTTTTTCTTCTGAGAGAGATTGTACGCATACTCACCGCGATGAGTAACTATTTAAGTTATGGATCCTCACACTCTCTCAAATAAGATCATGTTACTCCTGCCCTATTATCGAAAAAGACGACATCGCCCTATTCGGACAAGACACCCTCGAAAAAGACGACAACGTGGAAGATGGACATCACGCCCACAGAAAGTTCGACATCTCCTTCGCACCAAGCGCGGATGAAGATCCTTATTGATTTTTGGTTCGATGAACGCATCCGAGGCAATGATATCCCCAAATTAGAAGAGTTTACCGACACGTCCACAGTCTATTTGAATCAATTGGTACTGAATGACCACTATTCCATCGTGGGACGTGTGTATTTACTCATGGCTATTTTTGAGGATGATGTTTTGTATGAGGAAACACTATGGAGGTTTATGAATGAGAAACATTTGAAATATTTACAAGAACTGTATCATAAACGTGTGATTTCAGCAGCAAGTCTTATTTATATCAAAGAGACATTGAATCGTATCTGTGCCCATTTCAGTGTTTTGTTTCAATGGCCAACGAATGTATTTAAGCATGCACAGGAACACACAACAAAAATCAACCATGAAGGGAGGAACGCGTGAAAGTGAAGAGACACTGACGTTGCGAAAATTGAGAATAATCATATGTCCTGTCTGTAAATGCCCTTATCAAAAAGATCGTCTGAGAAGACATATTTATAATTCACACCATCTAAAATATAAAACAAAAGAAGAGATAAAAGCAAGTCAAGAGTTCATCTATGCATGTCTATGCGGGGAAACACTGGATGGAACGGTTGATCGGAAGACAGCTCAACAATTTGCGCGTCAACATACCCATATTTTAAACGAGCGAATGGAAGGAGAAAATGTTAGTAAACTCAACTATATTATTCAACAGCATGTTCCGAGATCCTCTTTGAAGGTGTCATCTACGTTGACAGGACAAGATCGACAATTATCACCCAATTCACGTCGTGCAAACCCCTTGCGCCCCCCTCAACCTATGAATACAGATTTGGATGCAGACGATAGTCTAGAAGCACTCATTCGACCTTCTCCAGCTGATCATCGCGCCTTAACACAAGCAACACCTGATAATTCTCACACTATGCTGCAAGCTGTCGTGAAAAGTATGGTTGAAGATCGAGCAAGAGTGGATGCTCCCCCTGATCCCACCCATACGGTCCATCAAATACAAGAAGAATTGAATCGATTACCGCCAGATGTTTTAGCCATGGCTGCTAATGAGATTGATATGAGTCCTATATCGTTAGAGAATATTCAACCTACACTAAGCCATGTGACATTTGATAACTATCCAGGTCCTGTCAATGATCACAACAGTTATGTCCAAGCCATGTCGAACACAGTGGGAAATCCAAAGGTTGATCAACAAGAATCAAGAGGAGTGGGAACTCCTCTCCAACAACACTCGGTGGGGGTAGGAACCCCTCAACAACAACACTCAGTGGGGGTAGGAACCCCTCAACAACCCATGGACGCACACCCCGTGGAGGAAAGAATGTTTTATCCAGTCAATTCACCTGTCATTGACAACTCCCACGAGTACATTATTCAACTGAACAATTTGAAAAACAGCGCCATTGTTCAACTGTTGAACGATTCTATTCGTCTCCATGAACGTCATTTAAATGCTCGCAAACGCATCTTGCACGTGTTGGAAGATGCATTTAATCAACACATTCATGAACCCAATCGTACAGATGGCAATGGAGACTATTTGGATGAGACATTGGAAAGCATGCGTGACTTGCTGACTCAAAAGGAAGAGTTTATTGCCCACTTAACCAACCAAAATGCAGACGTCCACGCACGCTACATGAATTTGGTGAACGCCATGTAAACTAAGTTATGTGGGATAGAGGATGATATACAAGAATGACGTGTCAGTGTGAATCATGTTCAAGTCGACGACAGGACTTTACCAATGTACTGAAATCCCTAAGTTCAGGGATAGGATGCTCGAAAAAGAAAATTAACCGTCATGTCGATCAATTGCCTGAGGAATATGTCAAGGATATGCAAGCACTCATGAGCAAAATGCGAGAGAATCCAGGGAAATTGACACCTTTACAGCACGAGTTTATTCAATCTTACAAAGGAATTATCCGCAAATTTGTGAAACCACCCCCTCAAACTCGCAAATACTTGGGTCAAAAACGGAAATTTAACAAGAAACAAACTCCCTTCGCACAAACCTATGCCATGGCATATCACGATAATCCAGCAGCTTTCAAAAAAGCCTTACATGCATCGATCGGCTCCAAACACTAAGTAAACCATACCCATGTCATCAACAGTATGATCATGGACAATGTTCAATCCATAGTGAACACACTTTCAACAGCCAACGGAGGAGATTTAAAATGTTCACTCATTGGTTCATTGAAAGAAACCCTATCACAATTCTTTATACTCGTCATATTCATTTTGGTTACCCTCTTATCTGGTCGAAAAATGATGAAAGATATCAAAAAACGTAAAGATAGTAGAAAACCCTTACTAGAAATGGAAGTAGTCAACTATGATATATCCAAAACGCCTATACTCAATCCCACCAAACCGCACAATGAAATTCCCATGAAATCGAACGATTTACCGAAGAGTGTGAATAAGTCACGTTCACACAGTAAAATTCCTATGAAATAAAACGATGTACCGAAGATTTAAAGGTTGATTTTCCCATGACATCGTTAAAAATACTACGGATTTGATGTGTTATTTTCCCATGATATCAATCGATTCACTGTGACTTTGAAGAACACACTCTGTTACAAATCCTCGTAAGATCAGGTGATTTATCGAGAATTCTTAGGTACTTTTCCACGCCAAATCGACCGATGTTATCGTAAAATGACTCAGCAAATTCCCATGAAATCAAGCGTTATCTCGTGAATTTGACCTACAAAAAGGGACAAGCCCCGTACACCACCAAAAATGAATGATTCATCGAGAATTTCACGGAGCACCAATCAGAGCACTTGTATGCGTGGGTGTCAACCAATGAGAAGAAATTTTCCCACGCTCAACTCTATATAAACTGAGCCATTTCAGTCATTTTCATTCAGTCATGGGTAAACGTACGAACACGTTGGAAGCTCCTCTCGCGAAGAAGGTGAAAGTCACGTATTCGTCAGATACACCGACATCGAAGCCAGTCTTTGTTGAAGCGACGGAACCCTATTTCCATACGAATGGGAAAGCCGAGAAGAACTACCTTACCAAGGCACAACCGCAGTTGGAGGCTCTGCCCATCACACGTCTGGTATTGGGTAAGAAATGGAATAACACTAGATATTATCCCATTCGCGGAGAGAATGCGATGATGGATGCGATGGATTGGCAATCACGACGAGACATCTCAAAACTCGTGTTTGCCACGGGATTTTATGGATGGCGTGCACAAACGTACAATAACACTGGGTACGGTTCCGATCAAATCACCTCCCTCTTCACCATTTCTCAACCCGTCTCACGCGATGTGGAGACGTTGGAAGATGCGATACAATCCCTCTACAAACAAGTCCAACCCGAATCTGCCTACAACTTCATCTCCTGTCTCGGTTATGTACACAAGAAATCGGCCTACGACAGTGTCTTTATGAAGCTGAAGCAGGACACGCCCATCTTCCTGATGAAGGAGAATGGAAAGATCAAGAAGGTTGGTTTGACCAATATTGGACATCTTCTTTCCAATCTCAAGGAGAATACCTTCCTTCAAGCAAATACCATCTTCCGCGTCACAGGCATATACTGTAATCCACAGACAAAGACTCTGAAACTGTGTTTTACTGTGGATCAAATCCAAGTCCGTATCAAACAGGCGGAGGAATGTCAGAGCACAGCGGTGGAGGAAAAGAAGAAGAAAAAGAAGACAAAGCTGACACTCGATATAAAGAAGGCACACATTCCCTCCAGTGGTTTATTTAATCTGATACACATGGTGCAACCTAAACATGACATTGATTGGGAGGAACTCAAACACTTTATAGATGATCTCGATCATCTATCCCAATCAGAGGACAGCACTGTACTTATGAAACAAAAGGAGGATGAGATGACAAGCATGATTTCTCAGAGGTGGAGTGCTCAACCCACGGAGGAGGAGGATTGGAGGATGATGCGGACGGATTATGCCAAGGCGCAAGCACTCGGTGTGTACATTCGCATCCGGGAAGAGTCACGCGCGCTGCATATCTTTGACGGTGATCAAATACAAGCCGAGAAATGGATCAATCGATTCCTCGAAATGTTCAAGGATATGGTGGAACATAACCAGGACAGTCAGTGGTATGTGTCATCCTCATGGTACAAAGCAGGACAGTGTGTCAATGAGAAGTGGTCTGTGTCGAACTATATTGAACATTATTTCATTGTTCGTAGTGCCTACGAAATCCATCGTCGCGCCTTTCCCACTATGTTGAAGGAAGCATTTGCACGGTACAATATGAATCCTCTTACCAATGACATGGAAAGGACATTGATGAGTGAAATGGTGACTGCTCTTGAAAACTCACTCTTTAAGACATGTACACGTGGACGTTTTATTCCACCTCTTCTTTATTCTGGAAATGATTCTATGTTCTGGAAACAATTTTAAGTTATGTTTAATACATGATGTATGGAATATATGTCTGACTTTTATGATTCGACAAGATGGATTTCCGTTTAGAGAATGACTCATCCATGATTGTCTCGGGTCCTAGTAAATCGGGAAAGTCCACGTTTGTGGCGAATATGATCAAGAATCGTCATACTTTATTTAAAAAGCCCATTCGTAAAGTCTGGTGGTATTATGGGATAGAAAGTCCATTTCATAAAGAGTTACAAGATGTGATCTTGACAATGGGTGTCCCTACCCAAGATGATTTTGATCAATTGCAAGAAAATGATTTAATTATTCTCGATGATTTACAACAGGAATCTCAAAACAATGAAACTGTTACGGGATTATTTTTAAGAGGATCTCATCATAAACGGTTTTTCGCAGTGCAAATCACACAGTATTTGTATGGTGATAAAGAACAACGTATTCGTAATGGCAATGTCCATTATTTGGTCGCGTTCAATAATCCGAGAAATCAACAACAATTGGCTCATTTGATGGGGAAAATGCTCCCGAAAGGTAATATGAGCGTCGTGCATGATATTTTAACGACATATTGGTTCAAAAGTATGGGAATTATGCCTACCTCTTTATTGATTTCACTACAAATTGTCCGTTTGAGTACCGATTTCGCACCAACTTATTTAATCCACCTATGATTGTGTTTAAGTTAAGCAAAAGACCCAATAAAACGAAAATGGACTTTAGTGAATTAGTGGTGGTTCCCAAATCTGAAATGAATGAACACACCGGTGGCGGACAGCAAATGGGTGGTGGTGGTGACAGTACCAAACTGATGTCGACCATGTTGCAACGTCAAGCGGAAGATCAGAGGGTGAGAAACATGATGATGAATCCTCAACAAGCCCATCTTGACCGCATTGCACGAGATATTGTGCGTTACCGTCCTACCGCCAATAATATCGCTGCATGGAACGCCCGGATGTATTTGTTCGATAAAGTTCGTCGCCAATTTTTCAATTTGGACGATGATAGTGGGAAGAGATTGGAAAAAACAACAAAACCTCCGCTTACTCACGTCGCAAAACCTCCACTCACTCACGTCGCAGATCCACCCGTCCTCAAGAGATCTAAAGGGAAAGTCGTCAAACCTTCTGTTGTCACATCTCCCAAGACGAAGCGTTCTCCATTGAAATCATCCATCAATACTCGTTTAAGTAAAAAAGGAGTTCTTGAATTGGGATCCTATGGCTCACCATTCAAGTAATGGCAACGGCAGCCGCGCCAATTGCCTCCTCATTCTTATCGCGTATCTTTGGGAGTTGTTGCGGCCAAGGCAACGCAGACGACAGCGCAGAGACACAGTACACCATCACGGCGAGCTTTAATTGTTGTTCCAACGGGAATACCGCCTATCTTCAACCCCCACGTCAATTCCAAGCAGATTGTGTCGATGGAGGAAGTGTTGCACAAGATTTATTACAATCCCAAACATCCCGCTGGCTACGGAAGCGTCAATGCACTTGCTGCTGCTTCACATTATTCAAAAACAAAAGTCAAACAATGGTTAATGCGTCAACCGACCTACATCCTTCACAAATCTCGATTGCATCGTATTAAGCCCTTACACCCGTATCGTGTACGCGGTCCGCAAATTCAATTTCAAGCGGATATTGTCGATTATCAAAAGTATGCACAGCATAATCGTGGCTACAAGTATATTCTCATGGTGATGGACATCTTTACACGCAAAGCCTGGGCATTCCCTCTCAAGACCAAGAGTGCCAAAGAAGTGTCGGGGATTTTAGAAGCCATTTTCGCAACCATTCCCACCCCGCAACGACTACAAACGGATCAAGGCCGTGAATTTTATAACCGACCGGTGAAAGAAGTCTTGGACAAGCACGCTATTGAATTGTTTTCTATCTACAGTCCCTATAAATGTGCCCATGTCGAACGATTGAACCGTACTGTCAAGAATAAATTGGAACGTATCTTTACAGCCACCAATAACAAGAATTGGGTGGATTATATCGCAGATGTCATGTATGCATACAATCACAGCACCCATTCATCCACAGGTTTCACCCCGATGGATGTGAATGCCTCCAATACCGAAGAAGTGAAACGAAACAATGCGAAACGTCTCCGACAAAACTATAAAAAGTTTGCAGTCCCGGGAAAGTCTATCCCTGTGGGAGCACGTGTACGTATTTCACGTGATAAAGGAACGTTTGGACGGGGGTATGAAGCGAATTGGTCGACGGAAGAGTTCATTGTCTCCAACATTCTCAAGAACCCTCATGGTACCAAAATGTACAAGATCAAAGACTTGAGTGGAGAAGAGATCAAAGGATCCTTTTATGCTCAGGAATTACAAGTGATTCATCGGGAGGAAGAAGTATATCAAGTGGACAAAGTGCTCAAGACCCGACGTCGGAATGGACGTACAGAATATTTTGTGCACTGGCAAGGATATCCGGCCTCGATGAACTCATGGGTGACAGACTTAGAACCTCTAGGTAATGTACGCCGCTATTGATTTGTAATCATGCAGGAACTGCATGAGGAACAACATGTGTACTTGTTGAGCAATACTCAATCCCATTTGTATGACAATAAAGCCAATCATTTCTTTACACGACTGGAAAATCCACTTTTTATTCCTAAAGGAGAAACATGGGAAGTAGGCTTGAAAGAGTTTGGGTATGTGAATAATGTGGATACGATTCCCGAAGATTGTTATATTACCGTGGGGAAAATGGTGGATACGAAAGATTTGAAGGCCTATTTGCCTTATTATACGATGGAAGGGACCAATGTGGTCCGTCGTCACACCATTTTTGAATCCGATGAGGAAGTGAAAAGAGTACCCATTATCACAGCGTTGGAATTATATACACGTCGTACCATTTCCAACATGATGACTGTCACGACACATCCATCCTACTTGTATTATGGATGCAATGGCATAGAGGAAGCAGATGTCTATGTGATTGACATTGTCCCATTTTCCCTGTTTCAAATCAAGGAATTCTCCGCTTTTCATTACGTCCTTGTGTTTTCCCCTCATTTGGCAGCCTCACTCTTATTGGACAAATGTGTCTATCATTTATCGTTGAAGGATGTCGTTCGGATCCATACACGACTCTCCATTCATCGAAAGGAATGTGACGTAAAGAAATATCCCGCCCATGACTATTGGTTCAGTGTGATTCCCTTACACCGCTGTCATTTTGCTAAACATGGGATTGAAAGGTTGATGGGAATTGAAATCTCAGTGCTCAATTTATTCAAACAATTAGAATGGTTTGGTGTGGGGAAATTAGTGTTTCATTCATCCAACAGATTGTCCTTTCATGTAAAGCATGCTTCCAATTATACATTGTCTGCTATGGATTATGGGATCCTATCCGAATTGCAGAAAATAGCCACTGTTTACATGGCTCCCCCAGTGACCTATAAGGATATACAACCCCTGAGTGATGATACGACACGTGCTGTGTGGATGAGGACCGATACCTTTGTGAGCTCTCTCAAACGCAATGCAAAGGCACCTCCTATTCCCAGAGGGCATAGAGGCCTGTTTCATAATCTTCGCACCCTTCTTCCTAAACTGAGAGAGTTGATGAAAGCAGTGAGAATGTATCAACGCACCTTTTTCCGATTGCAACATTTGGCCTCTAAAAAATGGTTTGCTTTACCAACACGCACCATGAAAAATCAATTTATTTTCCCAGTGGAGTTCCTAAATCCACTCACCCCAAAAGAGCGTGAAAAGGAGTATCAACATCCCAAGAAAAAACATTTGCCATCTGTAAACTCTACCGCCTTAGACGTCACCGTCTTAGTCGCTACATCAAACTCCGTGCCATGGTTCAGAAACCGTATTGATCAATTGTATGACAAGATTGATACACAGTTACACAAGATCGATCCTACCATCAATATAGCCGATGCTCCTGATTTAGTCACCTGCCGTTTCTTGCATACCTATATCAACACACTGAACGCAAAATACCGCAACATGATGCGAATCCTACGTCAACACAAGATGGAAGGTGTTTTAGTCTCTAAACGATTCGGAGCCAAGAAGCGATTGTTTGATACTGTCTTATTGAAAATTTTTCGAAAATCGATTCAAAAGGAACAAGTCACAAAACGGCCCATCATTCATCATTTAGTTCATTCCCATCCTAAAGATGGGGAAGAAAATGTATTGGCCAGTTGTGCGGATATGCAGCATGAAACGGGGCAACATGCATTTCCCTTCACACCTACGGAAAAGTATTGTAGGTTATAATTATGTAGGGGGTATGAAAACAAACTGTATGTGTGTGATTCCCTACACGGGGAAAGATTATGGAGATATTCATCATGAATTCCAGAATGTCACCTATCTCTCTGTGAAAAGTCAACATGTGCAAGATATTGAAATCAAACTCATGTCGGATGATGGTCATCCCATGTAAACGGACGGTCCTATGTAAAAATGCATCTTCGACGTCGCGCAATTAAGTAATTGTCTTTTTCCAAGCACATCAAGACACGATGACGAATCTCTTTTTAATCCGTAACCGAACAAATTCCTCTGGACGATTGTTAGGAAGAGGTTCATTTATGCAACGAGGTGGATGGAATAAAGTGATTTGACAGAAAACACGCATGATTAGACCCCTTGTCACTGGTGTCAAGAAATCATCGATCCGTCTGCCCAAATCACTCAAAAAGAGAGTTCCCAGAAAAACATTTCGAAAAACACCTCGAAAACCATCTCGACAACCATCTCGAAAACCATCTCGAAAAACATCGCGAAAAACATCGCAAAAAGGACTTGTACATACGGTACAGAAAACGTTGGGAAAATCGTTACGTACGACAGAGTTTCTCAATTCTGCGAAACAAGCTGTCACGGATGCTGTCAGCTCTACCGCACAAGAAGGAGTTGGTCGTCTCAAAAAGGGTGTGAAAGCGCTCGCCAAACGCACCTTACAGACTGCTCCCAAACGTGTTGTAGAAGCTATTCAAAATAAAGTGAGTCGGAAACGCATCTTCACGGATGAAGAAAGGGATAGGGTGGAAGCACCTGCTTCTAAACGTCGCCGTGGTCATGTGGACATTGCCCATCATACGAAATGGGGGAAAGGAAGTTTGATGGGGCGTTATCGCGGAGGTGCTAAACAACGCATGCTCTTTTAAGAACTAAGCAATCTTAGGACATCAGTCCCATCAAGCATGGCGGAAACACCTGCATTATTGGATGCTCGTTACGATGTATTCCAAAGTGATAAAGTCGATGTCTCGACTACTTCTCAGCATACGAGCGTTCTGACGCCAGTCAATGGATTGGAAAATCCCGGTACCATTCAATTCACAGTCCCTCGACTAGCCATTCATTGGATGGATGTATGCAATGCCTATTTTCGCGTGGAAGTACAACTCATGAAACATGATGCGGCTAAAGGAGCAGACGTGCCATGTGAGTCGTCAGACAAGGCGATTATTATCAACAATACGGCCCACTCCCTCTTTTCCGACATTACTATCCGCTTGAATGAACGCACCATTGAAGGCGGCAATGACTTGTATTATTTGAGAGCTTACCTTAGCAATCTTTTACAATACACCAATGATGTGAAGAATACACACATGGTCACACAAGGTTTTACTGTTCCTCAAGTGATGTATGACACGGAGTTTGATGCAGCGAGTAAGACGGTGAAGTCTAAGGCGGTAGAGTTTACAGATAAAGAGAATGCAATCAATCAAGCCATTCTCAAACAATGGGCAGACCACAAATTTAAACGTACCTTTGACTTTCCCCTGAAATGTAATTTGTTCCAACAAGTGATTGCTCTGCCCCCCGGCATGCAACTGGATCTCATTTTCACCTTGAATAAACCGGAATATGCCATTTATGATATGGCACATGGTGCAGGGACGACCTCTACAAAGTACAGGTACAAAATCATCTCTTTCCAATTGTATATGCCCATACTCACACCGAATGCAGAACTGCAATTGAAAACTGCGAATCGACGCAAGACAGAAGCCATTTATTATCGCTACAATGGCATGACCGTCCAACGACAAACGATTAAACGTGGAATACAAAAGAAGAAGTTTTCCAATGTGCCTGCTCTATTGAGTCCTAAACTCATCTTTTTCGCTGTTGTTCCCAGTAACTCTTGGTTTGATCCAGGAAGTCGTAAACTCTATTTTGAAAGGCATGGACTCTCTCAAGTCACCATGACCACCAATGGAGCCATCATGACAGGAGGCACCATCAATTGCAAAGATGATGTGATTGCCTACAGTCAATTCAATCGCGCGATTCAAGTCTATAACACGAATGAATCGTGTGGTATTGATTTAGAGAGTTTTACCAAATACTGTTACTTTATCGCCTTTGACTGTACCTTGGATAAACAAATCGATAGTGTTCAACCCACCAATGCACGTCTATATGGACTGGAATTGCAATTTGAGAATACGACCACGCAAAATATGGATTTATTAATGTTTGTCATTCATGACGAACAATTCTCCGTCACACCGGAGAATGCTGTCATCTCCAGTGCGTATATTCCACCCGCTATTTAAGTGTTGGCGCGCATTCACATCATCATAAGACATGTTGAAGGAACCCGAGTATCACGTTCCTCCTATCGCTTGGACACCTCTTTATCAACATCGCTCAGCGTTGGCTGAATGGGAGAATGGTTAGGCAACACGGAAATCGAAGGAATCATGCAGGGTATGAATCAATTACAAGAGAAACATTTACTCAATGCCTGCATGTGCGAAGATGATTTTCTCTGTGCTATTCAGTGTAGTTGTCAAACGTTTGCTCATCGCCTCCTCCAATCTTCTTACGTTCCCTTCCAAGGTGTGTTTCCTGCTCATTCCCCGGAATCAAAGACGCTTATTGTCAATAGTGATCGCTCTCATCAACCTGACAGGCATTGGCTGGCCTTTTATCAAAATGCGGATCAACGCGTGTGCGAATTCTTTGACTCTTATGGACTCACTCCATCTCACTATCCACATGTGACCGAGTGGTTATCGACAACACCTTATCCTTTAGACTATCGTCGCCCTCTGCGTATACAAGGTCCTAAAGCCTATTGTGGTGCTTACTGTATTTACTTTTTAAACCATCGCCCTTTTAACACGTCTATGGATAAAACACTGACCTTCTTTCGAACGTTGGATGCTCACGAGAAAGATCAAGAACTCATTAAAACCTACTTGTCCTTCAATGATAAAATTGTCTATTCCTATTTGTATTCTACATTATCCCATGTTTTGAAGTCAATAAAGAAATGAATCATGTCAATGATTGTATTTTTATTTCAATAGAATCCTTGAACTTTTTTCAGACAGAGGATAATATCACAAGGTTTTTTACATGAAAAAGCGTTCAGTCACTCGTTATAGCACACTATACACAGAGCTTTTCCGTACATGATGACTCATCATGCACGATATACAGTAACTGTTGAAGATATGTCTTGATCACAAAGGGGACAAGATGACGTTTCAAAGGGTACATAACACGTAGAACACATAACGTTATGAGAACATGGTAAAAAGAGAAGGGACCGTTCCTGTTTAAAACATTTAACACAGTTCTGTTCACATAATAATTTAAATGTCTCTTCTTCTAATTTCTTTCTAAAGTCACTTTTATGGGTAGAGTTACTTGACACATCAGTTGCAACTGTCACTTTTTTCCCTCCAGATCGCGCCAATGTCATTGCATTGCAGTGTAGCATGGAGAAATCCTCTATCCACCTACGATCCAAATTGTGAATCATAGCATGCTCATCGAGATCCATTAGTCGATCAACTAATTCACCAGCGGTGATATTTTCACTGAGATTTGTTACAGTTTCTATAGCTTTGAACGAATATCCAAGGTCTCTTGCGACAACCCACGACGTTGGGATACTAGTCGCTGTCCGATTCATTGAGGGAATCTCCATCGAATAGGGATTTGAGAATGTCTTCCACCAACGATTCCGCTTCTGCAATCGATAAGACACCCGTCACAATCACACTTCCGTTGGAAAAGAAGGAACAATGCAAATTACCTTTGCGTATTAACGTTCCGGGAAACAGCTCACGCTCGTTGGAAATCACCGATGTCGATGGCAACTGTTGAATGGTTTGCATGCGGTCCTTTGTATAGTTCCATTGACATTGAACTGTGCAGGATTTTGTGATTGGGTCGCTCACGTCCAATCCGTAGGGGGCGAGTAATTGGCGCATCTCTTTACAAATACGATCGTAGGTTTCCAGAGAGTGGTTGCCCAAAATTTGGATACACCCCCGTGGAAAAATCTGTACAGTGACCGAAGAGTTCCATCTCCAATAGACTCGACAAGGGCGTGATGCTCGGTATGTGGCCAGAGGGAGTTGCGGTAACAATGTCTGCAGTGGTATTGCGGAGGATGCTCTGAGCTCCACCATGCGGTTGCAGATTCTTGACATCTTTGACAGCGGGGTGTAGATACCCTTCTTCATATAGGCGATGGTTGCCGTATGGAAGACTCCGATTGGGTAAATACCAACACCGCTTGTCCTCCCAGATACTTAAGGCTTTCTTCACTTGCGTCACTGTTCTCATCTCGTGGTGTTGGGATTGGAGGAGGGTTTGTAACACTGTGGTAATTGAATGTTTTTCGAATGCGGCCACATAATTCTGATGTTTCACTTGACGCTTCTTCGCTTGACACACTCCCTTCATGCGACAGTCGTGGATTTCTTCCTCATTACCTTTGAGGACAATGTAAGAGTACATCTTGGCACTCAAACATACAAACTCCTTCACCCTATCCCCCACACACTCATCCTTGAAACATCCCAAACGATTCGCATTCTCGGTACGTCTCTGGATGATTCACGGGATAATTTGAGGTATCGAGAACAACTTTCGCCTCCGTATCAATAAAATTTGGGATGTTTTCAAACGAACGCAGCACTTCTTCGCGTGTATACCGGCTGCGGACTTTGAGGAAGAAGGAGTCTGTGTCCCCACCAATGAGTTCCACTGAGGTGCACGTCTTGTTGGCTTTCCACTGGTCAAACAGCTTGTACATAATAATCTTGCTGTTGTCCAGGATGCATTGCCCGATATAAATGGGCTTGTTCAAGTCTACCTTGGTCTTGCGCACATTCATTTGGTCTTTGTCGCTGATGTTGAAGAAGGATTGACAATAGGGATGACGTGTCCATTTGCTAAACACATTCGGTGATCGTACAAAATAGTGCTTCCCATATTTCCGCACATTCTCCATCGTCTTGCCGTACAGTGCGTTCACCATCAACTTGTGGAGATTGCGGCGCATTTTCGTTGTTGCCTTGGCGCGTTCTTGCGTATGGTATTGTACATAGGGGCGAATATACCGTTCTTGATTGAAGGAGATCCCGTAATGAACCTTGGTGATATGTAAGCCCTTCTCCACATAATACTTGAGAGCAGCGATATGTACCACATACTGTTTGCGATTCTCGTGCGTCATCATTAACTTGTCGGCTGAGTGAAAGGGTCGGTTCCCGTTCAACTCTTGCCATAGATCTTGCATATAGGGAGACATGTCCTCCCATTTCGCCACCCCGCGGTAAGCAGCCAATGGTAAATCTTCCGTGGGATCTTGGACGTGTGGGGGATACTCCAAATCGACGCACAGTACATGACCCGTGGTGCCATTGACATTGTATCGTCTCACCCATTCGTCGTTGATGTCCACCAAAACCTCCGGTCGTACCCAGGCAAAACAATCCTTCGGCAAAGGTCCCATCATGGCCGCTCCGTATAAATTGTTAGCATCTACATAAAACAGGTGAGTACCTTCTTCTGCTTGAGCGCGGTGCTGATTCACAAATGTCATCCCTCCACGAATCCCTGCTTCAAACACGCGGTACATATCCACTTCACGCAATTTCTCCAACTTTACCTGTGTCTTTTTAAAGAAAAATGAATAGGTCAAGCCAGGTGTGCCGAAATAGTGGATGGGGTCCAATGCAGACACGTCGCGTATTTCACTTCGAAAATGTTCGAAGATGTCTGCGAGCAAGGCTACATCCACTGTCAAATAATAGTGGATATAATCTTCAAACGTGCTGCACCCCGTCTCTGTCCACGCCTTTTGTGCCACAGCATACTCGTCCTCTTCCAACTCCTTCTCACTCAAATCATTGTAAAATGCTTCCTTCTGAGGCAATTGAGTCTCGTGGATACGATCCCAGCAGTCAAAGTATGTATAGGGAAAATATCCTTTCCGAATAGATGTGTGATCGCAATTCGAATAGACGTTGCTCAATATGTGATTTGAGTGAGGAAAGTCACTGATGGTCGTTGACAAATTGTTTAGAGAGTCTTTCAAAAACTGACATGAATCGATGAATCGGAGTTTATATATGGTATTGGTTGTCATGGGAAGAAAGATGGTCACTCCCAACGTCTTGTCTCCTGACACATAAATGGGCTCGATCCTATACTTGTGATCCAGCTTGGTAAACCCTTGTACAAACACCTGGTGACTGTCATACCCCTTCCAATTCTGAAACAAGATGTTTAATGTGGTCCGGGATTGACGTCGTTGCAGGTTACATGCATTGTACAGGGTTTGCAGATACTTGCCCGTGATATGATCGTGGTCTCGCACCTTTGTCGTAGGCCCATTCTTTTCACCTTGCTTCGGAGGTTTCACATCACATCCGCACATGTTACATTGAGCTGTCTGTTCATAGTCCCGCATATCAGCTTCTGTTGGCTTCATGTTACGCTTCGTCTCTTCCATGTGATCAAACATAGACCAGCTTACCTGTCTGATGTGTGTAATAAAGGCTGGAATACACTCGTCCCCCTTATGGATCACCACAGATTCTTTCATGTCCAGCGCCGGATGCCACACCGCATAGGATCCCACATACGCTGCCGTATGCTTCTTGGACACGGTATCAATTATGCTCTCAATGTCCGCATACATCACAGCGAGGGGTTGAGTGGTTTTCGCGTGGTCGATAAATTCGTGTGGTTTCGTATCTTCCGGGGTCGTTTCCATCTGAAAAAATCCTCGATCGCATTTGGCTTGATGTTCCAGACGTTCTTTGTGCGCCATGTCCTTTGTCTTTCCAAACTTCATACCCTTCTCGTAGAAATTGAATCGTAAACTACATAACTCACATGTTTCAAAACGTTTCACTTGCGTTTGGCTCATGTTCCGATACCACATGCGAGCACATTTCTGAAAATCCGTCACGGGAAGAAAATGTCCAGACTGATCCTCCATATCGTACCGCGTCACTATCACCAGATGAACGATGCGTGTGTTCTCCTTCACAGCTTGACGGACCGGGTATAATTGGCCCACAAATCCTTTACCGTCATGTACGTGGATACGAACAATGACATTGTTCTTCTTTTCGAACTCCTGAATATCCCGTGTATTCATCAACCACTCTGACGTCATCATGGAAAAGTCTAGATGATAATACTGGTTCAATTTCAACTTGCGCACTGCAGGAAGATGATTCTGATAACTGTCATTGGATGTCTTGGTGCGGGAATCAACACGTCGAGGAATGCGATTGTCTTGGTAGGGAAGTGTATAGAGGACACTGTCTTGAAAACAATGCGATGTATACTTGTTGCGCTGAAACACACATATGCCTTTGCAGAGCTTGATATCTCGGTGAATAGGAATCGGTGCGCCCATGCGAAAATTAGGGAAGGAACTTGTTTGAACCAGTAACTCCAACACTTCCTTCACCGCAAATCCTGATCCGTCTTCTTGAAAGTCTTCAATAAATTCTTCAATCTTTGACACAATGTCACCGAACCATGTATCAAAGTTACGTGCTTGGACTCCTTCGCGAATGTATGAGGGTGTGGTGATGTCTCTCACTTCCTCTTCCCCCGTCGACATATCCATCTTGACAAACCTGAGACTCATACTCACAAACACTTTCACATCCACGTGGGGGTGATGTTGCACAATGACACGATACAAATCCGCATACATTGAATTCAAATATGTCTTCCATTCATTCGTGGCTTGAGGAGGGGTAAATCGATAATTATACCCGCGACCGTCCATGATACGTTCATCTTCCACAGCTGCACCGCCCTCTTGCATGAACTCAAACAGGTTGGGACACAAATGTTCATCCCATCCTTCCGCTTCAGCATTCACCACTGCATCACAGTAGCGACACCGTCCCACACACGCATGCTTATGGTACGTCTCCCCTTCGAAACTTCCGTCACAATCTAAACACAGCAAGTCATTGTCATCGCCATAATTAAACGCGCGGCAATCGTGTTCGTCTCCATACCATTTACAGCATGTCCAACAATAGTTGCGACCCGTCTCCGCTGCTCCATGGGCAATACAGTCTTGGAAGCGAGAGAAGGAATGACGGCAGAATTCACACGTTTACTGCATGGTTAGAATGAGAATGATTTTCTCTGACAGCGTCTTACTTATATACCTTGCTGTGACTCATCACACGTGCTCGGCGCCGCGTGCTCCGATTGGTGCTGCGTGCTCTTAGCCCCCCAAGTGCGCCGATGCGTGGGCGTGTGCTCAGAATGCTCCGTTTCCTGTCCTCTTAGTCACCACGTGCGCCGATGCGTGGGCGTGTGCTCCGATGAAAGAGCAGGTCATGACCTTTCGTGAAAATGTCTCGGGTAGGGGCTAGACTATCCTACTGGTAAATGTCGGTAAATCTTCTAATAAACCTACCGTGTATCCAGAGTCTCGATCGATTTTTCTAATTTTTTGAGAATGTTTGAAACGTCATTTTAAGGCGAACAATCGACGACGTAGTTATCTTGTTTTGGAGGTGCATTAGACTTCAAGATATCTCATCCAGCTATCTTTGATTTCCTTTGCCAGGGAAGTAAAGGACCTAATGTGGGAGATCATGGGTGGTGGACGATTTTTTTATCGTGAACGCGAATTGTGCGTGAATCATTTTCGTCAATTGGGATGGACACCCTGTATTTAAATAAAACTGTGTCGACAAACAACTCAAAGCAATGAGTGCGTTTCTTGCATCAAATACCACGATATTGAGATGGTGGGATTACTCCTTGTTCATGTGATAAACCAGTACTATGCATACTTAACTTAACGTCTATCTTGTCCAATTGTGCGTCAGTCTCATCATCCGTTTGTTGTTTAAAGCAAATTGGTCGAACAAACTCACTTTGAGTATTAAGCGAATTTCAGTTTTTGAAATATTCGTGATTTAATGAATTTCATACTTTGAAAATCAATAACCTGTCGGCTTTAGTCTTGTGCCAAATTGTTGCTGAACTTATAATTTCTTTCAATGTGTCATTTACAGTCAAAAGTAAGTTTCCAAGTCAAAATGGTCCTGAAACAAAATTCTGATAAATCTGCACTAGGGAGACCCACAAGCTAGAATTTAACCAAAAGAAACGATCTCATTATGTTTCTGCTAACATTTTAGCCAGAGAGTCAATAGTCTCTGACAGTTCGTGGAAGTAGGCCTAAATAATTTTAAACAGGTGTTGAAAATACCTCCAAAAGCAGTTTATTCCACAACAGCTGCTTCTGAAAGAAGGATCTATTAAAATGTTGAATCCGACAACGATGATTAGCAACAAACTATGAATTTGCGCAGTCATTTCTTCTGATGCATCTCGTAAAACAACGGAGATATGGGATAACAGAAGCAAGTTCATCAGAACAATGACCGTGATAATAGCGATAGAGCCAGGAAAGGCAGGAGACTGCTCTACGTGATGCCAAATTTTAAGTGAGATTGAGCCTGAGTCTTATTAAGTACGAACAACTGAGGGCTGAAGTAGGCATGAGCTCGTGGCAATGCACCAAGACGTTGGGAAGTTCGTTGGGCACATTGGTTGACGTGGACTGACAAACCTAAAGAGTCAGACAGTGTTACACCAAGCAAAGAAGTGCTGTTCTCGACTGAAAAGAAATGACCGTTTATGATAAAAACGAATTATATGGGTCTCGGCTTCATCGAACATGACTCAGCTGGAGCGACCCCATACAGAATACTTTGCAAGCCAGACTCAATAGATGAGTTCAATGTCACCCTATCCTGGTCTAGACGTTTGGTGCAGGCCTTCTGACAGGGATAGGAAAGGGATGTGTGCAAAGTTGAGTCATCAGCGAAAGAGTGGACGTAGAAGATCATTTATAAACACAAGAAAGAATAGGTGAAAGGACACGACCCTGAGTGACACCGACATTGACCGTGAAGCGATCAGAAAAGAATCCATCGACACGAACTAAAATAGAACGGGTAATCAAGAAATCTATCCACCCCACGACTCCAGCATGGATTGCATGAGAAATAGGCTAATTGATAAGAGCCGGGTGCCATACTCGATCGAATGCCTTTGGTATATCAGGGGATGCTGCTGCGGACTCTCTAAACTTGTCAAGCGATGATGACCAATATGGGTCACATATGCTAAAAGGTCCCTTGTGGAACTAGCCTTTCTAAATCCAAGCTGACGATCACTTAGCAAGTCATGGGATTGGAGATGGGAAAAGCAAGTCTTCAGACATCGAGGATTAGAGCGCTCTGTTTACTATAGAAGCGATTATTGGACGATAATTGCACGGAGCACTTCTATCTCCCTTCTTTAAATAAGGACCACGTAGGCAACTCGCTAGGTTGAAGAGCATCTACCCAAAGACGATGTAATTTTCCAAGACTGAAAGCTTCCCTATCTCTGCATGCAACCTTTTGGAAACAACTAATTTTTCCTCAGTGAAGATGTCGGACCATGTAGATAGACCTATCCATGCGAGGATAGGAGCTACCATACTTTTGTGCTCATCATAGATACGTGCATCTTTAGCTTCTAAACATCTCACGAGATTGCAGTCTTTACATCCTCCACTGTTGCATCATCTTCCCTCTGCCATGCAAAATTGTAAGAGTAGAGTGAGAACTGGAACCTCCTCCGACGCACATTTCTTCAGCTCAAGCGCTGGAATTTCTTCGGGCCCTACACTCTACGAAGAATTCAACTTGCCTAACACCTCCAAAACTTTCCTCTCACAGATGCTGAGGACTTGCATCTGGGTATCAGTGGTGCATCTGTGGAGGCACCTGGTTGGATGGATCAAGAGTCGAATTAGCATCGAAAGAACTAGCAAACAAGTCAGCCTTGTCAGTCGCAGACGCGGCGGATAATCTTGAAGACAATCACAAAGGAAGAAAACCACAGAAGTTAGAACACATTGCCTTAGGGAGAGACCAGAACGCGCGGATTCCGATTGGACACGTTAGTACTTCACAAAAACGTGCTTAATACACTTAGTTTTGGCTATAAAGTGCTTTTCGCACTCAATTACTGTTTTAGCAAAAATTTCTGGAGCGATTGGTGGCGTGGTTCTCAGCAGTAGTAAACGTTTTGAAGAATCGAAAATGCCTAATTTTCTCAACTACTAATGTTACACACTCCTGGTCGAGCCATTTCCTAGATGCTGGCTTGCCAGCTGTTAAGGAAGAGGGTAAACAGACTATTGCAAATACATAATTACATCAGAAGCAGAGGAGCAAATGTCGTCCAACTCGCAGTCGAGTACATCGTTCCAAGAAAAGTGTCCAAAGAATTCTCTAAGAATTCTCTAACCACGCTAAAACGCCAAATGTGTCTTCTAAGAGGTATTTTAGAAACAGTCTCAAAGGTCGTGAACATTAGTCAGAACTGCCAGTCTTAGCAGCAATATAATAGTCAGGGGTCGTTGTAAGGGCGAATTTCCAGTAGCTGATTGTAGATTCGTGATCAGGAGGCTGAAGTGCGCAAATAAGAAGCAATGCTGCAAGAAATTTAGTGACGCAGCTCTAGTCCTTAAGTATGCATACGCCTGTCGCAAGCTCAGTAATTTTTTGCAGAACCTTTTATTTGAAATTTGATTCCTGAATTTGATAAAATACCTCTTAATCGCAAGAGAAATTCGCAAATCTGTTAAATTGATATGAGTGAAGCGCAAACTAGCATGAGTAGCCTATAAAAATAAATGGAGGATAAACATGCAAATTCACAATAAGATAACTTGAACAGTAAAATCTGCAATAAAGCTTATTAGAGAAAAACTGATAATATTTGTGATCAAATTTTGTTCAGGCATAGTACAACAAAATAAGTCTTAACTGATTTACATGCTTGAGAAAAAATGATTATTTTCCACGGATACTGTACTAAAGATATAAATGATAACTCGACGTTTCGCTTTACTGCTTGATCACGAGCAAGTTTGTGACAAATCTGTTGAAGATTGGAAGCAATAAACAGTGAATACATTTCAGAGGACGTAGATATGACGTCCTGTTTATTGCATTGTTTAAGCACTGTTTATTGCTTCCAATCTTTAACAGATTTGTCACAAACTTGCTCGTGATCAAGCTGTAAAGCGAAACGTCGAGTTATCATTTATATCTTTAATACAGTATCCGTGGAAAATAATCATTTTATCATTTTATTCATTCGCTCCATAGTCAAAATATTGAAACAGAAATTTAAAAAAATGGAATGTATTTCATTTTCATCACCAGTACAAACACCAACAATATAGTCGGATATGTGCATGACCTTCTTCAGAATACAAATAGATACAAATTTGATGGATATAATTTACACATATGCGAATGTGTGCAAGGTGGACGGGACCGCAGCACTGAATGGCAGTGGGAACCTAGCCCAACTTAAGCTGATCAAACTTGATCATTTCAGTCTGAGATCGTTCCTCTGTCTCACAATATTCGCACAATGCGAGTATAATGCTTTTTTAAACCCTGTAATCCACTCAACATCTCTAAAAACATGCAGTCAGTAGGATTAAGACAGCTTGCAAAATTTCTTCAATTATACTCATCTGAGATGCATTTATTGATGATAGCATTGACGGTAGAGTTGGAATGCGAATTTAAAACGAAAAGCAGGTTGCATTGCAAAGTTAGCCTTAATTATTAATCCTACCCGAAGATTAATTTTAATAGAAAATGCAAACTTTTCACTCTCAATATTATTCAAAAGAGTTTCTTATCAATATAGTTGCGAAGAGTCAAAACTTTAGACTACTAAGTCAAATTTGCAGGGTGAGTAACTTTAGCCTAGGATAAATATACCAATACTAGGGAGCAACTTTGAACGGAGTAACTTTAGCGTGGTACACCTGGCGGAAATCGAGAATTCGCACAAATCTGCATACTCTGTGCTTGAAGATCACCATTTTGATCAAATGAAAAAGCGGCTGCGAGAATTCAACATTTTTCTCAATTTCATCCGTCGAATGCGTATTGTAGCGCACCTCTAATTTCGTCTCTGAGCGGCGCATTGTAAATTGTAAACATTTCTTAACCCTTTCGATGCCACATGTATTTGGAATTGATGGCTATGTTTATTGCCATAGACGAAATATTCGTCGATAATATCACCATCACTCTCTGCCATTGATGATTGGAATAGATTGGCTTGTGTCTGCCGATGACGAATATTTCGTCACTAACTATATGATTGTCATGTGCCAGGTAATTTCATGTATACTTTCTCTTAGTGCCAAAGACGAATATTTCGTCTGCAGTAAATTTGCAACCAATTGCCAATGACGATATTCTCGTCATTGGCGTTTAAAGTGCTTCGATCCTGAATATTTTTTAACGAGGTCAATAACATGCTGTTTCGTCAGCACAGTGAACTGCGTTGTGGTGAGAGCTTTCATTCGATACCTGGTTTGATATCATTCCTATTTTTAGATATGACCTACATGTAAATAGACTCTCTCCTTACCTTAGACACCGCATTTGAAGTCATTTTCGTCCTAATGTCGTCTGGTACTGACGAAAGTGATTTGGAAAGCAATCTCTCGGAGTTTTCTGTTTCACACGACGAGAATGATAGTGAAGAAGACGAATTTACTGGTACATGGTCCGATAATGTAGAGCTACGTCCTCCATTTCCGTTCACTGCTCATCCTGGGATCGACGAAACATTTGATAGTGAGCTTGCTGCATTCCGATTCTTTTTCAAACTGGCGCAGGTTATTGACACTTATACGATAGTCAGAAAGTCGACAAAGTGGTACAAAAAGCTCTATTTTATGCTCCTTGATTTTGTAATTCATAACTCATTCGTGGTTTTGTCATCTAATCACAATGTGTCAAAGAAACAATTTTTACTTAACCTTATCAATCAATTGACTTCAATGAGCTCAGTGAGACGACCTGCAAGATCTCTCACCGGTGATACACCTATACGGCTTCAATTCAAGGATGCTCATTATCCGAAACTAATTCCTTCACAAAAGGAAAACAAGATCGTTTGTACATCGAAGAAAATCCGCAAAGACACAAAATATTGCTGTGCAAATTGTAGTTCCATTCCCTTGTGTATTGTGCCTTGCTTTGAACTTTACCACACGCGATTGAACTATTCGTAATCACATGTAATGAAATACAAGTAGTAATGTTTGTCTCATTGGTACGAGGTAGTATTCAATGATGATTACCATGCACTTATTTACTGCATGTCGGCAGTACATGTTGTGAATAAGCAAGTAGATATATTTGTTCTAAAATTCTTGCTTTTTCTGCAATTCTCTGGCACTGAGGAAACATTCTATTACACATTGTATTGGCACTGAGCGCATATTTAGCAGTGACGAATATTTCGTCATTGGGGCTGTTCATTAACTAAAATTCTGCCGGCTGAATATTAAACCGATTTAATATTCTACCGGCAGAATATTCTGCCGACTTAATGAACGACGGTATAATACCGAAACCGACTGAACATTCTGCCAGTTTCGGTGTTATACCGTCGTTCATTAAGTCGGCTGAATATTCTGCCGGCAGAATATTAAATCGGTTTAATTTTCTGTCGGCAGAATTTTAGTTAATGAACAGCCCCATTGGCATTGCAAAAAACAAGTATTCTGATATTGAGTGGCATAGAAAATATCGTTGAATACTGGCGAATATTTCGTCAATGGCAGCACGATGGCCTTCTGTTGCTAGAGCATGCGGCAGTAAAATTGATGACAGTCCCGGACGAATATATCGTCGATGGCATCGAAAGGGTTAATTGATGACGAATGTTTTGAGGTGATTATTAGCTGATCATCGCTAGCAGATAGACAATTGGCGAGTGTCATCCATCTGATGCACCTAGCGGGGATTTTTTAGCAAGAACTGCATAGTGAAATAATAACTAAAATTCGATATCCATTTAGTCATTATGCATGTTGGGATGACTCGCGTATTAGTTAGAATCTGGTAGACAGACAGGTGTGGAATCCCGAGAAGTTTTGAGGGGATAATCCATTATGAAAGCATGTGATGTTTTAGTGCTCTCTTTCAAGACGATCACTCGAGAAAAGGCGTAGAATGTCTGGCCAATTTTCTTGGAGTCTGACTAAAATATGATCATAATCATCGCATCACCTACAGCTGCCCTAGTCATCGCATCGTTAATGTCGCATCTTTATGAATTGAGTTAGGAACAGTTTATTTAGTTCCATCTCTTCGACATCGCACGTTCGATCTTCTCAATATGTCAGTGCTTTTGTGTTATTTCATCAAATCAATCTATTTAAAATCATCAAGATCAATCATTATTTTGGCTCCTCCGAGACTGAAATCTAGGGATGTCACGATCTCTGGAGAAGTTATTTGAATTCCTAAGGCATATATTTCTTCACCAATAATTGCTAAACTTTCACGTAGAAGAACACTTCAGAGAGAAGAAATACAGCAATGACATCTGCAAAAACAAAAGCTCTGTGACAATAATGAAACGCTCTCATACAGCGAAGTTTTACATTTTAGCTTCTAGATGACTATCTGTACCTGCTCAATGATTTTTTTATTACAATTATTATTCATTTAACTAAATATGATTATTATTCATTTCATTTTCAGGGGATGCATCAAATATAAAATTTAGCAATATAGTCCAATATACATTCGGGCGCTATATGAGCATCAATTTTAAGGGACAAGATATACAATTAAAACTACATTAGATGATATGCATTATGTGTTACAAGGCGCGGTATACAAAACACGACTAAATTTTAATGTAGCATCACCTTCTAATCATCCAACAGAAATTAGCAAATAAGGTCACATTTTGAAGCCAATACACATCTATAATACCGTAATCAATGGTAATGGAGACAAAATAAAAGCGGTGTGATCTTTAACCCCGGATGCCCTTCCTGCGACTTCCAATTGTACTTTCGGGGTTCGACCTCTGGACCGATAGATCGCTAGGCCAAGCACTTAACCAATGTGCTACTGAGACCACCACCTACAAAATTTTTAAAGAGATAAAGAGATCTCGCGTTGAAGAGCTTAATGATCGATCATGAGCACTTTAAATGTAGTGTAATGGTCAACAGTAAGTGCCATGACATTTTTCTAAATGAAAATGGTTGTTGGTTTAACCTGGAAAATACGTGGCGACTTTGGAAGAACTGAGAAAGGAAAACACGAAATTTGCGTCTGTCCGATACAAAGCGTGATTGATCCAGTCATCACCCAATTGATGCTGTGTGATCATTTGCAACAGAAAGACTTCACCATGATGACCATCGTTTTAGTGAAGAATTGGAAGTAGACTTAGTTTTCCATTCAGTCGTTGTTCTTTTCATCTTGTTTCTTGGATTTCGAATTCTGGTGTAGATGTACATTTACTCTCATCCTTAGAAACAATCATTGCAATGCTGATTATGGTAATAGATATGTGTACTGGCTTCAAAATGAGACCTTATTTGCTAATTCCTGCTGGATTATTTGAAAGTCATGCTCTATTCCACATTAAAATTTTGTCACATTTTTATGCTGCACACCGTATCCCTGAAGATCGATTATGGCACTGTTCGAAATACATAGGACTAACTAAATTGCAAAATCTATGCTCGGCATTCGCAAAATATCATATAAAATAATTAGTATGCAATTAGTTGTTGGACGTTTTTAAATGATTAATGGGCCTGTTCCAGTTGCATAGTTTGTAAAATAATAGGTATGTTTAAGTATGCAACATGAATGATGATATAACATGAGTATGATATAACATGAATACAATAGATGCATCATGCTGTGATGTAACATTAATGCACAATTTCATCATGATTTCCGACCCCCTGAAAACAAATCCTACCAACGCTGCTGATGCCAGTTAAAACAGCTTTGATGCACGTCACTGACATTTTTTTCTCTAGATCGCTAAGTAGTCCATTATATCTAGTTGCCCCAACGTCAGGAAATGTTATTTAGATATTGCATGTCCACTAATTTTGTCTAAGTATCTCAATAAATATTGAATTATGCAACTTGATGTGAATCTTGAAGGACTCATGTTTATTAATGACTGAGAATGTTACCGATGAATATTATATACCTAGATACTCATATTGCAAACTGATTACAGATATCATAATGGTAATAATTGTTTTTTTCGAAAAACACATGGCCGAATATTTTTCAATGATTGATGACAATGATCTTTCAAATAGCATCTTTTTCATTGATACAGTGCACAAACACGACCCGAGCTAAAATTCCTGATCTCGACCTCGCTAATAGAAGCTCTGCTACTTTCCTCTGTTATCTGACTACGTTGCAGTTTGAAGGCAAAGCGCATATTCAGCGAAGGCGCATGCAGTTAGACCATATTTCTTGACGTTTTAAACTTCATGGATTATTTAATCTTTAATGTATTGAGATTATGATTATGAACTTCTTGAACATTTCTATAATATATAATAAAAAATTTTGAAACAATCGACCGAACTGAATCAAAGTATCGGTTAACTATCTGCATTCGATGCTCGATTGCAAACGCATATTGCTTTTTCCAGTTATCTATTGATTTGGGACCTGCGAATCGGCAAATTTTGAGTCTTTACTCGAATCGGGTCGTGGTTCGCGAAACTAATCGAATCATTGAAAATTTGCATAGGCTTACATTCGATTTTTGATTTACAGTTTGCCGAGGGATATTGAGTATCTCGTCGATTCTTAGCTGAGCAATGAAAAAGTCTTCCAACTTGCAATCACCGATAGGCGCATAGAGTAAGGATAGGCAATTGTTAAAGGCGCTATACATGAAATTTTGAAAAAAAGTGGATTATCTTCCACCCAATAATGTTATCCAAGCAACCGAATATCGAGATAAATGGAGAAAGCTGGCATGTCATGATTCTCACGTTCTGGCGGAATATGAGCCAAAATGTAAACAATTACACTGCTAACCAATGAGATACACAACTTCATGGAACTCAATGAAATAACCATTCTATAATTTAAGCGTCTTTATTTTGCTGAGATAATTGATTTCTGAGATGTTGATTTGACATGCGACTTCACATTGGCGTTGCTTTGCCAGAAAGTTTGTTTGATGATGGAAACTAGGGTTGCAACCTCAGGCTTACAGAAGTCCCTTGAATCTCAATCGTGACTGGAAGTACAACCTCCATCAATCGTACATATACTTAAATCCTAGGCCGTGGTTTCACCAAATTTCATGAGCTGATAATCGGGTGATTCTATAACCTCATCTCAGTTTTCAGAAAGCAATAATCGAATTTTTTTCAACATTGTAATGAACGCTTATTATTTACCATTCTGATCTATACGGTAATTGCTTATCAACATTGGCGACACATCAGTGGGGAGCATTGTCCCACACACATTTTTATAACGTCGGTGATGTCCCCATCCTTTATAAGAGTTGACATTCACTGCTACTATTCAACAGGATTTCCAGGCACAGGTGAATCCAAAATTGAGTTCCTTTTTAAGCACGATCTTCACACTGAGTAGGCCGGAAGTAATCGAAGTGATTATTACGCTTCGGTATTATTATGTATGATGTATTTTGCTAAAGATGAAGTTGAAGATTAATAAGTTTTCTACAGAGTATGCTTTATTAATAGGCATTTGAAATTGCCAGGTTTTCGTACACAAAATGTCGAGCCATGTTGAGCCTCGAAAAAATAAGACATGACTTTCTCAAATCTCGTCGCATCTCAAAATTGACATCAATTTAAAAAATTAAAACGTTGGTGATTGCCCCCAACACCTTTACTACCTTTATTAGGTGAAAATACTGTTAAGCATTAAAAATTTGACATCGTTCGAAATCGACAATTATTTACATGGTGAAAAACATCTTTTTTCTATTGTTTTGGTTCATCAACTTGAAAAGGGTACACTAGGACTTGCAAAATTAGTAATTATCGAAGTATAATATTAGTAAAACAAGGATGACAAATAAGAAACTGTTGTAGTTTGAATTTAGTGCACGAGAGTCTGCTTATTGATGAGAGCAACATATCTGGAAAGCTAATAAAAACTACCATATCTTTTTCTTTAAAAAGTCAAAATATTTGTTGAAGCACAAAGGCATCTCATCATTGCTAAGGAGGCTATATCTACAAAGAAAGTTTTGATGTGACTTAAAAAATGCCTTTGTCAAAAATCAGATTCGTTAAGTCAATAATATGAATTTTTCTCCGAATTCCGTCTAGAAATCTTTGAATACACGAAATTCTTCAACGCTCCCAATATTCTGAAATTCCCACCTGAAACTATGGAAATTTGGAAAATCCGGTACATCAGAGAATTCTTGCCGGATTCGGAACATTGACCCTCTGTCACAAGTTCATGCTGTACGTGCATTACTTAACGTATTACATAACATGTTGATATTTGTTTGTTCTCACAACTTTGAAAACGATGCGTCGCCCTCATCGACAAACAGTACTTTGATTGCCAGCGACAGCATTTTCATGACATATAGGCCTACATGCATTTGATTCCTGAAACTAATTATAATAATGGAGGCATGCATCGCTTGGAACGTCAATAACAACATGTCCACTTCTGACTCTGTAGTCTGCAGATCAAATCGAACTTAGTTTCAGAACAGAGACCACGAAACGTTCCGAGAATTTTCATATTTGTTTTACAGTTGTGTTTAGATTCAAGAAAGCTTTCCATAAATATCTATGTTCAAATGCCTGTTGCTCTTTATAAACTGTAATAACCCTCTCTCTCATCTCTTCATAATTCGGCACAAATGAGAGGTAACTAGTCTGAAAATTGTGCTGTACTGTAACTCATCGAGATGAGATTTAGGAATGAGATAGCAATGCCAATCAAATTTATAGTCTATCATGCGAGAACTTCAGATTTTCTTTGTATTAACAATGATTTGTTGACAAAGATTTCTAAGTATTTACTATGTGGTCAAACAATTTGATTATCCTCATCATGAGCTTACAATGAATCATTTCAGGAAGTTATGTAGGTCGCAAACGAAGAAAGGACAGGCATTATAATCATCTGCTGTCAGCGTGCGCAGATTCATCTTCCCTACGGCCTCATACCCGATTGAGTGACTTACCTCACAAGCAGATGTTGTCGAACAACCGTAGAGCATGGCGCGGGAAAGCAGTCTTCTCAGTGATCTCAGAGTTACCCTGACCAGGTCTCAGATACACTAAGAGGACCGGTTTCCACCGCACGAATCGAAATTGTAATCCAAAATGTCTTTCGTCTCTCTGCGATGCGTTGAGGAAGTACGCGATACCGCTACAGACCCAGCGACCTGTCTGCTACACGACAACGTCAACTCTGATTGAACAATGCATCGGCCTTATCTGCTAGCAGAGCAATGTGCGCGCGAACCGTCATCGCCATGAAGTGGTACTACCCGTATGCACGATAAATATTTGGCTTTTCAAGTAATGTAGGCTGGGCGCCTGGAGACTTACTATGGATTGTACATGACGTCACACACAGTTGAGATCAAAGGGTAAGAGAAACTGTTACTGCTTCCCATTGTACTACGCGTGTGTGCACATGCATGTACGTTTGTGTGTGCATTGTGTGTCAACCCTGGCCACATGAGGTGCTGACTTATTGTACTACAGAAGTTGTATGCGTGCGCACAACTCGTTGCTGACTGGCGAGTATACATCGCTGTTGAATTGTGAAGAATGGTGACGCTTTCAATGTCGTTCTGCACTTAACGATTCACAATGTGTACGCTGCTTGAAGCGCAAGCACACGTAATAGCACCGATGTCTATGGCCCACGTTTGCGAGTCGATAACGCACACAATGTGTACAACGGTCACTCAGCAAGCAATACACATATCACTTGGGTGTGGCCACATTACAAAGACGATGGATGGACCATTCAATGTTGCGCAGCGAAGGCCACTATCTGTACCGTATAACAGGCAACGCCCCAAAAGAAGTGGTGCTGTGATTCGATGATCGTGCGAACGCGTATAGTCCATTGCTCAAAAGTTGTGGAGCGAGCGGATGTGGAAGGCAATATTGACCGTCATTCATAAATATACATCAGAGAGCGGTCAATTACTTTGGACATGTAATTGCAATGACAATCGGAAATCAAACAATCTGAAATCAACTAATTTTTCAAGTCATCTATTAAATGTAATTTATTTCATTTAACTGTTTTACATTCAAAAATTTGCTTTTAATCTTGAACTTTGATCCTTAAATCTTCTGTGATGGACACCCAATCAAAGAAGTCCCTTCAATTAGTTTCTTCTCCTCCAGTTTTGAAATATCTTTCAAATGTGAAGCTTCATTGTGTTATGTTCTGTAAGGAAATGTTGTGGAATTCTCATGTCAAGAAAAGATGCTGGTATAATTAAGTCTCGATCTCGCTTCAATCTCGAGTTCACATTTTACAAAAACCGAGAACTCGAATTCGAGATTGCAAGTAGGCTTGTATCAGATTTGTGTCAGTTATTCAGAAAGTTAAACTGACATTTGTCCATTAACACATTTGTCCCATGATGATCTATATCTAAACTCTTAAAGGCGGACAGAATATTCGGCGATCAAAGCTCCGGCACTACTGCAGTTTAGTGCACCCTCTATGAAAGAGACGGAAACGCGCCTACTGCAGTTTAGTGCACCCTAAAACAACGGCGCATTCTCCCGCAAACGATGACTACGCACATTACACCGAAGCACGCGCTCGGTGTAATGTGCAAAGACGAAGACGAAGACACAAAGACACTCATTTATAACTATAGGGAAGCTATATTACTACCAAGCCACTTGGACGAGTTCATGTGGCGGCAACTGCGTGGACGAACCGGTGCAGAGGCCTTTGAAAATATTCTGGCGGACATTAGTGAACAGCACCCAGTAGTGTAAGTTTTTTTTTAATATTTTTGTAGTACAAGTATTTTTGTAATAGATGTGTTTTCAGACATATGCATAGTTGTTTTCTCACATGCATTTTAGGGTGCACTAAACTGCAGTAGGGGTAAAAGAGGGTGCACTAAGCTGCAGTAGTGCCCAAAGCTCCATCAAGGGGACGAAGGGCAGGCCTACATACAATAGTGCTTTTGTCTCCTTTTTTGTGCTGCCACGATTGATGTACAATGCACATATTGATGCAGAACAATATCAGAACTCGAAGCTGAGCATCTCCTGCCTCAACGAAGTCAACTGGACTCCGAGGCTACCATGACAAGGGTCATCGAAGTGCTAATTTTGTTCGTATGAGCATTGAGTTATCAAATCCTCTTGTGTAAAGTCAAACATTTTCTGTGGTGCCACATCTCGCTTTTGCGATTGACCCTCAAACCACGCAAAAATATTAAGAGTGTCGCGTTTGCGTAATAATATGATTGTTTATAAATGCAATAGGCTACACATGACGAACTCAAGAAGCCTCGTGTCTGACACTTGCCGGTTTGCTAATTGCTCATAGCGCCTGGTTACTAAATTGAGCTCATAGAGCGAGTATATACAGTAGCAGTATCCTCACTATATGATTGAGGTACTTTAGTGAATAATAAACATAAAACTTAAGTAAGTCAGTTCCTTACAAAGCTCTTGCAAGACGGAAGATAATCCTTTCATTGAAGATTTAGTGACCTAAAAAAGTTTCACGTTTACAAAGCACCTTTTTGTCGATATTTCTCCTTTTTCCAGTCCTTACTCTAAATGTTATCCGCAGTAGGGCGGACCGGGGCAAGTTGTTACAGTGGGCCTACAGTGAAAACTACAAAGCGAAATCTGACGCGTAACTAGCAAAAGATGAACCTTTATTGACGCATTATTTTCCCCATGAAAGAAGTTCAATTTATTATATTATGTGAACTACAGATAAAAAAATCGTTTTTTCCGTCCTTCGAGTAATTTTTCAAGTTTTTGCATAATTTGTTACTCAATACGTCAAATGAGTCTCAGATTCACAGTTATCTGTTTGAGAGTACTTGTGTGTATGTTTTCGAGATTGTAAGTCTTTATGTTTCGCAAATTGCAGTTCTTTTCAGCTGTAGAGTGATTTATCCAAAATCATTGCTCAAGGGGCATTTTGTTACAGCAGGGATGGGGCAAGTTGTTACAGTGTAACAACTTGCCCCATCACCTAACCATACTCGCTACGTTATGAGCCAGTTTATGAGATATTCATGTTATCTCGAGAGGAAAACCACTTTCACTGTGAATGGCTAAAAGTGATGTCCTTAAGGGATGTCCGATCAGCTTGCTCCATCGGTATCATTCGATAACGTTTCATTGTCAAGTTGGCGATCAAGGCAAGAGGTGAGTACCTAACATTTCGCTGTCACTTTTAAGATTATAAACAGATGTCAATGGACTTATAATTGAACAATTGCTTTTGTTGTAGCCGTTATAGTAAACATATTCGAGAGTGCTGTGCATAGCAACTTGCTGCAGATGAGAAAAAATACCATTCAGGCAGCAAACAACATAAATTGTATGTCGTTGAAGTTAACACCAACTTTTTGAATAGAGTTTGTACAGAATAGGAAACCACATGTTTAGGTACTACTGATGACGCAGAGTTTGTACAGCCAAAAAGTTTTCCAAAATTCGAACGCCTTCACCTTCAAAATTCAAATTTAAATTCGAAAAATTGGTGCAAGAATTGGTGCTACATGGTTAGCGAGTTTGTACAGCATTCCGATGGAAAAATTTAGATACAAGAGCAAAAACCTGAGTTTGTACAGCAACTTCCAGCACTTTCCTTACACGAACAACCGGAAAAAACCGCCAAAAACCGATTTTTTCAAAAAATGATAAGATTTTCCAGAAAAGTTCTTGGTGCTACATGGGAAATGAGTTTGTACAGTGCTCTAACCGGTGGGAGAGTGCTCTACTAATCCAGTCTGAGTTTGAACACACACTTCTCCGACACTCCAGCACTCCTACGACCGGTAAATACCGGTTATTGTACAGTAACTACAAGAATACTGCCCATTTATGAACAAATCAATTGGTGCTACATGGAAAATGAGTTTGTACAGTGCTCTAACCGGTGGGAGAGTGCTCTACTAATCCAGTCTGAGTTTGAACACACACTTCTCCGACACTCCAGCACTCCTACGACCGGTAAATACCGGTTATTGTACAGTAACTACAAGAATACTGCCCATTTATGAACAAATCAATTGGTGCTACATGGAAAATGAGTTTGTACAGTGCTCTAACCGGTGGAAGAGTGTTCTACTAATCCAGTCTGAGTTTGAACACACACTTCTCCGACACTCCAGCACTCCTACGACCGGTAAATACCGGTTATTGTACAGTAACTACAGAATACTGCCCATTTATGAACAAATCAATTGGTGCTACATGGAAAATGAGTTTGTACAGTGCTCTAACCGGTGGAAGAGTGTTCTACTAATCCAGTCTGAGTTTGAACACACACTTCTCCGACACTCCAGCACTCCTACGACCGGTAAATACCGGTTATTGTACAGTAACTACAAGAATACTGCCCATTTATGAACAAATCAATTGGTGCTACATGGAAAATGAGTTTGTACAGTGCTCTAACCGGTGGAAGAGTGCTCTACTAATCCAGTCTGAGTTTGAACACACACTTCTCCGACACTCCAGCACTCCTACGACCGGTAAATACCGGTTATTGTACAGTAACTACAAGAATACTGCCCATTTATGAACAAATCAATTGGTGCTACATGGAAAATGAGTTTGTACAGTGCTCTAACCGGTGGAAGAGTGTTCTACTAATCCAGTCTGAGTTTGAACACACACTTCTCCGACACTCCAGCACTCCTACGACCGGTAAATACCGGTTATTGTACAGTAACTACAAGAATACTGCCCATTTATGAACAAATCAATTGGTGCTACATGGAAAATGAGTTTGTACAGTGCTCTAACCGGTGGAAGAGTGCTCTACTAATCCAGTCTGAGTTTGAACACACACTTCTCCGACACTCCAGCACTCCTACGACCGGTAAATACCGGTTATTGTACAGTAACTACAAGAATACTGCCCATTTATGAACAAATCAATTGGTGCTACATGGGAAATGAGTTTGTACAGTGCTCTAACCGGTGGAAGAGTGTTCTACTAATCCAGTCTGAGTTTGAACACACACTTCTCCGACACTCCAGCACTCCTACGACCGGTAAATACCGGTTATTGTACAGTAACTACAAGAATACTGGCCATTTATGAACAAATCAATTGGTGCTACATGGAAAATGAGTTTGTACAGTGCTCTAACCGGTGGAAGAGTGCTCTACTAATCCAGTCTGAGTTTGAACACACACTTCTCCGACACTCCAGCACTCCTACGATCGGTAAATACCTGTTATTGTACAGTAACTACAAGAATACTGCCCATTTATGATGGAATGATAAGTTTCTCTAAGTTGGATGTCAAAGTAAGTGACTTCAAAGTCTCTTTTATCTCATGATTGGGGCAAATACGACATGGCCTGGGTGATTTTGCATCTGAGTACGTTTTCATATAGATTTGCGAATTAAACTCCGATGATGTGTTGGGAATGTTGTATGAAATGACGGTGATGTGTTTCGCTGCTATCTTGGTAAGAGAGCAACTGATCTTTACAAGGAAATCCTAAGTGGTAACTTATCGCTACCTAGAATAGACATTTTCACATATAGAAGTGGATCTTGGTTTATTTGTGATTGCAGAATTGATCTAGATCATTATTTCGATACACTAGTTGACATGCCACGCTCAATCACGCGTAATTACACATGACCCCAAACATTCGTGGCTATGCGGGATATTGCTGCAATATAAGTTATATAAGTAAGTATAGTTGGCAGTCCTGTTATATAGACTTTGCGTCTCATGTGTCTGCCTGTATCAGGGGCTAAACAATGTAATAGGACCTCAATTTCATGTTCAGGGAAGACAGAACATGCTTAGCGGTTCAGATTAGTGGTTCAAGTGGCAGCGCAGACAACCGTGGACGACGCGCAAACTATAAACGCTCGCCCGCGCGTATTCTTAAACATCTCCCATGTTTTAACAGCATCAGATCAAGTGATTTCTGACTCTTAGTGCAGCGCATATATACGCGGGTAGAAGAATAGAATGTCCTTAACCACGGATGTTTGGGGTGTTCCGTAATTGCGCCTGAATAACGCGTGGCATGTCACCTAGTGTAGATTTATGTTTATGTGAGATAAAAATGGGCAGTGTTTATAGTATGTAAGCGTATTTTGAAGCTGAATAGGCCTATTTTTAAATAGGATACATGCATGAAATGCTACAACTGATATACGTTCAAAAACAGAATTAGCCTATTTTAGAAATATACGAGCGCATTAGAGAAAAGAATATCAGAATTAGGCCTAAATATCGTAAAGGTTTCTCGTTCTTTCTGGACGTAGATCCTTTCGTTTGATTGACTTGAAATGGCACCTAGCTGTTATTAATCGATCGAAATCCATGAACTCGAAACAAGCTTGGATCTTGAGCATTGCACCCTATTGTCGTTTGAGACATCTATGATTTCAAAATATGTTGGTGACGATTTTATTGACACATGCAGGAGTGTATCAAAAACTTAAGCGACAAAAATCAAAATTTTGCACGTTGTCGCACCTATCTCGATGGGCCTTGTCGCATTTACCCCGGACCTGGTTTTCACTACCCAAATCGATCGGGCTACGTGAATAATGAAGAGGTATTCGATCGAATCCGCTATTTCGTGTGGATGAACTTGACATCTTACTGTGATATAAAAGGTCGCCCATATTTAATTCCAGCTTGCTTCTCTTGACAGCAAACAAAATTTGTTGCAGAGTAAAGCAAATAAGGCCCAATTTTCAAAAACTGCCAAATCTTTCACCAAGTGCCAGGGTGGCATGCAATACTTTTGCGAAATAAAATGCCTTAGATATTGGCTATATGCAGGCACATATGGATGCAAACTTAACGGTTTCTTGGCTATGAGCTATTGGTTTGGGCTACAACCTAATCGCATTTACCTAATGATGCATTTCCCCAAGCCAGCCTATCGTAATTATAATCCTGCAATATTTTTATACACTGCATGTTCAATATTTTCATCTACAATCAACGATCAAGGTCACTTAACTATCACATGTTGATTTAAAAATTTGGCGGATGACTGAAGGTCGAAATTCCATCTTTTGCAGCGAAATGCGTGTATTTGTATTTCTTAATCTATTCGCGGCTGTTTATGTTTAAATGGCACATAGAATTACAAACTTTCACATAGGAAAATGAAGTAATATGTAAGTTTGCTAGGTTTACGCTCATTTATACAGCATCATTTAATTAGTATTAGCACATGAAAAGATCTAATTGTTCAAATATTTGACGATGAACAAATCAACAAAAATGAGATTAGCAATGAATATATCCCGTAAGTTTTATATGTCAACATTTTATGGCTACTGAACTGAGAACCTAACTAGCCTGCCTGACTGTGATACAATTTTTGATACATCCGGTGATTGACATCATCAGTTAAGGTTCAGAAAATCAAGTTCCTATTTCTATCAGTTGTGTTGAACCTACATACAAGGTTTATAACCTACATTGCGGTTATTGCAATGTAACGCATATTTCATTTGAAGGAGCTATACTTTGGGTTGTACGATATAACGACATAACTTGAAAATCAGTAGGTTGCCTTCTACACCGCTCGTTAAGACATCTGGTGATCACATTCTTTCATTTGAAATTATTCAAATTATCAACTTAGTGAGCATGTAGTGTATCTGAACATGCGTGACTGATTACAGAGAGCGTCTGTTCAACAACTACGATTATGACTCCCCTGCTCTCATGTTTGAGCGATAAGTCTTCAACATTTTTTGAGTGTGAACACGAAATTGAAATATTTTGACCACTACTTTATTCCGCTTGTCATGAACATTCATGAAATTTGTTGTAATTAATCTTATCCCGACCATTTCCTTTTGTATTTTAAAAACTTTATCGCTTGGTCACATTTTTGGTCATTTAAGGTTCATCGTATAGGCTATACGCAAGCCTGTACAATTCTTACTTTTATACCTGTGACGTGAGATTTCCATGACACTTGAGATTCACTGTGTTTCAGCTATGCACATGATCGTGGACTGCTGTTCAGACCTTTGTGTAGTGAGTGATGGTCTCGATTTTAACGTAATGCTGTGTTAATGAAATATACGACATTATGTCTGCAATCGGTCTTCTTAACAATACCTTTGATTGTTTTCCGGATTTTACTTATACATAACCGCGGTACCTTAAATTCACATATGCAGACAAACCTTTTCCCTTTGTATTCTACGGTTTCCATTGTTTCGTCCTATCAGCTAGTATATCCAGTTGTTACATTTATTATACCTTCGATTGTTTTCCAGATATTAGTGATGAATTACAAGCAACACTAATTATCAAGATTGCTGTTTTTTGCGGTGATTTTTAAGTGCATTTGTAATTGTTTTGACTACAATTGGTTGACACAACTTAGAACAGGCATTTTCAGAGATGTTCCTCTTTTCTATACCTTGTAGTTGTTTTTCTATATCCGCCTCGGACTGTCCGATCATCATCGCATCTAAGATATTCGGTCTTCATTGCACAAATGTTGCAAGTCATTTTTATCCTATCTGACCTTTCTATGCTGTGCTTCCTACTGTAATAGAGTATGTAAAAATTGAGAACTCGATATTCATCTGTCGTCCTTCTCCCTTGTCAGCATTTGAATTTGGTGCAGCTATTGATTTTTGGAGTACCGCCTACATCAAGCTTTTCACCCGTGACCTTTATGAAGTACTCGGGCTTTTTCCAGAGTTTTGTGCACCATTCTCAGCAGAGTTCATATTTTGATGGACAATAACATTTCTTGAAACAGAATATTGCTTCAACTCGTTTCACTGGTGGAAGATAGCGATTCAACCGACAATTGAATTTTGAAACAAAACCATCGCATCGATGATGTAGTTACTGTACAATAACGGTATTTACCGGTCGTAGGAGTGCTGGAGTGTCGGAGAAGTGTGTGTTCAAACTCAGACTGGATTAGTAGAACACTCTTCCACCGGTTAGAGCACTGTACAAACTCATTTTCCATGTAGCACCAATTGATTTGTTCATAAATGGGCAGTATTCTTGTAGTTACTGTACAATAACCGGTATTTACCGGTCGTAGGAGTGCTGGAGTGTCGGAGAAGTGTGTGTTCAAACTCAGACTGGATTAGTAGAACACTCTTCCACCGGTTAGAGCACTGTACAAACTCATTTTCCATGTAGCACCAATTGATTTGTTCATAAATGGGCAGTATTCTTGTAGTTACTGTACAATAACCGGTATTTACCGGTCGTAGGAGTGCTGGAGTGTCGGAGAAGTGTGTGTTCAAACTCAGACTGGATTAGTAGAGCACTCTCCCACCGGTTAGAGCACTGTACTAACTCATTTTCCATGTAGCACCAATTGATTTGTTCATAAATGGGCAGTATTCTTGTAGTTACTGTACAATAACCGGTATTTACCGGTCGTAGGAGTGCTGGAGTGTCGGAGAAGTGTGTGTTCAAACTCAGACTGGATTAGTAGAGCACTCTTCCACCGGTTTGAGCACTGTCCAAACTCATTTTCCATGTAGCACCAATTGATTTGTTCATAAATGGGCAGTATTCTTGTAGTTACTGTACAATAACCGGTATTTACCGGTCGTAGGAGTGCTGGAGTGTCGGAGAAGTGTGTGTTCAAACTCAGACTGGATTAGTAGAGCACTCTTCCACCGGTTAGAGCACTGTACTAACTCATTTTCCATGTAGCACCAATTGATTTGTTCATAAATGGGCAGTATTCTTGTAGTTACTGTACAATAACCGGTATTTACCGGTCGTAGGAGTGCTGGAGTGTCGGAGAAGTGTGTGTTCAAACTCAGACTGGATTAGTAGAGCACTCTTCCACCGGTTAGAGCACTGTACTAACTCATTTTCCATGTAGCACCAATTGATTTGTTCATAAATGGGCAGTATTCTTGTAGTTACTGTACAATAACCGGTATTTACCGGTCGTAGGAGTGCTGGAGTGTCGGAGAAGTGTGTGTTCAAACTCAGACTCGATTAGTAGAACACTCTTCCACCGGTTAGAGCACTGTACAAACTCATTTTCCATGTAGCACCAATTGATTTGTTCATAAATGGGCAGTATTCTTGTAGTTACTGTACAATAACCGGTATTTACCGGTCGTAGGAGTGCTGGAGTGTCGGAGAAGTGTGTGTTCAAACTCAGACTGGATTAGTAGAACACTCTTCCACCGGTTAGAGCACTGTACTAACTCATTTTCCATGTAGCACCAATTGATTTGTTCATAAATGGGCAGTATTCTTGTAGTTACTGTACAATAACCGGTATTTACCGGTCGTAGGAGTGCTGGAGTGTCGGAGAAGTGTGTGTTCAAACTCAGACTCGTTTAGTAGAACACTCTTCCACCGGTTAGAGCACTGTACAAACTCATTTTCCATGTAGCACCAATTGATTTGTTCATAAATGGGCAGTATTCTTGTAGTTACTGTACAATAACCGGTATTTACCGGTCGTAGGAGTGCTGGAGTGTCGGAGAAGTGTGTGTTCAAACTCAGACTGGATTAGTAGAGCACTCTTCCATCGGTTAGAGCACTGTACTAACTCATTTTCCATGTAGCACCAATTGATTTGTTCATAAATGGGCAGTATTCTTGTAGTTACTGTACAATAACCGGTATTTACCGGTCGTAGGAGTGCTGGAGTGTCGGAGAAGTGTGTGTTCAAACTCAGACTGGATTAGTAGAACACTCTTCCACCGGTTAGAGCACTGTACAAACTCATTTTCCATGTAGCACCAATTGATTTGTTCATAAATGGGCAGTATTCTTGTAGTTACTGTACAATAACCGGTATTTACCGGTCGTAGGAGTGCTGGAGTGTCGGAGAAGTGTGTGTTCAAACTCAGACTGGATTAGTAGAGCACTCTCCCACCGGTTAGAGCACTGTACTAACTCATTTTCCATGTAGCACCAATTGATTTGTTCATAAATGGGCAGTATTCTTGTAGTTACTGTACAATAACCGGTATTTACCGGTCGTAGGAGTGCTGGAGTGTCGGAGAAGTGTGTGTTCAAACTCAGACTGGATTAGTAGAGCACTCTCCCACCGGTTAGAGCACTGTACAAACTCATTTTCCATGTAGCACCAATTGATTTGTTCATAAATGGGCAGTATTCTTGTAGTTACTGTACAATAACCGGTATTTACCGGTCGTAGGAGTGCTGGAGTGTCGGAGAAGTGTGTGTTCAAACTCAGACTGGATTAGTAGAGCACTCTTCCACCGGTTAGAGCACTGTACAAACTCATTTTCCATGTAGCACCAATTGATTTGTTCATAAATGGGCAGTATTCTTGTAGTTACTGTACAATAACCGGTATTTACCGGTCGTAGGAGTGCTGGAGTGTCGGAGAAGTGTGTGTTCAAACTCAGACTGGATTAGTAGAGCACTCTTCCACCGGTTAGAGCACTGTACAAACTCATTTTCCATGTAGCACCAATTGATTTGTTCATAAATGGGCAGTATTCTTGTAGTTACTGTACAATAACCGGTATTTACCGGTCGTAGGAGTGCTGGAGTGTCGGAGAAGTGTGTGTTCAAACTCAGACTGGATTAGTAGAGCACTCTTCCACCGGTTAGAGCACTGTACAAACTCATTTTCCATGTAGCACCAATTGATTTGTTCATAAATGGGCAGTATTCTTGTAGTTACTGTACAATAACCGGTATTTACCGGTCGTAGGAGTGCTGGAGTGTCGGAGAAGTGTGTGTTCAAACTCAGACTGGATTAGTAGAGCACTCTCCCACCGGTTAGAGCACTGTACTAACTCATTTTCCATGTAGCACCAATTGATTTGTTCATAAATGGGCAGTATTCTTGTAGTTACTGTACAATAACCGGTATTTACCGGTCGTAGGAGTGCTGGAGTGTCGGAGAAGTGTGTGTTCAAACTCAGACTGGATTAGTAGAGCACTCTTCCACCGGTTAGAGCACTGTACTAACTCATTTTCCATGTAGCACCAATTGATTTGTTCATAAATGGGCAGTATTCTTGTAGTTACTGTACAATAACCGGTATTTACCGGTCGTAGGAGTGCTGGAGTGTCGGAGAAGTGTGTGTTCAAACTCAGACTGGATTAGTAGAGCACTCTTCCACCGGTTAGAGCACTGTACAAACTCATTTTCCATGTAGCACCAATTGATTTGTTCATAAATGGGCAGTATTCTTGTAGTTACTGTACAAATAACCGGTATTTACCGGTCGTAGGAGTGCTGGAGTGTCGGAGAAGTGTGTGTTCAAACTCAGACTGGATTAGTAGAACACTCTTCCATCGGTTAGAGCACTGTACAAACTCATTTTCCATGTAGCACCAAGAACTTTTCTGGAAAAATCTTATCATTTTTTGAAAAAATCGGTTTTTGGCGGTTTTTTCCGGTTGTTCGTGTAAGGAAAGTGCTGGAAGTTGCTGTACAAACTCAGGTTTTTGCTCTTGTATCTAAATTTTTCCATCGGAATGCTGTACAAACTCGCTAACCATGTAGCACCAATACTTGCACCAATTTTTCGAATTTAAATTTGAATTTTGAAGGTGAAGGAGTTCGAATTTTGGAAAACTTTTTGGCTGTACAAACTCTGCGTCATCAGTAGTACCTAAACATGTGGTTTCCTATTCTGTACAAACTCTATTCAAAAAGTTGGTGTTGAAGTTGGTGCTAACTTCAACGACATATAAATTGTCTACAAGTCAATAGCCTAAGTCGTTATAGCCCTGTCCATCAGGATGGATGACAGGACCCAATTTTATAATATTTTTGCAGCATTTTGTAACCACTGTCCGTAGCGTAGCTCACCTGAAAAGCCAGTTCTAGTTCTTTTGGGCAATCATGAATCACATGTGAACTACGATTGTATTGAGTTTTGTAGAGAACATGGCATTGTACTTGTGTCTTTTCCCGCACATTGTTCCCACAAACTCCAACCATTGGACCAAAGTGTCTACGCGGTCTGTTGAAGAAATATTATAATGCTTCATGTGATTCTTGGCAAAAGGCTCATCCTGGCAAAACAATGACGATCTATGATATACCAAAAATGTCCAGCGATGCTTGGTCACGAGCTTTGTCCCCATTGAATATTCTAAGTGGCTTTCGAGTGTCTGGAATTTTCCCTTTTAATCGACATATATTCACTGACGACGAATTTTTACTTGGTTACACAACCGATGGGCCTTTGAATCCACCGGTTCTCGTTGAGCATGAGGAAGATAGCCAAATTGCTCATCTGTCTTTCGATAGGCCATGTCATGATGATAATCTTTTACCGCAGCGCTTTACAACGGATCAGTCTCTAAGTGACATGCTAGGGACATCTCGGCAGAGCATTGATCATCCAAATGAGTCAAGCCCAGGTCTGGGCATGACTGCAGTTCTGCAGGTGTCTCCAGAAATGATTCGCCCGTTCTCCAAGGCTCTGCCAAGAAGTAGACCTAATGGCAGAAGACGAAGAACCGAAATTTTGACTAGTTCACCGATAAGGAAGAAGCTGTTTGAAGAAAAGAAGCAAAAGGGAGAAAATATGCCTGCGAAAAAGGCACGTATCACGAAGAAGCAGCGCGCTGAAAGCAAGGCAGTTACATCCGAAGAAAATGTCTGCTTGTTTTGTGGCGATACGTTTGAAAACTCTGTACCTGGTGAAAAGTGGGTTCAGTGTATTGAATGCGGTGATTGGGCCCACGCGGACTGCACCGAGAATGAAGGGCCTTTTGTATGTCATGTTTGCAACTTATAAACATATAGAATTCTTAGTGATTGTGCGTTTGAGAATGTTTTGTACTATCCTCATATTTTTTTGGTCATATTTCTCATGCTACCGGGTTTGGTATATTAGAATGAAACATCTGATGACGATATAATTTTTAACGTCGTTTGTAACAACTTGCCCCGCTTGCTGTAACAATATGCCCCGTATATGCGGGGCAATTTGTTACAAATTTTTACTTGTAATTAAATGTTTGCCACAGGAATAGTATTTAATTTTTCTTCATTCTACTGCATGAACATTATGTCTCACGATCTAAACATGTTCCAGCAAAGAAATTAGGCGAAAAGGACAAATACTTCGGTCACAATCTCAAAAAAATCAAAAATTGTAACAACTAGCCCCGGTCTCCCCTATCATGGGACCGACTACATGATCCGGAAGAAATGCTCTTTTTGAAATATTCTGCCGCTAAAAATGTGGTGCAAAATCATTTCAAATTCACGATTTTTGTGCAGTTCAGTATGAAAGTGGTTTGGAAGAGGTATGCAATCCTTAGTCCACTGCAAATGACACAGAATTTTGTTTACTATTCGCACAAATATTCTGTCACCACTGACGCAAAAGCTCTAAATTCCCACAAATATGACGAGAAGTTCGTATTGTTGAGACCATGGTTCACTTTCATCTGGCAAGGCATCTGGTTTATTTATATTTAATTTTCTCTGTCCGGAATATTTGTCTGGATATTCGCATTCTGGCGCACACTTACCTATGCAAAAGCTGCTTATTAATCAGCATACTGTAATTACACGCAAACTCTCAAAGAAAATGATATTTAGAAATTATTTCCTGTTTGAGAATGGTGATCATGGATTTTTACTTAAAACATATAGGGTAATAACCTTCTAGTGAAAAGAAATAATTATTTAAGGGCAGCGTTGAGTTGACACATTTAATCCATTTATTGACTTGGAGTAATTTTTTAGCATCTATGTTCAACACAACTAACATGCATTGACGGCTGATAACCACATGCACAACTATTTGTCATCTAAAAGGCAGCTCAAAGGCACAATGAAACACTGTGCATTTCCATGAACTGATCACTCACTACTTTTCAGTCAGATGGTATTTGATATGTGGAGATGGGAATGCTAGCTCATTTGGCGTGAACAGTTGACCCAACAAGCAATTCAATTCAACATTGATTTTCATTTATTTAGTGTGCGGATCATAATCCCGGAATTTAGGCAGTTTTAGGGGCAGTCGAGATCTATAATCTCGACTAATTAGATTAACTCTATGAGAATTGTATTCGCGTTTTTTGGTATTGAGAGCTAGACAGTGTGACGGTGTACATTGTACTATAATTATAGATCTTTCCCAATGTCCCCAGTATAAAAAACCAAAGTAAACACTTTAAGTAAGTACTTTGAAAAAAGCTAATCGAAGCTGCATTAGTCATCCCAGCAACTTCGGGTTGTCTGTGAGCGCACATTTAGCAAATTGAAGCTTATTGAAACATTTTTGAGGGCGGCTATGACCCAAGAGCGCCTTAATAACCTAGCAATTTTGAGCATTGAAAAGAATTTAGCAAAAAGTGTTGATTGTGATTTGGCTTTTTTCATGAAGTTGAAGCAAAGGAGGTCGTGAAAAAGTGAGGTTCACAGAGCTTATTGTATTTTTTACATTAAAAAGAAATCCTCATACAAAAGTTTGTTTTATTTCTGTTGATCATGTACATATCATCGTGTTTCCTCTGTGAATTTAGTCTAGCAACGCAATATTATTCACAGATAAGTACATTCACCGTTTAGGCTAAATAGACATTTGCTACAAATTTATATGAAAGGTTTCAGGAATTGCTGACGTTATCTGCTTCACATAAATCAGTATAACCATGTATTTAAGCTTTATTACATAATTTCTTATTACTCGTCATATTGATGTGTCTCAAATCACAAAATAAATCATTGGTCTGCGACTGAAATCGGCTATGTATACAATGCATGTATGTACGTGCATGTTTGTCAATGCTGCACCGCGCAGCACTTGATGATATTCCTGGATATGCCACTGATCGCAGCATAGAGTAGATCGTAGGTTCCAACATTGTAGGCCTATATGTAGGCTATCACTTCCTCGAGTCAGCAAATAGTACTTTCTTCAAACATATTGATTCTGGAAACATCTGCAGCCCTACCTATCAGCTTTCAAGTCTATAGTGATTAAATGACCAAACATAGAAAGCATATATTAGATAGAGTAGCAACTCAGCATTTATTAAATCCCCAAAGTGTAAACAGTTTCGACTTCATTAAATGAACATGAGTCGAGACCCAGTAACACTTGTGAGATATGCAAAACTTTACACTTTTGGAGGAATATACAACGAATTTGACTGATCATGATAACAATACTGAATAAAGAATAGCATTCCACAAATTCTCCATGTCATGACTACTTGGAGAGGTAATGTGGTTTGTTAAATTGGAAATTTGATTGGTTACCATTACTAAAAGCTCATTTTCTTTAGCGTGATCATTCACAAACTGCCACTGAAAAAGCAAAACATTGTAATAAAAGAAACTTCAAAAGATGTAGATGGTTCCACATCACTATTCAGATTCAGGAAATGAATCATAAAATCATGCCGCTGAAAATTGAAACTCTTCCTTGAAGACTTGCAGGGACTGGCATTATAATGTGGATCATGAAATTTCCTAGATCATCATCTTAATTTCCGCTGAATTAAGATGCTTGTTAGCAACTATTCATTCCTTTTGATAACCAACTTGTTTCGTACTACTCATAAAGGAGCTTCATTTCCGTAGTATATAAATTTACAAACATTTAGCTTTTTAAAACTATGATCAAATAATTTCTTGGACCACAGGGACGTAATCTCCGTAAAGACTGAATCTTTTCATACAAGATTTTTCATTGTATACAATTACTTTTTTGAGTCGACACTCTACCTATTGAGTAGATTGATTATTTAATTCCCAATGTGTAGACAGTTTCGATTTCATTAAGTGAACATGAGTCGAGACCCATACTGCCAAGTGTGAGATGTGCAAATTTTCGCACTTTTGGAGAAATTTACAACGAATTTGACTGATCATGACAGCGTTGCTGAATAAAGGATAGTTTTACACAAATCCTCCATGTCATGACAACTGGGAGAGGCAATGTGGTTTGTTAAATTAGCATTTCGATTGGTTACCATAACTAAAAGCTCAGCTTCTTTGATAATCTTCTTAAGCATGATCATATCACAAAAGCTGCCACTGAAAGAGCAAAGCATCATCATCAAGGAAGCTGATCACAATTAACTTTAAAGGATGTCAATGGGTCCAAGGCAATAAGCCTGCTATTCAGATTCAAGAAATGACGCCTTGTAAATCATAAAATCATACCGCTGAAAATTGAACTAAAAACATAATATCTAAGTCACGAAACTCTCATGACATCTCAACTTTTCTTTGAAGGCTTGCAGGGACTTGGATTATAATACAGTTCATTATGATTTGATGCAAATGGAAAATTTTCCACTTGTCGAAAGATCGAAAACTTCTTTATTCCTGCTGTTAACTTTTAAAAACAATAAGCCTACAGCTTTTCCATGTCTATTCAGATCTTTCCAAATAAATTTCAGACATTGGATTTCAAATTCCTCTAATTCTATCTCAGCTAACTCAACTTTGAAAATATCCTAAATTCATCTGGAAATGTCTAAAATCGATTTGGAACTATCTGAAATAGAAATGGAATATGTGCAAGTAGTAAGAAAACGGCGAACACCCGACCGGCGCGCCCCCCTCTGGAACGACAGAGGTTGTAGTCTGTCGTGGTGTGCCGGCCAGGTTGGTCCAGGTTCGCTGACGTCCCCCCCCTCCCTTCGATAAACGACAGAGTGTCGTGGTGGACTTGGGCGACCGCCAGGTTTTGACTTGAGGCTATAGTGTGTGATGATTTTCGTGAAATCTGATGAATGTTGTGTTGAAAAAGGGATGTTTCGAGTGGAAGCAGTGCTCGGATGTGAAAACGGAGGCCAGATTTGGATTCAGCGTGAAATTCTGCATCTGTATGGTGAATTTGAACGCAATCGGAGAGAAAAAATTTTCGCTGACGTCCCCCCCCCCGGCACCGAACTTCTAATTTTGCTTCTAGTGGATGGATTTTGTCGTGCAATAGCTCGTTTGAAAGCTAAGAGTGAGACAAATTCACTGAAAGAAACGGCTTCTTCATATCTGTCTTTGTTTAGATGTGAGACGCCATTTAAGATTTTGGGACATTGGCGAAAAACGATAGAGTTAGAATTTGGGACGTTTTGGGCTCTAGCGCCAAAACGAAGCATCGGATGGGAAAACGGATTTCAGATTTGGAATCAGCTTGATGTTATTGTCCAATGAGGATCATCATCCAATGAGAATCAAGCATTTCTATATAAATAGCGAGCCTTCCACAGTGAGAATCATTCCATCGTTGAATCGCACGAGTGACGGACGCACATTTTCTCTCTCTCCCTCTAGTTCCCTATTCTATTATCCAACTAAAATGGTAAGTCGCTACTTCCCTCCCTCTCCTCCCTTGAACGTAAACTTAATACAATCTTTTTCATTTTCAGGCATCTACTCCATCTGCTGCACTAGTGGGACAAAATGGTGGTCAAACGTTACATGGTTCGCTACGATCAGATCATCTACAACTGAGGCCAGTGGAACAAACAACCAAGGTACATAATCCTACACCGCTACAGCGTAAATTTAAACAAGTCTTGCGTTATGATGATCATAGCGTAGTACTCCAAACGGGAATACTCCCTTCCATGGATGTCAAGATAATGCGCAATCAGTATGGGGACTACATACTGATCCCTGTGAGTCCGTACATTCGCCACCAACTTGATATTATTGAGGAGTACGTGACATTAAATATGGACATTCCTACTCCTCTTGCTCAAGAGTGGAAGGCGAGAGATGGCAAGGATACTCCCTATAGAAAAATTTGGGATGGTAATCACATTTGCCTACCGGTATCACATTGGTGCACTTACTATAAGAAGGAGGGAGATCAATCAATACCCATCAGATGTGATGAGCTCGGAGAAGGTACTTGGGATATCCTTTTCAAAGTGAATGGGCTATATTATGGTCGACACAAGGATAATAAAATAGCCTCTCTCTCGATATACACTGAATCCATCCTATATATTCCAAAACCAACCAACGTGGACGACATAATTGATCAAATCCTTAACAGCAGTGGTACGAAGCGCAAGTCGGAGAAGAATGCTGCCTCAAAACGCAAATCAAAGAAGGAGAATTACTAGTCCTTTCCTAACTCTACCCTATGACAATTCGCTTATGTGCTTTGAGTGTCGTAGACGTGGTCTTATTAGATACATTTTACTTCTTCGTTGCCATCATATCATTTGTGTATTTTGTCGTGAAAAGCATCGATGTAATTCTTCATTTTGTGATATGTTATAGAACGTTTCCTCAGATGTGTAAATTTCCGTTTTAGGCTTCTATCATCATTTTTATGGATTGTGAGGGTGAACCTGCACAGGAGCTCAGTGCTATTGCTATGAACAATTGGACATATCAGATTGTTAGTGTCTATCATCAACATGCCAACTGCGATCCCAATGTTGATCAATGGGCGAGAAAACACATTCATGGACTTAATCTGAAATATTTGGAAGACTATGGCTTTTCTTGTGAGACTGCTCTTCTTATTGACTTTAACCGATGGTTAGCTGCTTTCAATGTTATACGCATCTTTTGTAATAATCCTGGTAAGGAGAGGAAAGTATTTCCCAATCTAATCATTGATGATATTTTGCTCCCACCTTGGGATAGTAGAGTGAATCAACACTACCATGAAGTCACGAAACGTTTCAAGGATTTGTCTGTTCCTATTTTGTCTGTTCGTTGTAGTAGCTACGATCATAACCAATGCTTCTTTCCTCCTTACCTCAACACTGCCAAAGTCCTGTATGGTTATCATTGCTCGCTGTATGATAGTTACCAGCTGTATCTATTTTATCTCTTTCAAACCATTGATTTATAATGCATGCTTGTTACCGTTATTCAATAAATGTTACTATGAGAAGAGTTGTTGTTTTCATGCAATGGATGGGTTAGATAAAGGGCGATCATGTCTTTTTCAAACGACTGCGGAACATTACATTTTCATAGACAAAGTTTAAAAGGAGCTGTTCAAGATTATGTGATAAATTTTCATAAAGATGAGACCGACATCGAAGCAGTGGTCGATGATGCTAGCACTCTATTTCTAGAGTTAATGAATACATTCTGTGATAGCATTGTCATGGCGCGATTAGTTGTGAAAATTAAGTTTAGTCATTTTGGAAAGGAAGAGGTGGAAAGTCGCTCTTTCCATTTTGCTTCTTATTCAATGGAAGTGGTAGATCACCCCGAAAAATTTTTTAAAAGACATATGATAAAAATTGCTGAACGTCTTAACGCATTTAACCATCATGGTGGCAGTCTAGTGATTGAAGCGATTTCAGATATTCACATTCAACTTTCCATAAAGAAAAATTGAAAATGCAGTGGTACTTGATTGTAGCGCAACTGGTTTTCGAGCTATGTCTGCTCACTCTCGAAGTATATTCCTTCTGTACATGCGTCTATTATTTAGAAAAGGCTAGCAAATTCATATCTTCAAAAAAACTTGCTATAGACATCAGTAACGGTGAAACTATGTGTTGCGATGTATGTAAGCGAAAGGATGGAAATGAAAAGCGCATCTTCAAGAGATGTAAGCATGCTTTTTGTCAACGCTGTTTCATACGTAATTGCATTCAACTTTGCCAATGTAACCACTGTGATATTGCTCATTTCGAGTGTCACTTATGTCGCAATAGTTAGTACCTATGCAAATGTGGTAAAGACAGGTTTTAGCAAAGACTAACACGGAAAATGGTGAAACGTAAAATGACGAAACGTAAAAGTCAAAAGTCTTCAAAGTTTTCTTCAGCCATTCAAGCTCTCCGACGAATGAATGCAAATCAGCGATACAATGCTATACGACATGCTAACGATAAATTCATTCGCAAAATTATTTCTCATGTGAGAAAGTTGAGGACGAAGAAATTAGCACCAAAACAACGAAAGTTACTTAAGCGATATGCTACGAAATTGCGTTTCATCTCCAATCCTAAAGTCACCCTTCAAAGAAAGAGGGAAACTCTAACACAAAAGGGTGGTCTCCTTCCAGCGTTACTACCGATGCTAGCTCCTATCGTGGGCAACGTATTGGGTAATATCTTTGGCTCTAAGCGTTAATTATGCAAATGTTGAATCTCAAAGTAATAAAATGGATTTCAGACTTCAATGTGATAAAGTTCTGACTGTATCAGGTCCATCTCATGCAGGTGAAACTGTTTTCACGCTAAATTTATTGGATAAAAGAAGGGAGTTGTTTAAGGAACCTATCAATCGAGTGATTTGGTGTTATGGTATTTATCAACCGTCGCTGTTTCAGGAATTGCAAAGTCGCAACTTTATTCGACATGAAGGAATTATTGCAGTGGATAAACTTCAGTCTAATGATGTTGTTGTATTGGATGATTTATTAAAAGAAAGTAAAAATTCAAGAGATGTTACAGATATGTTCACTCGCGCAGCACATCATAAAAGGTGCTTTATCATCTATATCACACAAAATTTGCTTCCTGATGGAAAAGAAGCTCGTACACGAAACCTGAATACACACTATTATGCTATTTTCAAGAATCCGCGAGATAAAAGTCAATTTGAAATTTTAGCGCGACAAGTTGCACCCAGAGGATCAAAAGCCTTAATTGAAATTTTTCAAGCAGCTACTGAAAAACCATACGGTTACTTATTCATTGACTTTACACAAGAGTGTCCGGAAGAATTTAGATTTCGAAGTGATATTTTTAAAACACCCATGATTATCTACAAACTATGAGTTCTTATTCTCGCATGATTGTTATTCCTCAGGATGAATATGTACAATTGACTGCCATGCAACAAGTAAAGCAACCTCTTGCAAATCAAATGTATAGGAAAGAAATAGATTATCAGCAAAATGTTCACATCAAAGATCCACATCGTGCTGTATTATTACAATCGGAAACTGTTGAGCAATTAAAAAACTTGAAGAATAAGATGCGTGACTCTGTATCGACTGCTACACCTTTAGCATCTCGCGCACATGCCATATCTCTTTTCAATAGTATTGAACCCCATCTCAATGTAAATGATAGAGGAGAAATCATTACAGATGAAAATAAAGTGATTGATGCTTCACGTTATGAAGACTTGATTCAGTATGCGACACGTAGAAAGCGCCGTCAGGGCTATGTTCCACCTCGTTGGACATACTTTCTTAAACTATTGAAAAAGCATAATGTACCAAAATTTGCTTTGAATAATGAGACATTGAAAGAACTTGATTCAACAGTGGCTACTGCTCCAATGCTTCAGACGATGAAAATGCCAACAAATTGGTTTAAGACGTCACCTGCTACATCCCCTCCCACACTCACTAAGCAAACAAGAGGAAGAACTCGACGTAGATCTACACGACCACTAAAACTAGTAAAAGGAAAACGTAAAACAGCTCCTCCCAAGAAATACATGTTCTCAGACTATTAATATGAAGCAGATGTGTTGCTTACCATGTAATGAGCCGCCAGAGGTGAATGTCGTTGTCACTTGCACTTGCTGCGCCAGCTCTCACAATGAAACTCCTAAGCAATGTGAACACGATTGCAAAACCGCTAAAGCTAAATGCTGCAGTTGTTGTAAATGTAGAAAGGCAAGAAAACAAAAAGATGAGAAGGAGGAAAAAGAGTCAGTCGTCATCGACTGAGCGTTTGAAGTCAATCTATTATGATGTAAAACATCCGGCAGGATTTGCATCGATCAAGAAATTATCAAAGGCGAGTGGTCTTCCACAATCACAAGTGAACCGATGGTTAAAGGGTCAGGCTACCTATACACTCCACAAACAAGCGAAAAAGAAGTACCGCACCCGCCATTATATTGTTCATGACATCGATGAACAGTGGCAAGCAGATTTGCGTGATGTTGCCTCCATTTCAAAACATAACTCGGGCAATAATTTTATTTTAACCGTCATTGATATTTTCTCGCGTTATGCGTGGGCTCAGCCTTTAAAAACTAAAGAAGGGAAAGGAGTAGCAAAGCATTCCAAACAATTTTTCGAGAAGGTCGCATTCCAAAAAGAATTCAGAGTGATCAAGGAAAAGAGTTTGAAAATCAGCATGTGACAAGATTATTTGAGAGGCATGACATTGAGTTGTTTAGTGTAAAGAGTGCTTATAAAGCTGCACTCGTTGAACGTTTTAATCGCACATTAAAAAATCGCTTGTGGCGACACATTACTGCCAACTTGACACAAAATTGGACAAAGGTTCTACAAGATACACTCCATGCCTACAATCACTCTATCCATCGTTCTATTGGACTCAGACCAGTAGATGTAAATGCTGACAATGTAGATAAAGTGCGCGAATCATTCCAACGTAAACGCACTCATGTGAAAAGTGATGTGAAAATTGGTGATAAAGGTCGTATCTCAAAAGTGAAAAGTGTTTTTGCTAAAGGGTACCTTCCGAATTGGACAGAGGAGGTATTTGCAGTATCAAGGATTAATCAAAAAGACTCTCCGACCACCTACAAGTTGAAAGATTACGATAATGAAGAAATTGAGGGTAGCTTTTACCGCGATGAGATTGAGGTAGTCACTGAAAGTGAAACATATTTGGTAGAGAAAATCTTTCGATGTAAAAAACGGCAAGGTGAAGAATGGTGTCTTGTTAAATGGACTGGTTATCCTTCAAGTATGAACTCTTGGATGCGTCGTGCCGACATCTTTCATCTAAGTGATCGACAGTGATTCATGCAAAATTGTAACTAACAATGTTTAGGGTTTGAGCTATGAATCCAACTGCCTCATTTTATTCACGACCCTCCTATGTAAGTAGTGGAGGAAAAATTTACAGCGGCGCTCGCCGCCAACGTGGAGGTAGCATCCTTGGTGCACTGAAATCTGTTGTAGCACCTCTCATATCCAATGTCGGTAGATCTTTAAAACGAAATGTTTTAAGTAATGCCGTTGGCTTTGCTGGTGATGTTGCTAGTGATCTTTCCAGAGGTAGAAGTTTTAAGAGCAGTTTGTCGAATCGTGGGAAGGAACGTGGTTTAAAAACATTTTGAAGCAGACCTTTGCTGGTGTTACTCAAGGAAAGACATCACCTAAACGAATGAATAAAGGAAGGAGGAAACATCGCGGAGCTGGTAAGGTGCGATCTTCAGTCAAAAGGCATTCACGCAAACGTCGCAGAGGCTCTAATCATTCATCAGGCGCCAAACGACGACGCTGCTATAACTTCTAATCATGGAGTGTAAAACTTCCGGGTTTTGTTTGTTTGATCAACAAGCCATACAGACAGATATTCTTAGTTCAAGTATTGTAGATTATCATCCTCGAACAGCTGAGAATGCTGACCCAATTGAATTTGTTATTCCTGGTGGTAGTGATGACTACATAGATTTGAGTTATGCGATGGTTGATTTGAGGTTTAGAATTCAGCAAGCAGATGGAACTGCTATTGACGATACACATAAAGTTGGACTGAACAATTTACCATTGACTACATTACTTCGCGATGTTTCTCTAACGATTGGAGAGCAGCAGGTGGAAGGTGGTCAAAGCGATTATCCCTATAAATCATATTTCAATCATGTATCACAGTTTCATCCAGCAGCACAAAAAAGTCATATGGAAGCCATGGGATGGTACAGAGATGAAGCAGGAAAATTTGATGCTGAAACAAACAGTGGCTTTGTAAAACGATGCTATGATTAAAGATAGTAAAGTATGTCAGCTATATGGTCCGCTGAATTTAGACTTCTTTAGACAGTCAAAGTTTTTACTCTGTAATACCAGCATGCGACTCAAGCTGACATTGAATAAGCCTGAATTTGCGCTGAATGCATTTGGTAAAGTTGACAATTTTAGAATTCATGTGGAAGATATTGCACTTTACATTCGTCGAGTAGTACCGAATCCAAGTGTCATTAGAGAGCATGCTGAAGGTCTTAACCGCCAAAATGCCATTTACCCCGTTCAGCATACAAAGCTTCTCACCTTTACAATTCCGAAAGATCAAAATAGTTTCATGAAAGATGGCCTCTTTCCATCGGAAGCACCGAAGCTCCTCATGGTGGCAATGGTTGAAAATGATGCATTTAATGGTAATATAAAGAAGAATCCTTTCAATTTTAAACACAATCAGTTAAGTGAAATTGCTTTACGTGTAAATGGTGTGAGTCATCCTGGTCCACCCTACAAACCAGATTTTGCTTCGGATCATTTATGCGCAGTTATGTTGATTTTATGGATGTCTTTGGCTTTTACAATACGGATGACACCAACGGACTGACTATGAAAGAGTTTAAGAGTGGATATACTATTTATGCATTTGATTTGACTGCTGACAGCGATATTAGTGCACCCTATCGTCAAGCGAACGTGCCTCATAATATTCGTTTGTATTTGACGTTCAAAAGAACAATACCTGAGACGATCAATGTATTAAGTTATGCAGTCTTCGATTCAAATATTGAAATTACAAAGTATCGTGACGTGATTCTTCAGTATAATCGTTAATGAGTTGGTTGACTGCTGACGATATTAAAACTAAAGTACAGCGTAATGCAGACGAAGCGACGTTGAAAGTTTTCGATAATGTCTATTCGCTCGATACCTTACCACCTGCAGTAAATCACTATCCCATCTTTATTGTACTAAACACTCATTCGCAGAATTTAGGTGGTGAGCATTGGAAAGCGATCTTTATTGGAGAAGACCGACGTGGTGAACTATTTGACTCTCTTGCTCAACCTCCAAATATACCAACACAGCAGTGGTTGAGAAAACATACGCGTCAATATCAGCGAAATGAACGCATACTACAACATCCACTTTCATCAACGTGTGGTGCTTTTGTACTGTACTTCATCTTAAAACGTTTACATGTATCTCGATTTGTATCTGTTATTCAAAACTTTTCATGTAATCCATCCTCTAATGAAAAAATGATTTGTAAATTCTATCATGATTTGAAATAAAAACATCATGTTGGAAAAATTGTTTTTTATTTTACAATCCGCTGGGTACGTACATACTCGATGAGATAGTCTAGGATCACATTTGCTTGTACATGAGATTTTAGTCCAGTAATGATCACTTTACTATTATGAAAGATTGCAACATGAACAGGTAACCAACAACTAATGAGAGCTGCAGGAAAAAGTTCGGGCTCATAACACAAATTGTAACTGCTGGTACGAATCTTCAAAAATGATACACTTTCACTCAATTGAGTAGAGATCACCATATTGTCCACAGTCAGATTCGACATCACACACCTCTCCCTCTTCCATATCCGACGTAGTAGTCTTTGTAGCTCTAAGCGCATTGACTGCGCCGATGAATGAGAAAGGGCGCCGAGAATCTGTACAGTCCCATTTGGGAAGAGTTGAAGATTCCGTGAATTGTTCATCTTCACCACTAACATTTGAGGTCGGCCCGGTAATACTTGCTGTTTGGAAGGTGTTGGTGTAATGTTGTGAGATCGATTTTGGTGTAGAGTCTGAAGCGACGGAGAATGTTGACGATGGTGTAGCAATGGCGCTTCATGATGAAAAAATGAGTAAATTGAGCGATGTACCTTCCTTTTATACTTTTCCCAACTACCTTGATGAAATGTGAAGTTAGTATGGAGTTGGGAATGATAGAGTTGAATTCGCCGTTTGTTGACGCGCAACCAGATGCGATTTCCAATACGTGAATGTCTTTTCATATAGAAGTATTTCAAATCCTTCATGATATGATGTAGAGATTGAAAATGACGATAAGATAAAGCAAACTCTCTTCTCACATTTCCAGTTGAATCTTTGAAATAGACGTTTCGATCATGATCCGTTTCAATACGTTGTAGGGAATCTAATTTCCAACTCATGGTGCGTGGTAGTCATGTCTGATTAAGATTTGCATAGTAGGGCGATGAACTCACGACGAATAAATGTCATGATGGAGCGATGTATGTATCTTCTATCCTTCTCCCAATTGTATTTGCGAAATGAGAAACAGTTTGCGGAATGAGAATGGCAGATTTGAATTTCATTTCTGTAATGTTGAAGCCAAACTTGATCACCCAAGGAGATGAATCTTAATGTTTCAAAATATTCCAAATCCCTCATGATATCATTGAGGTTGACAAATTGTCGCCATGTTAATGTAATACCTCTTGATGTATGACCATGAGAATTTTTGAAATGTACGTTTCCATTACGATCAACTCTGATATATTGTAGAGAGTCCAAAATCCAAGTCTTTATGATGTTATGCAAAGCCGGAGATCAGCAATACCAAAATGTCGTTTTATCATATTTTGCTTAGCAATGCGGCCACAAATAGATTTGCTAGTAATCGAGCCGCACTCTTTTCTACTCCCATTGATCATACACAACAGCTAAATGGAAAGTGGGAAGTGGGTGTCACTCAACTTGTTCATAGCAACTGTGTCTATACTTTTGATCATGAGGTGATGACTATTAATATGAGACGCACAGCTGCTTACCAATGTGAAAAGGGCTGCCGAGTATACATTCCACAGTGGCCAAAGAAAGATCTCTTATCATGTAAAAAGTTTATATATGATTTTCTGAATAAAGCGTGTAAACATATTGTCCAATTTACTCCGCACAATGATGATCATAATTATGTACATCATGTAGTTGAGAAAGATTGGATTGTTGGTTTAAGTCCAAGTTTAAGAAATGATTTAGGTTACCTCGCTAGCGCCTTAACAAGCTATGATAATTATAACGTTAATTACCACCCAAGTGGCTGTAAAGATTTGATTTACATAGAGAAAGCTTTTTATGTGGATCTTATTCCGAAAAATGAAAAGACATTGGTGAAGAAGATTGTGATTAAGCCAAGAAAGACAAACATGACTCCTGAAACATTATTGAAGAAATTTAATTATCTCCTTCGAGTTGATGGTAAACAAGTAGCAACATTGACTTATATCAAATCATCTAATCATATTACAATAAGTAAATTAAATGATGATGATCTAGTATTAGTTTGTTCAAAAGATTTTCATCAGTTCTTACGACATCGTTCTGCAGCTGTTCATGTAAAATTGATGGAAAATCAATTTGATACAGAATGGACCGTATCTTTATACAGAAAGTGTGTAGAGCCTTTAGGTGGTATCTTACATGAAACAAGAGTGTTGATGCCTCGCATTGTTACTTCAGTTAAATTGGTTGTAGATTATTTAAATGAAGTGATTAATGAGCAACATATTTCATTTTCTGAAAAAGAAGGTGTTTTGTCTCTCACTATAAGTGGAAAAGGTATTGAACTAATTATGGATAAAACTCTAATGGACATTTTGGGTTTTGATCGAAATATCTTTAAAAGTGGTACTGTAACCAAAGCTAGCGCAGACATGTCGCTATCGCGTCGTATTAACTATTTTCAGATATATTCCAATATTGGTGAAGATGTACGTGTGGGAGATGTTGAAGCTCCATTGCTAGCAATGATACCATACCAGCCAAAAAGCTGCAGTATTTTATCTGAGCATACTTTCAAGAAAGTGCATTATACAAAGCTGAAATCAAACTACATCCCACAAATTGATATTGCCATTTATGACGATGCTGGTGCGTTGATTCCTTTTCATAAAGATGCTGTGACAAGTATCACACTCCATTTCCGAATGAAGAGTTAATGCAAAAGTATGCTAATATATTTTTCCAATGTGAATAATATGGAAAGTGAAAATAAGGACTCGTTTCTAATCTACTTACCCAGTAATGCTTCTATGAATAAATTTCCCAAAATAAACCATCAGACTATCGAGTAGAATTAAATCGCCCACTGCATTTAGAAGGTGAATGGGAGGTTGGCGTTTCTAGTATTTGCTATGATAGCAATATTCAGAATGTGAATGATTTGGAAGAAATGATATTGACTCCTCGCACCCATGATGGAATAACGATGAATAATGCATTTCAGTTCCCATACAATTTAACGTCAGATGGAAAGTGGAACTATGAATGGATTCAGATAAAATCAGATTATTATGGTCCATTTGGGAATGAGAAAATTATTAAGGCATTCAACAGTGGTAATACTTCCATCACGAAGAATGAGGATCAGAAAGTTTATGAGTTTACTATCTATCATTGGAGTGGGAGACAGTTCCTTCGCTTTCATTCTTTTACTAAAGGTCTTACGCTGAGGTTGGATAATGAATTCTATCCACATCTCGGTTTTGGCCATGGACTACATCTAACGTCAATTGCTACTGCAAATGTTAAAAAAGTTTATTCAAATCAAATCAACAAATTTCATTATAAATTTAAAATATTTGACGAAGATGTTGTAGAATGCGAAGAACGCATCATTTTGAAAAAGCGTGGTGTTCAACCTTTATCACTTATTGAGTTAGTAAAACGATGGAATGAGACTGTGGGTAAGAAGTATGGAGACAAAATTATGGCGGACAAAAATAAGTTGGTTATTCAGAAATATAATGACAAACTTACAGTTTATTTCTCTCCAACCTTGCGTCATTTTGTAAGACATCCAACACCTATTATTGGAAGCGGTCTGGTGTATGCTTCTCATGAATATTACACTAAAGCTGATTCAGTTAATGATGAATGGTGGGTGGACATCTATGGTGATCGCATCAAGAAAATGTACCAGTCTTATGAAGAATCTAAAGTTGCTATCAATATAATGCCGCGTCTATATCATACAGTTGAAAGCTTCATTCATGTAGTAAATCCTTATATACAACAGAAGTTGAAGCATGTGATGAAAAGTAAATATGATGTAAGGACACACCACATTTCGTTTTCAATTGAAAATCAACGCGTTGTTCTGAAACTGGGTGATGACATTCAATGTCAATTGAGTGAAAATTTGAAAAAACTCTTTGGTTTTTCAATGCTACAAACTGTATTTGTAGCTGCGCATACGATTGGTATAGAAACACCAATGACACTTGATAAACATGAACAGCACCTTTACATTCAAAGTGATTTGATTCTACCTATTTCTGTTGGTGAGAAAAAAGAATACATTTTACGTGATTTCATTCATGATAAAGACGCTTCATATGGAATAGTCGAGAAGATGTTTGAATCTATTTTCTATCATCCCGTCGTCAAACAAACTATACCCTCTATTGCTATCATAATTACCAATGGTTTACAAGAGTGCATCCATATGAAAGATACTAAATCCCTCATAACTTTAGTGTTTCGGAAAACAAAGTGAAGTCATTGTGATATGTTTATTGAAATAAAAATATGTGTATGAAAAAGTCTTTTCACAGATGTAGGGGGAATGGGCTGACTGTAGGCATATATTCACAAGGAAGAAACGATCTCATGCGATACATAAAACAGCAATGTTTATCTACAGAAATCAACATAAAAATACTAAGTTAAGGATGATTATGCTAAGACGTCTCCTGAATGTGGTAGCGTGAGTTTAATTCTTTTGGGTGGTGGTATGTTTGTGTCAGGATGTCCATGTGGAAAAGATATGTTATGTTCTAACCAGCACCTCTTATCCTCCCATGCTGAAAGCGCCCGTTTCCTAAAAGTATGAGTTTTGATCTCATGCGACTTAGATTTTAAGATTGTCATATTGACAAACGTTATATTTTTATTTCTATAGGCTTCCCTGAAATTTTTATGTTTCATGTTAGAGACCAATGATCGTGATATGCCTTTAGCGCGCTTAATACTATCGTCTCTATCCTTTAATTTCATACTGTACATTTTTGGGCGGAGGAGAATCATTTCATCTATTTCCTTTCCTGCTGTCTCATCCTTAAAGCAGCCAAGTTTTGCATTATTTTTGATGGAGTAGAGTGGGTGATCAGTAGGATAATTTGATGTATCAAAATATCTTTCTAAAGATTTTCCTACTTCATTGAAATTTAAATCTTTTTGAGTGGTAATACCTAAGAAGAAACTATCTGTATCACCACCCAACAAACTAACCTCTTTTACGAGAGGACATGGTTTTAGTATTTTATAAAAGAGTTGGTACATTTCAAGCTTAGAGTAATCTAGTACAGCTTGACCAATATAGATGGGCTTGCACAACTCAACTTCAAATTTTATCATTTTAACACCTACAAGGTCCTCATCGATAATGTCTCTATCGATGGATAGAGGTGATGAGACCAATTTCTTAAATTTTGTAACATCATTGACTAGTTTATAGTTTACACGTTTTCTAACATCCTCCATCGTCTTACCAAATAGACTATTATTCTTATACATATAAAAATCCTTTTCAAAATTATTTTGGGCTAGTGCACGTTTCTGGCTGTTGCTATCAATATATGGTTTGAGGAAGGCTTTCTGTCTAAATTTAATAATGCGGTGAACATTTTTTAAAATCATACCCATTTCTAAATAAAATTTTAAGATGCTAAAGTGGACTAGATAGTTTTCCTTATCATACTGGGTGAGTGAAAGTTTGCGGCAAGGCTTATAGTCGGGTTGACCGCATGATTCTAAATCTTTATGAAATTGTTTCATAAAGTCGGAAAACATATCTTTGGTCACTTCACCTGATTCGGGTGCGAGTGGAAAATCTACGGTTTTATGTTTAATATTATTTGGATAGATTAGATCTATCTCAAAATAATATCCCCAATCACCTTCATCTGGAATTGCTAGTATGTTAGAAGGGTTGGAGAGATGCTGAATTTCACTATCATCTAACCAGCTAAACTCAGAGTGAGGGAGTGGCTTGGATAGTGAACTACCATATAAATTATTTTGTTCATAATACTTAAGATGAGTCTGATCATTGCCTACTAATTTTGATTTTAACCTATGTTTATTTACAAATGTGAGACCACCGCGAATTCCTCGCTCAAATAAATTATACATCTCTGGATCTTGTAAGAGATGAATGGTCTCACCAGTCATTTTAAAAGCAGACTTAAATGACATGGGTGGCAGAATGACAAAGTGGACGGGATCTAACTTATCTTCTTCTAATGCCACTCGTCGAAACTCCTGAAATACATCAGCCAGCAAAAATACATCTAACTTAAGATAGGCAATCATATATTCGCCAAATGTATGGCAGTCAAATTTTATCCATGCATCTTGTGCATGTTCATAATCTTCGGTCTTACATTCTGCGCCGGTCAAATCATTTTTAAATTTATCTATGGGCGGAAGAGAAGTCTCGCCGAGTTTACTAATCGCATCAAAATATGCATATGGAAAGTCTCCTTTCCGTGTGATGACTTCATCGGTTAGATTTGGATATTGTTTCTTAAGATTTTGTGTTAGTGGAAGAGACTTTAGATTTTGTACGAGGGAGGCCAGTGATGCAGTCATAAATTGGTAGGAATCTAAAAATTTTATATCAAAATAGACCGTCTTATTTTCTTTAGTTTTATCGACAGGCACTTTTGCTGTCATGGCCATAAGCTTCTCTCTCGTTTGTGCTATTACATCAAACTGCCACTCTTTCATTTGACCTAAACCTCCTTTTATTATCATATGGCTGTCGTAGCCCTTGAAATTATGGAAAATGACGGGTGATGTACGCCGTTTCATCCTAAGTCAAAAATTGCATTTTGAACATAGTGCGTTTCTAAATTTACCAGTGATGTGATCATGGTCGCGCACTTTCTTAATCTTATCATCATCAAATGTTTTCCTACATTCGAGACAAACGTTGCAACTATCAAATTTTGCTTGATCATCTGCTGTCATATGCATATATGACTGCTGTCATATGCATGAAAAGGTGAATGCATCTGTCACAGTAGTAAATCTCTGATGAGCTAGAATTTCTTAAGTGGTGGTATAAGCGAGAAATTTTGGGAATACCGCAGTAGTGCCATTCCTCACTATCATCCTGTCTTACTAATAAAAGGTTGACAACGTGGTCATAACAACTCGAACGCGAGTTGTAGCGGACACCCTTCAATCCCTTTTCCCAAACATGGAGAACTATTTTGATGTTGTTCAATTTTTCAAATTTTTCTATATCTTTAATTTTCATATCTTCACTATTGCAGTCATCAAACTTTAATTCATTCTCCCACTGTTGATACTTACTCTTACGGTATCGGCTATTCTGTACATCATTATAGTGGAGAATGGAGAGGAATGTATACTTAAAACAGTGCGATTCGCAATCTACAGAAATGACTGCTGTTTTATTTTTTAAATTTTTCGGAAGTTTAAAGGAGCCTCGCCCAGAGTAGTTCTCTAATAAAGTGATTTTAATCATGGCGGTCTCAATACCATCAAAAACGAGACCACTATCACGCTCGTTAAATTTATCTATGTTTAATTTTAACCCTTGGATATGAAAATTTATCCAAGACTCGCAGTCTACAACTTCGGTTGCAGGAGAGGAGGGTATGTGAAACTCCAACCTCTCTACTATTTGACCAGTATGGTGGTCGATTTTTGCATATTTTATTTTGAGATAGATGAGCGCCTTCATTCTAAAATTGGCTAAATTGTTGAAGAGCGCACCAATCAAAGATGAATTTTGATGAAACCATTCTTCAAAGTCAGTAATGGTTTCTGAGGATTCCATCTGGTAGTTCCTCACTAAATTATTTATCGACACTTCAGACAGTCGGATAGAGGAGGTGCTGTTAGTATAACTATCGTCACTGTGTCTATGTCGAAGTCTATGTGAAGATAGTTCAAAATGTGACTCAAAAGACTGAATGCATAAATCGCAAGAAAAGGAGATATCGTTAACAGAATCATCCCCACCTTCGGAGATTGATGCTGACTTAGGTCTACAAACACCTCGCTTGATGTGTCGGACGAGATCACGCTTCCTCGTGAAGATGTGTCCACAGTCAGCACATTCCCGATCGTTGCATTCCCGCGACAATGTTGACATGGAGTCGCTGTTGTTATCCGACTCGCTCGAGATGGGACTGGTATCACCTGAAAGAGAAATCATTCTTTCATCTCTGTTCAAGTCTCAGTGTATTGTTACAACCTACCTTGACTCAACAACTCTAAACTTTCCTCGAGAAGGGAGGGCGTTGGTGATGAAGTTGATGCCTGAAATTGAGGAAGATGCTATTAGCCACACGTTTGAGGGAGATGAGTGAAGAAATTTTCAACTTACCATTTCAACGAGATTATGTTTAAGGTTGATTCTTCAACAAGATAGAGACTTCACTCAAATAATACGTCTCAAATTTGGATTTTACTAGAGAGCAGCTCACTTGTACGCCTCAAATATAGAATTCGCTAGAGAACACTTTACTTACACGTCTCAAAGACAGAGTGAAATGACACGAATGTCACTTTGCATATATACTTTCATATTCATCATTCATTGGCTGTTCATTCTGATTGGTTGCTTGTTTATACTTAAGAATTAGAAAACATTTCAAAGTTGTTATTCACAGTCAACATGACAAGCCCTCCGACAACACCGAGCACAAAATTCTCTTCTCCATGCTCATCACCAAAGGCGCTCGTTGCACCAAACGCTCCAACGAAGGGGAAGGTAGAGAAGGTGTACCGACTCGACAATATCAGAAAGTTGTCATTAGCAGCGGATGACGAAGAGGAGAGTGTATGTGAGAAGGAGTGTCCCGACTTAACAGGCGTGAGGTGGAAGTATCTGCAGTACGATACTGATGATGTGATGGAGGTCACCAGCACCAAATTCCTCCACCAATTATGGGAATGGTACACCCCTAACTCCCACCACGAACTATGGCGGAGTGGGAGTACATCGACAAAGTGAGGCTCGCGGTAGAAGAACGATTGAAGCAAGTGAACTGTTTTTGTAATCTATGTGAAGCCAGACTCTGGGACGATATTGACGATGAAGACCTTTTGAAATACATGCCATAATAAATTTTTATTTCGTTTTATCTTTGCTTTCATACTGACTTACTTGAATGGGGCTTCAGTGGATGATTTAACCATGTATACTTTTTCATTTGGAAATAGTAGCACACTTAGTTTAACTTGCAATTCTTATAACATTTCATATGGATGATAATGGTAGATGAAATAGTGTTAAATAAAATTAAGATAGTTTACATGATTCTGGGATAGCAATCGACTGCGATCCATGTGTAAAGAGCTTGTTAGACTACGGAAGAGAGAAGTGTGTTATGTTGCGTGTGGCGCGTGAGTGTCTCCCATTTCATTCCATTCATCAATTCATCTCATTGATAGAGGCAGGTAGAACTCATGGTTCTCATAACGTATGCAATGGATAGTTTATAAGGCAACCTTCGACAGTTGGCTAAATGTCGCCCTGGCGCGAATGCATACTACGTTGAGACAGAGGCAATCACTTGCAAACATGACGCAGAGAGGTTTAACAAGATTGACCATTGCCGAATGTCCTTGCGGTATACATAGCTACGGGTTTCACCGCCGCCCTTTACAGGAACGCCCGTCGAAAGGAAGTATTACACCGAACTTCATTTGCAACGTTCAAGTTGACTGATAGCAGATTCAACTTAATGATAGTATTCGCCAGTCCGAAGACTACCCAGGGCAAACCGCGTGGAGGTTCTATCATGTCTTGCCCCATGGTGGCCCTTATGAGAGCCGGTGGTTCGTTCTCGGGGGTCTTCATCAGCAATCTTACTCCATACCGATTCTGCTGTGAGAGAGTCGAAACCGTTCAACCTCGGCAGTGTCGACTTCCATGCTAGTTGGTATGTGAGTGGAGGGTGGAATGTAGCGCCATTCCATTGGATTGGCAACACTTGCTGTCATCGCATTGCCAATCTGAGCAAGATTGTTGTGGACTCTGTCTTGCTCCTCTATTCTAGCAAATTCATTAAATAAATTTCGCGGTCTTAACTGCGGTCCGCGAGGAGAGCTGACTGCAGCGTTTGGTGTCTCCTTGATTGAAATGAAATGAAATGAGAGGCAGTGGTTCATATACCCCTCTAATGTGATGTAACGTTCAAGTTGACTGATAGCAGATTCAACTTAATGATAGTATTCGCCAGTCTAAAGACTGCCCAGGGCAAACCGCCTGGAGGTTCTATCATGTCTTGCCCTATGGTGGCCCTTAAGAGAGCCGTTGGTTCGTTCTCGTCGTATCTGAAAATAGAAGGAAAAATAGATGAAATTATATTCAAATGATAGAGATGATATTAACTTACTATAAATCAATTCAACCGGTTCGTTGAACCTTCGATGGTGGTGGCTGAGGCAAGTATTTGGCCGGCAGTTTCCGCTTGCGGTGGCGCAATTCTTTGATGTCACCATCATGTTTTATTGAGAGATGAAGGCAGCGCATCTCCTCCATCGCCCCATCGTAGCACTCGAATGTGGTATCCAAGTCCTCACTCTCAAGGATGACGCTGTCGACGATTCTGCTCTTGATGATGGGAATGTGGAGCGTTGTTCGTCTCTCTTTTCTTCTGGCTCTCAGTCAGGCTAGTCTTTAGTTGCTCGATTTTTAAATTTGACACCTCTTCCTGAGCTTTTAGTGATTTTATGTACGTCGCCTGCTCTTCAACTCGTTTTTCGCTGGCAAGCGCCCTTTCGCGGAAAGGTTCTAAGTTAATTACTTGGGTCTTGAGGGCCCGAATCTCGGCTACCTGACCCTTCAGGTGGAAATTGTCATCCCTAAGGGCCGAACATTCGTTTTTGTAACGAGTGAGCTCATCTTTTAATTTCGTGAGTGCATATTCCTGGCTCACTTTTGCGATCTGCTCATCCTTATTCCAGCTGTTCATCTGCTGCTTAATCCCCTTCTTTACTGGGGAAGGTGCGATCACTTTCTTTTTCGGGAAGACTGATTTGTCGGTTTTTCTATCTCTTCCGCGTTTTTAGTGATGACGACCTCCTCAGAATCGGAGTCATCTGAGCTGTCCAAATCGCTTAGTGGGCCCTTCTCTTCTGCTGTCGATGAGGTAGTGACCGAAGCAGCAGGTTCCAAAATGGTTGCAATAGCCTCTTGTAGTGCTGCGTCTAGATCGACTGTTGCTTCGTTGAAGAAGGGTGCGATCACTTTGCCGATGTCTGATGTCGTATAATTGTTAGCCTTTTTGACCGGACATTCGGCGTGGGCGATGTAAAATGCCTCATGCTCCTTGCCTTTTAAAAATTTCAGGCAATGTGTACAGCCGGAAATAACGGCTCTTTCCTCGTGAAAGTGAGGAGTATTCTTATACTTGTTAATGTGGCGTTTGAATTCGCCGCCTCTCTTTATTTCTCCGCAAGAGCACTTTTTAAATAAAAATTTTGAGTTGCCTCCCATTTTGTAACTTATAAGTTATGTATCTGCCCAAGCAACCATGAAAGTGTTCTACACGTGCGGCGCACGTGTCTCATGAACGTGTCCGACACGTCGAAAGTGTCGCGTCAGAGCACGTTCTAAACACGTGGTAGGAAAGTGCATACCACGTTCAGTTATCACGTTCAAAAAGTTTTCCCCACGTGCGGAGCACGTCAAAAAGCCACGTTAGTCAAATTTAGCACTAGCCCCTACAGGCTTACATTTTATTACTATCTCTTATTTCTACCCCATTCTAGGTCAATTATGAAATTATTCAATGTACTAGTGCCTCTCATTTCTGTCGAAGTTATCAAATTAGGGAATATAGAATACTTGTTAAACATTTATCCTCAATCAAAAATGAATTCTACACTTCTCATCAACCTTGTCACTTTCTAATTCGCATTATAAAACTACTAATTACAGTTTACAATTATAGTTTTATTCGAGATCACCAATTCTTAGCCTGCAAACATTTAACATTTACATAAAATAAAAAAAACATTGTTGTTCTACGTCATACTGCCACGAAATGTTCCAAGGATTTGCAGCTTATTATAGCATCACTGCAAAACCATAACATTCGGAGACAGTGACAAAAATGTGCAAGAAATCACTCACCTCTCAGAAACAAGTCCAGGCCTACACAGTGATCAAAAGATTCTCCCTCGCCATATGGACGAACTCGCTGAATTGATTTGGTTAAATCCATTCATACTTTCAGTATTGATTCTTGTGGCCGTGGGGCAGCGATTCTTTCTCTGAAATAGACAATAAAGATTTTGTTTTGTAAGCAAAAAAACATAAGTTTGCAAAACATCTTTCGAATGGCACAATTCGTTAACATTCATAGTATATTTTAAAAAGCAATTCACATCATTAAAACATTTACAGAGAATTTCAGAAAGTCTTTTTCTTAGATAATGAAAGAGAGTTTTAAACAGATGATGGGACAATTCATAGGCACATCGATTTGTACTCAATTTGCATGATGACTTACATGGCACAACTAATCCACATACTGCCGACTGGTTCAAATTACATTCATATGACAATTTGTAGGAAATAAAAAATAGATTTTCGACAAATGGATGCACACATAATCATAACATACTGCATGCATAAAAGTCCAAAAATATTAAGAATTGTGTACACGCACGTATATATAAGAGTAGTCTCAGCAATAATTATTAAATTATTCCCGCGACTGGTGATCAATGTAATTTATCACATTCCAAGATTACAAAAACATTCGGAGAATGTCAGCTTCTAATTATGATAAATTATCTTAAGCTTGAGGAAGCTATCTTACTCGAATAGAATTCAAGAGCGAAGAAATTCGCAACAAATTAATTGATATCAGATGACGCTATCGTTTTATTGACAACAAAATCATATTTCTTTTATTTTTGCAATTTCATGAAGCTTCAAAATTTAAATCAAATGATTTCGTGAAAATATAACTAATATACAGCATAATGCAGTTAATTCACTTCAAATTAGGCAATGAAAGGAGCATAAACATCTCACTGCAGCTCTGGCAATTGATGATGTTAATCATCCAAAAACATTTGGTTGTCAGAATGCATCAAACTATTGTCTTGTCTCTCACGAGATGACACTCAAAGCCTGGTTTTCAGCGACGAATGCAGGAGATAAAGTCAAGTCACTAAATGAGGTGAACCGAATCACAATATATTTTGTAAGACGACAAAAGCTTCGGTGACTTGAAAATACAAAATAAATGATCTGTAAATTGAGTGTGGAGGTCGAATGTGGTTCGCGGATTTGAGTTCCTCTACATGTCCAAATAAAAGACGGTGATCAAGGCGTCGTTCAAGAAAATTTGGTCTAAGTCGTGGACGTTTCACTAAAACCGTAATGCTAGATATGAATCACGTTCGATGCGCAGAGTAGCCAGGAATGAAATGAAGACCGTTTGCACGTTTCCTTTCTCGCTGTCATGTGATTATCAATGGTGACGCGCGCGCGTCGATTGAAGGTCAGTCGCTCAGGTGGGAGTGGGGAAATAATCTGTGCGCAGTTCTCCTCTATTCGGAAATGAAATGCGATGGGCATGCAATGACGCTTTATCTTAACGCTGCGTAAACCATCGAAATAGCTCAGTCCATGCATCGAATTAGCACAGCCATAAAAAGCCTTATTGTATGATAATATCAAAATGCTTGTAATTATAATATATTCCAAATGCAGTCGCAAAATTGTGATTCTTCAGATGCCAAGTATGAATCCTATTAATATAAGAGATGCATGGGTAGAAATTAATGATGAATCTTACTTTCGAAGATAAACATCAATTCAAAAACAAATCATGAGAGAGAGAGATAAAGGAAAGCTAGATTCAGAGACGTGAGGCGAGAAAAGAAATGAAGGAGGAAGATAAAGATGAGAATTGAAGGGGAATTTATAAGGAATAAGAAATAGAAGTAGAAAAAGGAGTGATGAGGAAAGAGAAGAATAGGAGGAAGATAACGGTGAGAAATGAGGAGACAGAGAAGAGAAGGAAGAAAATGAGGAGAAATCAAGAGAGGAGAGAGAGAGAGAAAGAAAAGACGAGAAATACTGAGAGAGAAGAAAAATGAGGAGAAAGATAAGAGGAGGAAAAAAGAAGAGAAATTATGACAGAGAAAAAGTATCAAGAGAAGTGAGGAGAGAGACAAAGTGATGGAATGAGCGAGATAAAAGAGATTGGAAATGAAAAAAGTTAGTCTGAAAGTTAATGCAATTAAAGTGGAAATGATTCATCATAGCGGGAACGTCATAATTTCTTAATTCATCGCAATTGTGGCTCGCTGATCATGTGTTTGGTCATGCGGATGTACATGGGCGGTCATTCTGACGTCTTTGATGTGAGGTCAGTGACATCCCGCTCTGGTCATATAGACGTCTCATGGTACGTGACATCAATATAGGACGACACTATGACGTCATATGTTTGCTGGGCACTTTCTTAAAAAATTGTGTTAATAGCAAGTGCACGACACGTTCGAGACGTGTTGCGAATTCACCAAAAATGGTGTGTTTTGACAACGTGTCACACACGTGGCCATCACGTCACGAATTCACTAAAAATATTGCGTGTTTTGACAACGTGTCACACACGTGGCCATCACGTCACGAATTCACCAAAGAATTGCGTGTTTTGACAACGTCTCACACACGTGGCCATCACGTCACGAATTCACCAAAAAAATTGCGTGTTTTGACAACGTGTGACACACGTTGTCAACACGTGATGAATCCCCGGCCACGTTCGGAACGTTGCGGCCACGTTCCCTACGCGTTTTGTGTTGCTTGGGTGTAAAGGAAGGATGAAATGGAATCACTAACAGGCGACATTGGCAGTCATTCTTATAATCATACAGCTAAATTGTGAGATTGGTGGAAAGTGTCGAACCGTTGAATCCGTTACAGGCATTACTCAGAGGAGATCTTATCACAACTCCAAGGCCTCGACCCACAAATCCAACCTCCCGCGGACAGAGCGTGCGTCATATCACTGTGTTGGTATCCGGACCCCGATTTTGACATGAAAACCAGTGAATTGTTTACAAGGGTTGCAAATTCCAAGCCGAAGCTCGCCTCCCACAATTTCATAAATGTCTTAGTTGAATTCAGTAGGGTCGAAAACCCCAGAAAACCTCTAAAACTAGTGAATTTAAATTTTTCAACTTTTTAACACTACTTATGAAATTTTATAAGTAGTGTATCACTTAGGGCAGGTCAATAGCGACCGAACCTTTTTTGAATCAAGTCAAACGGACTTGTAGAAGCAAAGTTACAAGCCTTTAAAGTTCTGGAGTGTTTTATGGCCTGGAGACGAAGGCCATCTCCTGGCTAACCTCTAAGTCTGACGACTTAGCTGATATCAGCAATGAAATTTGGAATGTCCGAAGCTATCATCGGAGCTCAGAGAGACGACTTACCGTTGACAATCTCTCGTCTTAATGACAAGTCTCTGTCGGTTCCCAGCTTATATAGTGTGTGGCGATCAGCTGATGACGTAATATCCATCATCCAAAAACTTAAAACGCTTCTATCGCCGATTCTAGAGGTCCGATTGCTTTCAAATTCACCATACAGATGCAGAATTTCACGCTGAATCCAAATCTGGCCTCCGTTTTCACATCCGAGCACTGCTTCCACTCGAAACATCCCATTTTCAACACAACATTCATCAGATTTCACGAAAATCATCACACACTATAGCCTCAAGTCAAAATCTGGCGGTCGCCCAAGTCCACCACGACACTCTGTCGTTTATCGAAGGGAGGGGGGACGTCAGCGTACCTGGACCAACCTGGCCGGCACACCACGACAGACCTCTGTCGTTCCAGAGGGGGGCGCGCCGGTCGGGTGTTCGCCGTTTTCTTACTACTTGTGCAGTTTGTCCTCAACGAAGATCGGACAATTTCTAGTTTTCTACACACCAGGAGATAGAGGCTATTTCCTTTGCTCATCTTTAGTTTCCAAATGCATGTTATCTCACGAGTTTGCAGTCTTTATATCTTCCAATATGGTCGTTCATGTAGGTCTATAATGCTGCGTTGACTGTGTGCCATTATTCTTCACATGTTAATCAACACATGGAAAATTTGCGTCACTAACGCTGCATAATAAATTATGCTCATAACTTTCAAGCTATAAGCCACTATGAGCAATCTCCAAAATAAGATGCGTGATTTATTTTTCTCCAGATTTTTCTCATTACATGAAAATTGTTGTAAAGCAAGATTCACAATATCCTGGACGTGGTCTGTGTGATAGTTAATAATGCTAATTCACACTGCGCAAGCCACTGGCGGCAAAGGAATGCTCAAAAATCCGCGGACGGGATTGCCATTGATGCGATGTTTTTATTCGAAATAATGATGTCAAGAGTTTTGGACTAATTCTGTTGGTATGTATCTGCCTCAGCTCTAAGCGCACTATAGATTTTTGGATTTTTGGATAAATTTTGGAGAACCTTGGCAAATTCTAATTTTTTTGTGATAGGCCCTATAATTATAATTATAGGGCCTATCACAAAAAAATTAGAATTTGCCAAGGTTCTCCAAAATATTCCACGGAAAATTATCATCACTAACTATGATGCAGTTAATGAAATTTCCTAGATCATCATCTTAATTTCCAAGATGCGTGTCAGCAAATATTCATTCCGATTCATTCCTTTTGATATCTAACTTGTTTCAGACTAGTCCTACTTAGGATGCGGAGTCCTTTCATTTTGATAGGACTAGCTCCGACTCCGGGTGGCAAGTATATAAAGCCAAGTTTTTTAAATAAGCTGGTAACCTACATCATAGATCATTATAGGCTTACCTGAACCAATTTCTAATGATCGCGTTGGTGTATCAATTATCAATCATTATCGATAAAAGTTTATCAAATGTCGCTTTAAGTTGGATGTATGCGACTCGGTTCCTCCCATCCTGTTGATGTGTGCTTCACACGAGTTTTCTCCAGTCTCTCCGCCGGCAGGAAAATCCCCCATCCTTCTTCAAAATATATGAGTACACTTTCGATTTTAATATGTGCTTTGGAGGAGCCATCACGCACGATTAGGTGAGGGTAAGAAGAGGTAATGTTCTCAAACAAACTAGTATTTCATTTTTGTCTCTGACCTTTGGTGCGTAAGTGTGATCGAGACTAGGAAGGCTTGTCTTCTCGACTAAATCACCGAGTGAAAAGACAATCATTTTTTCACTATCACGGTTCATTTCATCAACTATTACAAGCTTTGCATGCACTGCTGTCTCTGTACTTTTGTTTGACGGAGAAAATTGACATCAAGACAGTGACAGCAATGCACGAGTATAAATAATTTACTTGTATTATATTTCGGGTCTACAGGCCGGAGTCGGAGTCCTATCATTTGACGCATCACTACTTACAATGTGGCTTCATGTCCGTAGTATATAAATTTGCAAAAATTAAGCTTTTATAAACTGCTCAAATAGATTTTTGGACCACATGAACGTAATCTCCGTAAATGCTGAATCTCAAGATACAAAATTTTTCACTGTATACATGCAGTTACTTTTTTGAGTCGATGCTTTACCTATGGATTTACTCACTCTATGGATTTATACGCACGTGTGCGGGTCCGTTGCCCTGTGGGAACGCATCTTGCTAATATCAACAGATTATCTGGCGAGGTAGCGATTTTGTGGATAATTTTTTAAAGGTTCATTTTCGTGTAAAAACTATCTCCGCATGTGAAAATGGTCATAATTTATCCAAAAACATGTGTAAAATTAAAAAACGACAGTTGGCGAAAAAGTTGCTATAATTAGTTGGTAGATATTTGTTTACTAATGCGAGCTGATTTTTCGCCAACCGGCGAAATCGTGGATATTGTAGCAACTAATTAGTGGTAAGTAGTAATGTTCGTATATTACCTTTACATGAAAATATATTGTATACTCAGTCTGATCTGATAAAAGGTATTTTTTTTAATTCACGAAGGCTTAAACTAAAAAAGTATTTATCTTCCATAAATGTCGCAGTAAATACTATTATATTATTCAAATATTTGTCATTGTTGTAAATTATTGAATTTCAAGAGATGTTATGAAAATTGATATAAACGGATTCTCCATATTCTTATCATTATCAAAGAATGATAGTCTGCATTTCTTAGATAGATTAGCCATATGCAAAGACAATGGCCATATGTGGGTGGTGGTGAGGAGGTGAGGGAGAAAATAGAGCCTCGGCTGTACAGGCGGATTACTAAAGAAAATAAGAGAGAAAGTCAAAAGTAAAAGGTGGCATACAGAGCGCGAATTCGCGGCGAACTTCGCCAGCGAATATGCTAAAAATTATTACTGAACTATTGCATGATAATATGTAGCTGATTATCTGCCAGCTTTTCGCCAGATTCGTTCCCACAGGGTGGGAGCACTGCGGAGGCGGTCCAGTAGCCATCTCCGGGGGAAAGCGGCCGCCTCTGCAACCCTGCTATGTAGGCCCTATATGAACTATGTAGGCCGAACTGAGCTAGCTTGTTTTAAGTGAACTGATCAGTGAACTGAACCGCTGGCGCAAATTCAGAGTGAAGGGTGAGCAGAGAAACCAAATGCATCAAACGAACGAGGAACTGGGTGAACTGAATCATTTTGCTCGTTCAAATGCACTGGTTGTAAAGTGGTTTACTGAGCAGAATTATATCAAAGGAATCATTTGTCAGGCTCTACATCTCTCTTGCAAGTGATAATTTTAAGTGCATACTACTTCTTAAATTGACTATCAGAGCAGCAGTACCATGTTGACACTACGACATACAGCACTTTCCAAGTCCAACTAATGTGAGTGCCTTGTGAGAACTGACACGTTCTCAGTGAATCTCCGCTTTTGGATTGGTTAAAATTCGAGATCATATACTGCACAGTGTCCTAAAACAGTAATCAGCAGTTGTCGTATTCATCTTCGTCTTTATTGATCTGGATCAGTACGCGTACAAATAGCTAAGTTGACTGTCAACAAGTAGCTGCATTGGATGCCAACATGCCATTTTTCATTATAGTTCTGATGAGCAAAAAGACGAATGACTATGGACATGCTGGTCAGAGGTCAGTTCACAGTCGTGGTGTTTAAATGCAGAAATTAATATAAACATGTGCTATATGGCTTCACAAGATAGATTTCGATGTCTGGATGTGTTGGAATACTCGGTGATTCGAACCTCACCCTGAGTCAATAGGAATCGTATGTCTAATTGATTATGAGCGATTTCTTTAAGTCGGCATTTGGCTACTTCAGCGGAAGTGCTAGTGCTGAAAACGATTTCGTCGGTGAACTAATAGAAGTTGGAAATCAGAAATTACGCGTTAAAAGAGTTATAGCTGAAGGTAAGATACCTTGCTCCTGTTGAGACAATCGTGTGTTCAAAGCTGTTGCAGTTTTCTGCATTACATATAGAATTATTTAAAAAATCGCAACTTACACATTAAAGCACTGCTACTCTCCAATGAAACTATTTGCAATCAATCAGCTGTTTAATCAGCTGTTCACCATCATTTTTTATCAGTTGTTAGTGACAATGAAAAACACACATCCACAACACGCAGTGATTTTGTATAAAGATATGTATTTAAGAGCCATGTAACGCACTGAAATAGAGCTGAGGGGATTTCGACTTCAATGTTGACCAATGCTCACAGGGTATCCGCGGTTCGGGAATGTCCTTGATTGTCCTGAAATATTTGAATCAACTAATAGGTATGCCGAGTTTACTATCTTGTGAATACGAGTCAGTCAATTTGCAGTACAATTATCCATTCAGTTAATTTGAAATGTGTCTAGACTATGTCAAGTAACAAGGAGGCGACACTTAATGCTGACGAACTACAATGGAATATCGCATGAAATCATAAGAATACTTTCGCGTAGATGTGTTATGTCCTGTCATAGGAATTATGCTTTCGACGTCGAGTGTCAACGTTATATGGAATGATATGCTGCCAATGCCATGCCTAAAAATTTTTAATCGCCGCGAGAATGAGCAAGCAAAGTCTTCTACACAATCTTAATTTTTACGGATATTCGGTATGAAAACTCTATCTCAAACGGATTTCCGAAGCCCTGAGTGCCTACTGATTGTTCATGGTTGTTATACGGCCCTTTCTCTGATTCCACCATATCAAGTTTTCAAATGTCTAAGCAATAGTGAAAAATAAGTTTACCTTGCAATGAGCACAAATAACTTTTTTTCTCTCTTACGACAGACTGAATATTGTCGAAATCTATTGAGATGTTTCTTTATTAAGACATCCTTTCGTATCATGAGCTTTCTCTAAGCTTAGAAATGTTTCCTACCCACTTCAGACATACGGCCTACATTATTATGATAAGCCTTAAGCCACCTTAGATGACGGTGCGTTATTAGCATGATTTGGAGAATGAGAAACTATGACAGACTACATAGGCCTACCGACTAGGTCACGTTAAGTTCTAATAACCGAATTAACCAATGGGAGAATGAAACGTTGTGAATTAATCGGCAAATTTCTAAAAAATGTATCGACCTCTGCAATCAACTTACTGTCGCAGTCCACTTTGTCGATACGGACCCAACTCTGTTGAAAGCCATTTGAAAGCACTGTAGACACGCCCGAAACTTTCTAACCTCTACCAGCTTTCCCAACTGCTCAACAATTCAATCGATAATTTGAAGCAATCGATGCCACTCGTAACAATGTTCAACTTCAAGGGTATCTTGAGCATAGTATGCGCAGAAATAGCAAAATGTAGCCTACTCCTAAAGACTGAGCCATTCATAGCAACCCCAACAATAAATAAAGATGAAACAATGCATCTAATTAATCGTATACATCTGTTTATCAACATCTCATCACTTATCTGTATCTGTTTGATTACTAGTACATTAACAACTTGTTTCGATAGTCATCTAACAATTAACAAAAAACAAAACGGGAACGAAACACTTCACTTTCACTTTCGAGGCCTGAGTCCGTGTGCAATTCTGATGGCCTCCCGGTAGTTGCTCCATTCGTCTGTGTCGTCCTCTTCGAAGGTAGAGGTATGCGTATCCTCCCCATCAGAACCGTCTGCTTCAGTGTCCTCATAGTCCGAATCGCTTGGTTCATCGTCACATTCTTCAATTCCATTTTCGCTGTCGTTTTCGTTGCCAAACCACATACCAGTACAGGGTGTCTGCAAGGCCTGGATATCCTGGATAAATCCTGATTTTGAAAATTTGGCCTTGATATCCTGGATATCCTGGATAAATCCTGATTTCGTCGAAATTAAAAGTTAAAAACGTTGAAGTTTTTAACGTTTACAATAATGTAAACAAAATGTAATTATGCTTTTCGGTGACTTCATCTTCGTTCGTGCTTTTCAATTTCATATGATAGCGTAAAATAATGTTCGTGTGTGTTTTCTTTCTGTTTCAGGTTACATGTGTTAATTTAAGGTTTTTTCGTATACATGAATTTTCGAACTCGGTGGGTGTCTCAGACTTCGAAAACAGATTAGTGGCTCCGATTTTGTAGCTGCATTCAATGACTATCAGTTAGTGAATCTTGTTCGTCGCAGTGTCGACGTTCCCACATCCTTGAATTCAACTACATCATCTTCAATGAATGCTGATGCATCTTCATCGATGCACACAAGTAAAATTTCTACAATTAACCCGGAAACGTGAGCGGCTCCTATTACAGCAGCTATGAAAAAATGAAGTATATCAAAGCAGAAATAATTTGGGCCTTGGATATGGTAGAGAAACACCGCTCATAACGATCATGTGTTGGATGATCAACAATCTATATTTCAAGCGATGTTCAAGAACCACCCTGTTGTTGACAACATCCAAATGTCCAAAGATAAGTTAGACTACGTTGTGACTTTCGGACTGTCTCCACATTTTCAGAAAGAGATACTAGCCAGAGTACATACGTCCAAGGAGTTAAGCATACCTTTCGATGAGGCATTAAACAAAATTGTTCAAAGGGGACATCAAGATCTGTGGATTAGATATTTCAACGAGCACTGGTGTTGTAGTTAGTGATTATGTAGCGTCAGTATTTCTCACTCACTCGAAAGCTGAAAACATATTTGAAAGTGTCAAAAAGCATCTGGATAAAATTGGTGTCTCATTTGTTGATGTCTTCAATAGATTGTTGCAAATCAGCATGGCAGTCAATCATTTCACCGAAGATTTGCTGAAAAATTTCAGCATAAGTATGGGAAGGAATTGCTCCAAACAGGTACATGCTCGTTACATGTCATTCGTGAGTGGAGCATTGCAGTATGGATTGAAAAAAGTACTTTGGATTTGTCAACTGTACTGCAAAGCATGTAGTACTACCTTTTCAAAGATTCTCCTGCACGCAGGGCTGATTATTGTCCACACACATTACAGGTTCAACCGCATTTCCTAAGTCTTTTTGCAAATGCGGTTAGGTACAAAACAAATATGTATGTAACAGAGCAATAGAGATTTTTACCGAACATTGAGAAATATTGCGTCGATGTGAAACCTCAACCCCATGTAGCATCATTCTCAACAGTCGTTGACGCAATCAATGACCCATTTCCTTTCGCTACATTTTTTCAGCTCCGTAGCGTCTCAGTTTGAGCCATTTCTGCTGCGGTTTCAACACGACAAGCCTATGATTCCATTTTTAAACGGCTTTCTCATGGGCCTTGTCACAGATAATGTACATCGAAAAGATTCGTTAAAGCATCGGTCATGCCGGAGATGGGAACAGACGCTTCCAAAATTCTTCCCGTGATCTGAATAACGATGCAAATCTGAAGGAAATATCGCAAGTGGATCTGGAATTCGGAGCCAAACGCAGCATCCCAAAGAATTCTCATCCACGCAGAATGTTGGAGTTCGGTCAAGCACCTCTCTATTGCCTTATCGCCTTATAAAATACTTGAAAGGAGTCCGCTGAAACACGATCTTGTTAAAGACGCTGCATCACTCTCCGCTTGTCATTTTAACCAAGTCTTAAACGCTTTGCGAAATGCGTTTTGACATTTTATTGAACAGAATGATCGATTCCAACTGCATTTCTGTATCTCTGGCTAATTGGGCAAAGCAGGAATATTCCGACTTCATTCAATCAGATCTAACGAAAAAGGAACTACAGGTAAATTTCACTGGTACTGCATGCATCAATACCAAAATTTAACTGCTTAATGTTTTCTTTAGAAATCTGACATCGACAAACTTCGATTGGACGACCTCTATTGCAGTCTTCTGCGAAACAAAGAAATTTCCTAACACTTGTGGGCAGGTTTTGGTCTGATTCCATGGTCAAGCGGCAATAGGTTTTTTTCAACTTAAGCAAGGATATGCTAATAGAGAATCTTCATGAGAGTTCTATCTTGGCGAAACGTGTGGTCCATGACGCCTTTCAGTATTGTGGAGGGGTTCTGCATGTTTCGCTAACTGCTTCTTTGATTGAATCACTTAAGTATTTATGCCGGCGACGTGTAATGGCACTCGAACTAAAAAGGAATGAAGATCAGCAAGTTGTGTTGCAAACGCGTTGCTGAACTGGATTGTGAATTGAGCAATATTGAAACTCAAAATTCGATCACTAGAGAGAAACAGTGTGAACTTGACGATCGAGCTACGGTGCTCAAAAACTTGAAGACCAGTTTGTGACCACTTGAAAACCAGATAAAAGCGTAATTCGTTTTATAACAGTGTTTGAAAAATATAGCAATGTAGTGTTGAAGCATATAGCAGCAGTTATTTTTAGGCCTTAATGAGACAAAACGATTTGACGGCTATTATTAATGCTTTGGAATTAGGCGTTCTATTAGACAGAAAAGAAACAGAGAAAAGAGAAATACGAAATACCTAGTAGGTAACGGCACTGTTAAATGGCGATAACACGAGATGGTCATTTTATGACCATCATAAAAATTTCGATAGGCTCCTTGATTTTTGCAATAATATCTCCTGGATATCGTGGATATCTCCTGGATTTGAAAATTCCTGATGTAGTAGACACCCTGCAGTAGCATTCCGGATGGCGTCCTTGAAGGGTTTGTTGCATGAAATGTACAGGTTAGGAATGGCAGCCAACAATGGAAGAGTCTCCGCACTTCGATGTGTGCTGTACACGTCCATCACAAGGATCCAGTGCTCTGAATTGTTCTTGATGTGAGTTTCGTACAGAGAGGTGAAGAAATTGACCAAAGTGAGTGTGCTCTGCCAGTGGGTGGGTGTATGTGCCTGGTGGAGAGAATTGCAGGCACATTAGGGCCGTTGATGTGAACTTTGTCAGTCTTGCCGGTCCAGATCACTTGCATGCAAGGAAGCACTTGACCACTCATTGTGACAGCCGGTGTACAAGTGAATGCTCGTTTATCATCCACACCGATGAATTTCACCTGCTTAGAGCCGGACTTGTAGCGACCGATTTTGCTAACGCTTAGCAACTCCAGCAATGTCTCGTCGATGTTGATCACGAACTTCGAGTCAATGTTGTATCTGTCCATCAGAAACAGAATCCTGCAGCGGAAGTCGTGTGCCAAGTCATTGAAGTCCTTGGGTATCTTCTGAGTGGCTTTGGTGGCCCGGCGCATCGTGAATCCGAACTTATGGAAGACGCAGTCGACCCATCGCTGTGTGATCAAGTCCACGTACTCGTCCTTCTTCTGTTCCATCAAGAACGCTTTGAAGAGGGGCACACAGATACTGCTGTTCAGTGCGATACCACTGGTGATGTACTTCACGGCTAAGTCCATCAGCATTGCGGTCACCGTCAGAGGAATCTTCCGAGGACATCCGCTTCCTTCTTTTCTGCCGGTTCTTCCTTCCGCTTTTGCCTTCAACCAGTTTTGTACGGTGCTCTCGGACAGACAGCTGAAGGTCTTCGGTACCAGCTTCTTTGCATATTCAATCTTCTTGAGAATTCCACACACCATGCCGTCGGTAAGAATATAAAACAGTTCTTTGTCGTTTTCAGAGTAGTTTTTCCTGTCATTGCGTCGCTTCTTGGCAGATGGCTCGCACTCGATGGGCCAATTCTCGGCAGTTTCAAGCTCCGCTACATTCATGCTATCAGCAGGCATTGCGTCTCCCGTATCCTTCGTATCCAGTATGATAACTTCCTCGTCGTTCTTCGCTAGCATCGTCTGTGGCCACCACATGAAAACAAGATTCTTCTAGGAGAAAGATTGCTCCACACCTTTAGTCCTTTTCTTCTGAGACGACTTGAGAGAATTTCTACGCTGTTTATCGTCCTCCGATGGAGCCCATGCAGCCGGGCAGTCCTTTGGTGGAAGTACTCTGGGTGTTGGGCAGGTACCCAATACGATCTTGTCCACGTGATCGTAGAGTGAACACTCCCAATAAAATTGGATTCCTCTCCTTCCACCACCGACGTTCTTTGGCATTGGCCACTTTAGTCCAATATCTTCGATCAGTTTCACCCGTTCATCATGCTTCCGCTTTCTCTCAGCATCGACGGCTGCCTTTTTGTTCGCTATTGTTCTCTTTTGCTCCTCGGAAAGATGAGGCTGATTCGACATGGCTTGATTGATCGTTCGTTGTGTCAGCGAGTCATTGTCTTTGAGGGAGGACTTGAGGAACTGGTGTAGTAGACTCTGCTTGGACACAGACGGAGAATAACTGTTACAAACTGAAGTTCGAGTTATAGTGCAAAGCTATTCATTTGTGGAGTCGGGTAGAAATCCCAGCTTAATCGACCAATCACGCATCTCTCAGCGTCATCGAGGGTACGCGCCTTCGCCTGAATATCTGCACACACACAGAATTCTTGGAAAAGCGTTAGCTCATGTCTAAAAATAGATATGACGATACTGTTGCTGAATGGAAAGCATGGTTACTAAAAGTTAGCGTGAAGAAAAGCCATCCATCGTGCATTCGTGCTTCTAAGTAGAAGAATAAGGAGAAATGTAATTACTGTACATATAATGCCCTAGAAAGTCTTAATTTCATCGTAGACGTTGTAAATTAACCCTATAATAATATATGATGCACAAATCTATAGTAATTCAGTTTACAGAAGTAAGTAGTAAGGTGACGGTTGGCCGATTTTTTCGGCCATTCAGCACAAGGCTCCAGAAATAATTAATTTGAAACCGGCCATCGGCCGGCCACCTTGGATAAATAATTAATTGGCCGCGCCAACACACTATGATCTCTGATTTGAATTTTAGCCTCTTCTAAGTCCTTTCTCAAATGTGTGTACACTACATAATAACTGCAAATGAACTTGGACATGGGTGTCTTTTTAGTTCAAAAAGGAGTCAACATCTTGATAAAACGGACTAATATCCGAATTCTCATCGGCCTCAAGAAACCGAAGAAAAAGATGCTGCTGGCGTAGTTCATAATTGGCCTGCCAGCAATTGAACTTTGTGCTGACTTAGTTAATTCAAAGAGTCTTGTCTTCCAACACAAATTCTTGTTTTTATAATATACCAAACACTTGTGTTTCATAATCGGTTGAGTAATAGGAGCTTTGATAGCCATCAACCGAATTCCTCAAATCATGAAGAAGCTCATGGCATTGCTTTATTACTTGTTTTTTATTACCTGATTTACTATTTCAATTCACGACAACAACTAAACGTCAAGAAATAGCCAAAAACATTTCTACCAAAAGGAGGTGAAAATAGCTGCGTTATCCTGTTTTAGGCTCACATTCTACTTCTATGTTTTTCTGTCCCTTTTCACATGCTTACTTGCTGTGATGTCGGTAGTGTCCCAACTGGAATCCTTGCAAAGTGCGCCAGCGGATTCCTTAGGCGCGCTGAGATAGTGTCAAATTCGCGTTCGCCGCGCGCCTGAGAGGTGTTCAATTATTAGATTCATCCAATCCAAGCGTCCCGGAAGAGTGCTCTATTTTTTTCTTCCAAATTGGAGCGTGCCACAGCCATTGTCGGAGAAATGTTCTACTTTTTGCGATCTCCAGATGCATATAGTTGTTCTTGGCACCTATTCAACCATAACTTGTGCGATAATTATAACTATCATTATAATTATTAACCATTATATATTTATTAACCATTATAAATAATGCCATTACTTATATCAGTGAGCGCTTGGCAAGTGACGACTAGATGAGTCATCCTTCCATTCTGGAAACGAAAAGGAGACCAGCTTCTGTGGAGCAACCACCGTGGAATAACACTCCTATCAATTCCTCCTGAATAGAGCTTTGTCTGCCATCTGTAGTAGACGCCGACCACAATACGCTGACTTCATTCCCAACCGCTCGACGACATAACACATCTCCGGATTCTTCCGAAAATTTCCGATGGTGTTTGTTGGGTCTCGAGATTCGCCCAAAAATGCAATAAAAATGAGAAGTAAGGGGGTACAGGATCGATAATCATTTGTTCGTTGAATTTTTGAAAATTGATGAGCTGTGTGATTTTGATAACCCTCATTTTCATACATGTATTGCGAACAGCACTTTCACCTATTGTGTGCATTTTGCTTCCGTCAAACTTAAAAAAACTTCATTGGAATTCAGTATATTTGTCATGATCACTTTTCAGACATCGGTAGATAATGTAAAGAACAAATAGAGTCTACTTATCACTTCCCTTATTTGGAATGTACCTGTACATGAATGTAGTCGAAGTTAGGATGTTAGTACAGTGTAGAAAAGGGGGTTTTAATTTTCCGAAATCTGGAGTCTCGTCAATCTCATGCCTGGGCTTGGCCGCAGCTGTAAATGCATCACTCCAACGACCTTTGTGGGACCAGTGCTCAATATTCCGCAACACGAAACTATGAATTCACAACGCAGCCGCGCTTTCAGTCCTTCTATTTTGATCAGAGACCTGGCCACTAAACAAGAACTTAACAGCTCGACAGGACGCAGGGCTGCCACTCTTCCGGTTTTAGCCGGAATTCCGGCTTTTTTTAAACTTAACTATTTAGTGGGAAAATGTTCTACCAAGGAACAAATAATTTGCTTTAAGCCGCATTCGTTATGAGGCCCTTTTGACATCGTGAGGGGACCCTTTAAACTCTGAAGGGTCCCTTTTGACATCGTGAGGGGGCCCATTAAGATAGTGAGGGGGCCCTTTATGATTGTGAGGGGCTCTTCTGACATCGCGAGGGGGCCCTCTTGAGATCGTTATGAGGCCCTTTAGATTGTGAAGGGGCCCCTTTACATTGTGAAGGGCCCTTTTGACATCGTTATGAGGCCTTTTATATTGTGAAGGGCCCTTTTGACATCGTGAGGGGCCCTTAAAGATTGTGAGGGGTTCCTTTATGATCGTGAGTGGCCCTTTATGATTTTGAAGGGGCCTTTTAAGATTGTGAGGGGGCCCTTTTGAGAATATGAAGGGGTCCTTTTGACATCGTGAGAGGCCCTCTTGAGATCGTTATGAGACCCTTTTAGATAGTGAAGGGGCCCTTTAAGATTGTGAAGGTGCCCTTTTGACAACGTGATGGGGCCCTTTAAGATTTTGAGGGGCCCTCTTGAGATCGTTATGAGGCCCTTTTATATTGTGAAGGGCCCTTTTGACATCGTGAGGGGCCCTTAAAGATTGTGAGGGGCCCTTTATGATTGTGAAGGGGCACTTTTGACATCGTGAGGGGCCGTCTTGAGATTGTATTGAGTCCCTTTCAGATTGTGAAGGGCCCCTTTTGACATCGTGAGGGACCCTTTTAGATTGTGAGAGGCCCTCTTGAGATCGTTATGAGACCCTTTTGAGATTATGAGGGGGCCCTTATGACATCGTGAGGGTCTCTTTTGATATTGTGTGGGGACCCTTTCAGATTGCGAAGGAGCGTATTCAGCTCATGAAGGGGCCCTTCAATTTTAAACAATCATGAAATTTAAAGCAGGTACTTTCTAAAAATCCGCGTGACCCTTGATCAGAAGATCCTTCTATAATTGCAAGTCACTGATTCCTTCGTCAATCATGAAGAAACAGGACTCAACGCAAGTGATCAAGATTCCGGGATAAGAAATAATTTTAGGTGGGAATGCTTGACGAAAAAGTTGTACTACGTTCGTATGGAGTAGATTATGAATTGAGTTTTGATTCCTTTGATGCTCTACAAAATGCGCCTTTCAATAGGCGTGCTAGAAAAATAAAAGTATGAAAGAGAAATCTAAAAAAAGTTTCGGTAATACAAGGGAGTGACGAATGAATATGCGATTGCCTGTTGCAAAAGCAGTTGAAGTTTGGCTAAGACACCAATGAAAATTGAAATCTTGCAAGCAACTGCATAAGTGATAAGCATTTCCTTTTGTACTGATGCTATGTTTACTTATGCCATGGCGTCTGAGCTTTAATCAAGTAGCTGTCACAATCTTGTTGAAAGTTTTTTTAGATATATCATTGTTTTTCATTTATTATATTTGAAATACAAGAGATGAGAGTAAGGTTTGATTTGAAGCATTGCCGCACCTACAATGATCCATGGATTTTGTGTTAGGGTATTTGTTGTGACCAGACCGCTCTGCAGAAGCAGTCTTCCAAACATCGAACAGCTGAACAGCAATTTCCATTGGTTTCATGAAAAATCTTATCAATAAAGACAAGATCTTGTATCGTGTGACGTCTTGGCATGATTAATAGAAAATGGCAGCTGCACGAGAATAATACCTTTTAATTTTGAATGTACAATTTTTGAACGAAATGAAGAAGTTTATTTTTGAAACAGCTAAGCTGATTATTCGTGCTGATTTTGCGTTATGGGAGGGAGAAGGAGTCTGAGTAATACATTCTATCTAGCCTTCAAAAGCAGTTCTTTTAAAAATAGTAGTTTTCCAAGTCATGCATTCTAGTGAACCTGGTAAAAACTGATGATTGAAAAAGCATCAGTAGCAATATTGTGCCATTTATTTACTGACTGAGGTAAATTCATTAGCGTTTTTATTGCAGCAGACCCAACTTCTGTCTTAGCGCTTTCAAAACTAATCGGATTGTGGGATATCGAATGATCTTAATTTTCTTACTTTAAGGGGGCCCGCGGCTACGCATTTGTGGGGTCCCTTCCGATTTGACTTTCCGGTTTTTATTTTTGATAAGAGTGGCAGCCCTGAGGACGGTTTCGATAGCAAAGCGCTTAGAAGAATAGAGGGCATGCAGTGGTGGCAGCATGTCTCAAATAGCAAACTTCGTGAAATAACAAGGCAGCCCTTAGCCTCCTCACTCACTCTCAGTTGATAGACCGAGAGCGTTGGCCTGTAATGCCAGAGGTCGGTGGTTCATATCCGCCAAGACGAGCACTTATTTTCCGTCTGCTGAACTATAGTACTTTTGTATACTTATCTATGCCTATGTATTCTTCATAAGACATGAAGGCAATATGAAAAACAGTTCATACCAGTCAATCTTAACTTAATGGGGATTAATTTGTCAAAAAATACTTGAGTCCTTTATCCAAGGTTGAGATGATGCTTTTGAAGACTATTTCGGTTCTGAGGAACAAAGCTATGATATTCAGCATTTCAATTTCATTTTGTATTTCTGGTGAGTGCATGCTGTCAAGTCGTCTGTTTTGTTTTTACAGAAGTAAGATATATTCCTAGAATTTCTGAAACCAGGTTTTCTGTAACTAGCTTGCTGGTAATTCGTATCGGGTTTAGAGTAAGTATAGTATGAAAAACTGGCTATCTGGGATTTTCCGGAAATTGCTTGTCGCTGGAATCTCGTGTGTGTTTCACTCTACAATGAAAGTGTTCGTTGTGATACACATTTATCCACTGACATGCTTTTCAAAGTCGATCCTCTCCAGCAAATCTAAGCTGCAATTGAATCTGCCAACGAAGAGTTTGACTTTGAAAATATCCTTGAATAATCAAGCCAGATTGATTGCAGTGACCAGCTCTGACGCATCATGCTGGTTGCGAGTGTTGCCTTCAATCGGATCTAGCCTACATCTCGTGCCAAATGAAGTGGAGATCCTGGTGAATCTTCGGCTTTGGTTGGAATTATTCGTGAGTGGTACTATCTGTCTAACCAGGGACTACTTAAATATCTTACTATTACTGGGACGTACAACTCGTCGGCAGTGGGCTGGATGCCGTAGGCTGATATAAATAGCCTTACATTTCTACCACATTTTAAAAATATATTCAGTGAAAAGAGCGATCAAATTTATAAGATTATCAACAAGGATTCAATGAAAACGTTGTGCAAACATTATTTCAGTAAATAGTAACACTACAAATAGGCCGTTTGAGAAAGTACATGCTGGTACATGTTTTGATATTGCATATACAAACTAGTTATGATTGAGCTGCTAGATAACAGTTATTTTACGGCATTTCACCTACTCTCATTTTCAATTGTATCTGTAGTAAAACAAGCTTTAGTTGTGTATTACTTGTATACATTCAATCCATTTGAACTATACATGTGACAATTTTTTCTTTTTACGTTCGTTCGATGTGGTTAGCAAAGAATCATTGTACTTTCGGACAACTCCTTTCATGAAGGTATTCGCTAATCGAGATACAACATTGTCGTGATTGAAACTCGAAAAAATATGACTCAAATACAACCACAAAAATTCTGACAAGATGTTGTTTGCATCCAGTTTCAAACTTTTCGAAAAATACGTAACACAAAAGTGAAAAGTTGAATAACTCTTCGGAAGGAAAAGTTAGTTTACCACACGAAACGAAGCTCATGAATTCACCGTCGCATAAATTTTGGTGAGAAGAGAAGCTTGCGTTTTCCAAATTTTTTTGAATGTATCCAGCTATGTAGAATATAGTTAGTCTTTCATGATCACTAAGGCAGGGCAGATTGTTAAACAGTGTGTCAACAGTCTCTCATTCATCAAAAGAGAAATCAGATACACAGCATTTGTTTCTGTGAAACGGTGGCCCCAACCGATTCCTCGAGATCAATAATCAACTCAAGTCGGCGAAATTTACCAGCAATCAGCAACTGTTCATATGTAATATGATAGAGTCCACCAAACATTCCGTGGTAAATGCCGAATTCGCCTTCTAACGCGTCGCTTTGAATCCTACCGAGAAGTAGGAACTTTACAGCGTTGTCTTTCAGCAGTTCTTTACATATATGAACTAGGCCGTTCAATGTTTGTACAATGCTGGAACTGGTTTCCTTTGTCAATGACATAACTCTTCGAGTTTGCTTAGGAACATCAGGGGATAATTTTGGTTTGTTTGGCGCCATGTTGCTAAACTGATCCGCCATATCTTTGAGAAATTTCAATCCTGAGTCTGATGCCGATGTAATAGGCTTTCTGTCAATGTCATAAAGTGCTACATGAGCTTCAGTTGACTTATTGTTTAAAATTTTCCACATACGGAGTATGTGATCCACAACAGCAGCTGTATCACTAAATCCATCTTGCGTCAAAGCAGCCACAGTCTTCTCTTGAAACACTTGTGTGGCAAGTGATACTTTCTGCTTGTCTATCGATGATGGATGCAGGGCCTGATAAGTCAAAGTCGTTCGCCGAACCGGAAAATCCGTTTCCTTTTCATAAAGGTCAATCAGATCTTTCCAATAGGCAATTCTGATATTCATCTCACCTGGTAGTGAAAACATAATTTTTCGCGTTTTTTCTGTTTCCCAGTTGTTTCGTAGGCACTTCAGAAGATGGATCGGGTCGAATAAAAGATATTATTTTCTTCCACGGTCCATCGGATGAACGATTGCGTAATCACATCCGGAATCAATTGTGGCTATCGATTCCGGAGCAAAGTATGCAATTTTCTGTTCACAGATAGATTATCAGACATGATAACCGTAGCACGTCCACCGGATGTCTCGACAATATTCACCACTTGCAACAAATATCTCAGCAATTGTTTGCCAGTCAATGAAAATACCGGGACAAAGCGTATAACAAAGGAAATGTTCTTGAACAGAGATCGTACTCTAAACACAAGTACCGTTCTAGCTGGTTTGTTGGGTTCATCGACGGAAAATCCAATTACATGTCCAGCTCGATATCTCGCCGACGGTTTTACGCAAATTTCATCAAATAAAAATAATGCATTTCTTGGAAATACCATCCAGAGAATGAACCACTTGCTACGATATAGTCTCTTCATATGATTCACTTCCAATGTCCGATATATTGCCAAGGTTAGATGTTAAGGTATTTGGATGAGGTAATGCCAGAAATGCGCGAATAAGACGATAACTTGATTTGTTGGAAATGAAGAGTCGCATTGCAGTTTTCATTGTGAGGGCAGAACAACGCCTGCCGTTAGACAGTGTAAGTGTTAAATTCAACTGCTCCCAGAAAAAGTAACTGAGGACAAGAAGCGTGGTTTCCATTTATTAGTTGCTCAAGGTGACGAGTAGCACATAAAACTTCATCCTTCATCACAGTAATTTTTTAAACGAACCAATACTGCTTCAAGTTGCGACCATCTATTAAATGTGCACTGATATCCCAGAACATCGCGGAAAGAATGCAAACTTATGTCGACACCCTTACGAGGAAAAGATATCGAATAATCCTCACGAATGTGAACACTGAATTCGATGACTGAGAAACTGCAATCGAAATGCATCAAGTACACTGCACCTTCAGTTGGGACCACATGTACAGATAATTTTAAAATATCCGTCTTTCTGTACAAGGAATCGACGAACTCATGAAAAGTCGTTGGCAATAAGTCACGACGTTGAAATTCATCCATAGGGTCAGGTTCTAGTGACCACCTTGATGCACTTGAAACATGTCTATCACTTATGTTTCGAGACGATAAGAAAGTAGTTTGTCGCAAGAAAGATTTCGGACAATGATCGAAAACAGACGGTAGATCAGCAGGGATTTCATGTCCAAAACGTTTGATCATTTTAGCATCAGATGGCCAGTGACGTCGACAAATACCCATGTTTCTCGTCACTTTATATTTGGAAATCACATTGGGTAAGGCCGATATCCATAGTTCCAATTTGCCGGGATCCGAAGGAATTTTATATACAGGCACTTTCTCAGAAGAAGTAGAGTTCGAAGGAGCAGAAGTCGGATCATAATTTGTTCTGCAGTTCGCGACGCTGTACTTCCTGGGCATCTCAGTGTAATGACTCGATATGTGGTGACTGAGCTAGAAATAGACGGATAGCGAAGTAAAATCGATACTGCTACTGCGTGACTGCGTTTGACATAGTACGTTATTGTTCTCTGCTTGTTATTATAGCCTCTCTTACGATGAGTGGGAATCAATCAGCACAACCGAGTGTTCGATCTGTCAGTCTACGGCTGCAACGCCACTGTAGTCGAGTTGCACGTCCCGGTAGTATAAAGGTATTTAAGTAGTCCCTGGTCTAACTTGTCCTTCGGAGAAGGCACAAATTCTTGATTCACTGGGGCGTCTTCCGGTGTCGCCCGTTACAGTTCTCTGCGATACTGCATTTTCAATTATTGTAAACGATCCCACCTGTCTCCTAAGCTTAAGAAAGGAGGCGACCAAGGCGTATACCAGTCGACATTCTTATGCCCCCCATCACATCAAAATTCACGTACCTGGGATCAACTGTAACGAGCAATGGCGACTTTCTGTCTGTAATCAATAGAAGAAGAGGCCTGGCCGCAGCTGTAATGTCATCACTCCAACGGCCTTTGGGAGCGCTCAATATCTCGCAACACGAAGCTAAGAATTTTCATTGACACCAATCCGCTCAATTCAACCTCATTATTGGATGCGAGGGTTGTCGAAGGATTTGTAGCCGCCTCTGCTGAAAATCGAAAGTTCGCTGACTACGTTAACAAATGTGCGCAGTTGGGCTGGCGTTGTACTCCAATCTCCGTCACTACCTATGGAACTTAGGTAAATGTGGCCAAATATACATTGAGGCGTGTTGCATGTAGGCCACATCTCGCCTATCTCTCCGCACCATTTAATCGAGAGGTGGCATTGAAAGGGGCATTTGTGGTCGCCTTTCTCACCAGAATGTTAATTATAAAGCTGGACTGTGAATGTGATTAGATATTCATACTAAGTACTTTCATGAAATTTCTTGACATTTCCTGTCGCATATTGGATATGTGTTCAGATAAACGGGCTAGGCCCACTGATTCACAATCATTATCGAAAACGTAAGTTGCTATCAGATATCGAACAAACACAATTAATTTTCGGTGTCTACCGGTGCCCATACGTCATATCCATTCCAATAATATTTAACGAGAATAGTTCCAAAGTATCCCATCTTTTTTCATTGTTTCGATAATGCAACGTAGACCTGTTCAAAGCTTGCATGTACCGCACAGTGCTACTGTTTTCTTTTCATAAGTCGCGCACTTGCAACAAGCCATCTTTTTCAAAGGAAACACATTGACCCTGAGTGGAGTTTCTGCATCCTGTCTGCTGACAATGCCGACTTTTTTTGCAGCACTCGGTCAGATGATGTAGATAGATGATCATTATGCGGAGGGACATCGATGAGCAAAAGAATAATACGCCTTTGCTAAATTGCAGACTTTGTCCCCTTCTGATAGAAATCCAAACTGGTTAATTCCGTTGATATTGAATACGTTTGATCAGACAGCAAGAGGCCATCGACGCGTGAAACGGAGTGAACCAATAGTTGCCAGTGAAATACGTCTACGGCCACATTATTTGCGTTGTAGAGCTCAATTACACGTTGTTTTCTTTTGCCATCAGGTGAACACGAAGCGGAAGTATGCATTGTGCTCAAGAGACATACCGATTTCTTGACCTCGCTTGGGTTGCACAAGGATCGCTGAATTATCTTGTTGCCATATGCATTATAGATATTTGTGCTACATTGAAACTGTTCAGAAGAAACCTTCTCTGTTGCGCGTGCGCGTCTGTTGTGTGACTTCAGATGTGCAAAAGATGAAGGCGTGAAAAACTCACATGGAATGTTACATCCGATACCAAGAATCGGTGCATTCATGTGAATAACAACGCCCTCTGATGGAGGTTTGCCGTTTCGATTAGCTTTTTCCTGATCTCAAAGGTAAGATAGTATATTAAGTACAACATACTTTGAATCAACTTATGACATGACCCAAAACTTGTGGCCATATTTGTCCGGTTTTTTTGGCATGTAAATCATGAAGGGGCAATGGTGGTTCAAAAAAATCGAAAGTTGGAAAAGTCAAAGTGCGCGTTGCCGAAAGTATTCCTTTTGGTAAGAAAATTGTACATGTAAAGTTTTAGCTCGATTGGTCAAGGTTTATGGGTCGCCCAGAGAGGTCAAAGTAAGGTCAAATGTGCAAAAATTGCTAAAAATAGCCTCTGACGTCATCACGTGACATCGTAATTAGATATGAGATGCGTAATGAACATTTTAATATCATATGAATTTTGTGCTTGACATGAAAGATTCTATTCTTGCTATTTCAATGCCAACTCGTTTGTTCAGTATATATTTTATATATTTCAGGAGGCTTCGCGTACGTGTATGAAGCAGTGGACAGTAGTTCCGGAAGAGAATATGCACTTAAGGTTTGTGTTCCCCTTTCTTCACAGATTTCCGGGGCTAATGCACATAATTTGACCCACATTCAGTCAAATAAAAGTAAAACATGAGAAGTGACGAATTATCATGTTGAAATTTGGCCAATGAGAAAACGCTCCTGGTTTACCGCAGAATTAAAAAGCTTTGGAGTTGCCCAATGTTTCGAAGACCTTTAATAGAGAAACTGAAATATTCATGCAATGCTTATACAATTATCAAATTTCAAGAAATCTCGAACTGCTATCTAGGAATGAACTATGTTACAAGAAATTTCTTGGAACGGAACATAAAGAGAATAGAAATCATGACAAGTTCGACTTTGTAATGAAATAAAAAAATAATAAAAACTATATATATATATATATTCAATATTTCGAATTAAAATTTTCAAAATTCAATATAACTTTTTTAGAATATTTTTAAATTTCTCCGAAATATCGATAAGAATTATGCATTGACCTTACTGAGGGACTAAGCATAAGTTATCTCGAGCCGTTTGCATGGCGAGTGCATCCAGCATCTATACGTAAGTGCATTTGTCGAAGGTTTATGCCCATACAAACACCGTTATCTCTTCGTTATGAGATGCATGAGGTCCTCTGAATTATTGCTCTGCAACCGAGTAATTACTTTCATAACAAACCGATTAACTTTCTTGGGAGTTCTACTTAAATAATTATTTTCCGACAACTTTTCTTATTTGGTTAGTTAAATATAACGAGTTCTTTTGTCTTGCAGAGGCTGCTGTCCAGTGATGAAGCAACGAGCAAGCTTATTCTTCAAGAAATCTCGTACTTGGTGAGCACTTGATAGTAAATGTGTGGTGATGTCACGCGGACGTACTTTACTGATAGGCCTGTATCAAAGTTCACAAGCTAATGAGTGAGAAATATGTCAGCACAATATTTTAGAAATGAAAAATGGCGAGAAACTGAAATTAACATACTACAAGTCTTAAAGTCAGATTGCCACAGCAGTCAACGCCTCCCTTGTTCTGAAAATAGCCTTGAAATTTCGCAACGACTTTGCATCCAAATCGCTAACCCATTTTTCAGCTTTTTCCAAGATTTCTGTAGATTATGGATCCGTTGTATTTTAGATATCTAGTTAACTGAAATTTGGCAGAAAATGTCAAGATTCTTCGGAAGTGTTCTAACTTCATAGAAGCAGTGCACCAGTCATTACATGATGATTTGATGTCATCATCATCGAGTTGGCAGACATCAGGGTAAGGACTCCTCTCAAACATGAACCAGGTTTACGGGAATGCTATATCTGTCTTATCTCCTAACGATTTGTTTTGTACTATTGATAAAGATAAGATGCATGTTTTGCCAAACAAATTTCGTGCTGAATTGCAAGTTTTGTATAAAACCGATGACCTTGTTGGTCAGACAGAAAGTGCTGTGCAAGTGTACGGATGCTGCACATACTCGTATGCATCTTAAAACGACAGGATAGAAGGCGAACAATTACATAATAGTTGGACCTGCCGTTTGCCTATTGATTTCAAGTTTAATAGGTTTAGGTGTTTACCCGGGAATGAGAGACAACAATCGCCGCTGCTCACATGTTGTTCACCAGTATGGGGAGTAGTGACCGCTAAACCATCATTTCATTTCATTTGTGCTATCCCTTTTTGATGGCGGCTTCGGTGTGCGCGGTGATATTTTTGTACAACGGCATGGATCGAAGTTGAGTACTAGTTTCCAGTATACTTTAATTTTTGTATTTTCAGAAAAAATTAGCCGGGCATCCAAACATAGTGAAGTTTGTTGGAGCAGCATCAGTCGGAAAGGAAAAACAGGGACATGTTGGGACCGAATTCCTACTATTGACTGAACTTTGCAAAGGTAAGAAGGAAATGTATATTGTTTGTTACTACTCAATACTGCAAACTTGTTATTGCTCGTATTTTTTAACCGAAAAGTGTCTGCTTTCCGTCTGTAGGAACGAGAAGTAAGCTTTCCTAACATTGCTTGTGTGTACATTTACTATAATTCAACAAACATTTATGTATAGTAAATTGGTGCGAAGTCAGAAATATGTCACTTCAAATTACTCATCATGGCATCTTGTCACATATTTCTCCAGCGCATACCGTTTTCTCATGCACTGGTTGTGGATTTGATTTTCGTCGATGTGCATAATTATTTATATCTCCTAATTCGATACACTTGACAAGAACTATGACAGCTATGACTATGAATGTATGACAGCCGGTGTTAGTAGGCCTATTGTAACAGAAGCCAGCCAAAATCAGGCATCAAAGAAAGAGATATTAACAAGGTTTAGTATAAAATGCGTAACGTCATTCAGTTTCTAGTTATTTCCTTTCATTGATCGTGCATTAGTTCAATAATTATATGTATACTTGTGTGTATAATGTGACAACCTCCGGTTGGTCCAAGCATTCCATTCCCAGCCCCAGTCACTCGGATTTAGAATTTCAGAGATTCTCGAGAAGGAGTGCTTCCAGACGAATGCTGCTGTATGGAGAGCAAGCTTGACGTGCTGGGAGAGCGCGTTCTGGGTCGGGGTGATGTAGTCGAGAGACTTGAGACAATGAGTGACCATCAGCTTCTTTGCTTCATTGACTGATTGGGCAGCACAGTTCTTACTGTACATAAGTATTGTCAATCGCTCCAGACGTCTCATGTTATGAGAATGAAGAGTCAGACTGGTTGGTTCCTGAATAATGGCGATGAATTTGATGGTGACCTCATCGAAGTTTGCCCATGCATTCCATGCTGTCTTTTTGTCATCTATCATGGAAGACACAACGTCATAACCTGTAAAAGAATGGAAGAAGGGCAGAGCTTGACAACGTTGTAGCCCCAAAATTTCTGAGATATGATGGATTGGAATGTCTCTATGTTTTGCCTGATCCAAATCCAATCCAGAGCTCTGAGAGTCCTAGATCGCGAAAGAAATGAATGGCCAGCACAACAACATCCCTATCATCTACAGTCCTAAGGTACTGCTTCATATAACCCTGGTCAGCAGCATGACGGAAGTGAAGTATCATCCGTGTGTCGGTCTCCTCTTGTCCACATGGAGACTAATTCGATAAATCTGCAGGTTTATTACTGAGTACCATATCAGCTCTTGTTGTCAACAGAAGGTACTGTGAATAGGCTGCGATACATTGTATATCCAGGCTTATGCAGTGCTCCGATTCATTCCGGAATTCGGGAATTTCCCGAAAATTTTAAGTTACTCCCGAATTCGGGAATTTTTCCCGAATTCCCGAAAATATGGACCCGAAATTCCTGAAAATTTCCATTATGCAGTATCTCTAACTAATATGATTTTTTGCATTGGGTCCTGTTGAAGTTTAGCATCTTCAATAAATATTAACGTTCCCGAGTAATCATACGAGCGTATGATAGAAATTTATCTAAAATATCAATTTCAAACCTCTCGACTCCTTTATCAATCCTCATTCCTTTATTCCATGAATTTTTCGGAAAAATATAGGTAATTCATATTAAACAACGACGTACATGTACATGTAATATAGGCGCATTTTGTTGGACTTGTACTTCTTGTATAAACTGTACTATAATCATTTCGACTTGTCGCTCAACTCTTTCTTTACCACCTACCTTTCATCTCAAATTACTCGAGGTCAATCACTTAACAGCTGTCAGATTGTGCCAGTCTTAAAAGTTAATTCGAACTATCTCAGTGGATTGTTTTTCTTTCGCGTCATTAAAATATGGAATTCATTGAACGATTCAATAGTGAAAGCTCCAACCTTCATGATGTTCAAGAAAAGACTCAAATCAGTTAATCTAAGTGAATTTTGCTCATACTGTGACTGCTAACATGTGATTTCGTATAAAATTATTTGACAGGTGCATTTTATACCTGATGGTAAATTTTATTTAGATGCATTCCTACATTCCATGTAGAAGATGATTCTCATTATAATGAAGATCAGTAAGAGTCTCAATCTCATTGATCCGAATGAATTTGCATATATTGTGACCATGATCATTAAAGTGTAAATTTTGTATCGATGATTTTGTTACATTCATTTCTATATTAGATGTTAAGCATTTACGTTCTTTTGCTCCATTGTGAGGACTCCCATCCAGTGAACTCTTATCATGTCGTGATCATCACTTTTCAAATTTGTAAATATAGGCCCTATAGATCTCACGTATTTTGTATATGCAGGCCTGTGATTGCTCCTCAAATTCCTCAGATTCCTCAAATATTATTTCAACTCCTCAAATCCTCAAAAATTCCTCAAATATAGCTTAACTAAGAGAAATTCCTCAAATGTGACACATTTCAGACTAAATTTAGGATAATGTATTGTTTTTTGGCGAATGGTGATGATATGTAAACTTCCAATCAAGAAGCTGAGATAGAATCCTGTAACATGTATCCTACATCCTGACTCCTGAGCTTGAACAATTATGATTTATAGCGTGTTCTTATTTCACGTCGTTTTCATTTCTGGAAGCTACATGTCTGCAGATGTTTGGGTTCGTCCGTACTTTTGCTATGCAGAGAAGTCTGAAGTTGTTGTCTGTCGAACTCCTTAGTGTAACACTTTCACGTATTTAATGAGTGAAGCACTGCGATCAACCTACAGAAATTGTATATTTGAACACAGCAATCAATTTTAACTTCCAACATCATAATGTTGCGGAGAATCCCAACAATAAAATGCTTATTCAATTATTTTCATTAATTATCTTGACCTGTTTCACAGCCTTCATTATGTTTCTGCGACTATATGGTTGCCAAATGCATGCCTGTGCTTCTTAAAGAACTTTAGGATACTTTAGGATAGGCATCGATCTTCTATATCCTTTTCTATTCTTTCTATGTGATAACGTATAGTTGGCCTAGCCCACTTGGATTTCAATGCTCTTATCAACTGAAGCTTTCGCTTTACTCATTCTCTTCCATTATATTTCCGCTGAATATGAACACATCCGATGGGGTAAAGCGGATGGTCTCTAAATGTGGTGTCTATATGCCTCCTGGTCACTAGTGTGTGGGAGTTAGAAGCTTATGAGGCTGTGCTATCCCATGAGTCTGCAGCTACGTTTTCCAGGGTTTGCAGACCGACATCTGAACACAGGTTGGTGTGAAAGTAATGCACACATCATTTATCGTTGTATGCGAACTTAGATTAATGAAGACATTCAAACCACATATTACTGGGTTGGTAGATTTTCGTGGGTATATTGCAAGATGTGGATGTCAATTTCTCAGCGGAACTTCATACGAATGGAGGTGATAATCTTTCACTCTTTGCCTAGATGAGACCAACGACTTAGCTGGCAAGCCTGTTCCTAACATTTATTTTGTGTCGTCTGAGAGAATTCATGTTCATTTGAATGTAGATTGGAGCGATATGATCAAAGCGCTGACAAGTAAACAAGAGCCACCAAAACTTATGCAGTAAAAAGTAATATATGAATATATTCGTGTGTAATGTGGCGTATCCTTCATAATACTGAATTTTTGTGGGTCACCAGCAATGCATTCCGTCAACGATTTTGATCTTTTTATAGTTATGGGTTACTCTCCTCCAAAAATTTGTCTAAAATCTGTCAAAATTAGTCGTTGCAATAGCCACGGATGCCTGTATTTAGGATATTTCCTACATTCAAAAAATTGCAGTATACGAATCTGACAAGTATAATTGAACTGGCGACGGTAGCGCGAAGCACAGCGATATCAGTAGCTTGATCTGACATTCTCTGTTCGACACATTCTGAGCAGATAGTACTTGAGGTCAACAAATTAAATTCGTAACAACGCGGGAAGTGATTATGACCAGGCCAATATCCCTTTGTAATATACACAACTTCAAAAAGTGTGGTGTGGTCAACCCTGGGGTTGCCTTCTTCGACTTTCATGACTTGCAGTTCAGCCCAAAATCCATGCTAAAATTTGGAGGTTTTTTTGCAATTACCATTTTAGTCTCCGTTTCCATTCCTCAAATTTTTCAAGGAAAATCCTCAATTTTTCTCATAGGCTAATCACAGGCCTGTATATGGTATATGATGTATATTAGTCCCGCAGCCCAGACGGATGAACTCCAACGAAAGATGTCCAAAGGATCATGTCCATAGGACGTTCGTATATGGTTAGTAATACTTCAATCTGGACGTCTGCCGAGTTCTAGTGGTGGCACCTACATGTTAGGCCCCCTGAAAGACCCCCCAAAAGGGCCAATACTCCAACATTGGATGTCCTTGCTCAAACCAAGGCATTTTGAGGACAGAAGTACTGAGTATTAAAAAATACCTATGACAGACATTTTGGTGGGTGCGTTTCCTCAAACAGACACATTAATAAATGACCCCTAAAATATACCCTTGTATAATTTGTATATTTCATTCATAAAATACCAACTTAAATTTTCTAAATATCTAAAAAAAAACTTCTTTATTCGAAATATAATGGTTGATTTCAATCTTCAATATTTCTGCTAATTTTTAATAGATAGATGGTAATGAAGGCTACATATGGTGTCTTACTGTGACAAGAAAAGAGTTATTGAGAAAAAATATTTTTCTGAAGAAAAAGTTACGGACAAAAGTACAACATCAATCGAAGTTCTCACTGTCGCTATCACTATCACTTTCGTCGGTCCATTCTTCCTCAAACTTCTCGTCAACCGTCTGGTTCAGGTCAGTGCTTTCCTCACGAACATCTTTACTGAGGTATGTAGGTAAATTTTCCCCTTCAAACCAATCCGGAACCCATTATCTCTCATCTTCAATTTTCCATCCGTAGTTTGATGGGTTCAAATCATCGTTCGGTTTGCGATCCGTTGCACGACTCCAGATTTTACTAACATAATGTGCGCGCTTGATTTTGTTTCGAAGTGTCTTTGAGCAAGGTGGTAACAAGGCATAGTTGATTCTTTTGATATTTCTGAGGGGATCAGTTTCGTTGACTCTTAAAATTTGTAAATATGTGGGTCTCATATAATTTGTTTATCATGTGCATGTACATCATGATCACTCGGTAAATTTGTAAATATATGTCTCATGTATTTTTTATTGATGCTAAACTTTGCGTATGCATATGTTGCACGTGTTATCAACGCTTACTTGTAAGTGCCCTTGCGGCCATCGCTTTGCGTTTTCTGTACATTTCAGAATAAACATTTATGACTTATGTACTTCCCAATCCCATGGTCTCGTGAATCGAAGAAGGCTGCCGAAGTGAACCTTCGAGCGAATCGACCATTGAGTTCTGGTCAACAATGGAAAAAAAATCAAAAGTTGCCTATGCTCTGCAGACTGGTGAAAACCGTCATCGTTATCTCACATGGGAACAGCGAAATTGAAAGGCAGTTCAGTGTCCTGTCTGACGTTGTGACAAAGAAGCGATCTTGCCTCTCGCCGGACACTATACAGGCACTGGTCGTCAGTAAGTCGATACTTTTGGCTAATGGTTGGACAAATTCCACTGTTCCAATCAATGAAAGCCTACTGAGTGTCTGCTCTGCTGCACATCAGCACTACAGGAAGAGAAAAAGGGATGAAGCCAAAGCGAACGAGGATATCAAAAGGAAAAACATGGAGGCACAAATTATTGGAGATTTTTCCAATTTTCTGAAGTCAAATGACTCACTCATGAATATTGAAAGTTCTGCCCTTGAAACGGATCGGCAATTGCAAGAACTTATTCCCAAAAAAGAGAAACTTGCAGAGTTTATTACGACGGCAACAACAAAAGTGAAAGATTCGGAAGAAAAATTGAAATTTCTATTAGATAAGAAAAAGAAAAAACAAAATTTGTTTCTATTGAAACAAAAAGGAAAAAATATGGTGTCTTTGATGGACCAATTTGTTGTCAAAGAGTCATCTTCCAAATAACTTCAGACCTTCGTGAAAATAAATGAATGTTGATAAACTGAGTATTTTTTGTAATAAAATATATCTACATGTACTTGTTGAGCAATGGCAGTAGTACAGTGCTTAGATGAAAATAGATAATACATGTGCAACATAGATATGACGTTTCTTCATTGTATGCCGATTAATTAATATTTTCTATGTGTTGCTGTACGCTTTAAGTTGTTGAAGTATTCAGATTTGCTCATAGTATCCCAAAGCTTCCATTCATTTTAAAACCCAAACACATGAAGATAAGCTTTATGAAGATTATTATGCACAATATTTGAAGAAATGTAAGGGATATAACTAGTCCGTAGGGGTCTTAACTGGTCTGTTTCCGGGGATCAAAATACTTACAGATGCATTAAATTAATGTGCTGCTTTATCAATTAATGAATACTATCCCATTAACGGTTTCTATGCCGTTTTAATGTGATAATACATAATTCCCGAAAATTTCAGTCATTCGGGAATTCCCGAAAATTCGGAGGGTATGTCGCTCGGAGCACTGCTTATGTATTGGAAAGGCTCATCTTTGTTTTGAATATCCTTGAGGAACAGCTGCCATTGAGCTCCTTTAGGTATGGGTATATTGTCCTAGATCCGTGTTGTACGTGATGCAGCTCCACCCCGCTTGATCCGAGTTTGGGTTTGAGACTAATTTTTGTATATGTATCTCAGATGCATCTACTCTGGTTGTTTTGTCCTTCATGTGACTCTTTAAGTATGGCAGCAACTGCATTTCTGTGCACTCCCCAAACACACTGGCCCGCTGGGGCTTCACGATTTGGACTACTGCGAGAACTACAACAGAAGCTTCTCTAGCTGCTGAAGTTCGCACCGGACCAGGAATCCCAGGAAGACAACCTAAGATATCAGACTTGGTTCCCGACTGAAGCGTTCCTCGGTCTGATATTGATGGAGGCTCTTGTTGATTTTCGCACTTAAAAAAATCTTCTGCATCTGCGTTGGGACGCGCTTGCAACGACATGAACATTTTGTGATGAGGACTGAGTTTGTCTTCAAAGACCCAAATTTGTCGGTACCTTTCTTCAGATCTACATATGGCCTGTTGATAAAAGTGAATAGGTTTGATCTTTGGATGACATCAGACAGAGGTCTCGTGGCTTTTTCCAATCTGCTCACAACAAACTCAGAAAGCGGTTCAGAGGACCAACCGGTGGTTGCAACATTGGACTTACTTGCCAGACGTCAGCAAGGCCTGCTCATATTGTACTAACAATGAAAGGGAAATGTGATGTTTGGGCAACTTAGTTTATTATTTTCTTGTACATGTACACTGTAACTGAATTGACTCGCTTTCTTTGCACACATACAACAAGGGGCTTGTTTTACGAGTTAACAATTAACAGGTCAGCAGTTACACCATGATCATACGTGGTGTGATCCAAAATGTCCCGGACTAACCTACTTGCAGATAACCTGTGATAACGAATACTACTTCAGATGTAAATTTAGGTCTTTAAGGCATGAGAAATATGGTCGCCGAAATTTTTCCGGTCAGTTTTCTATTTTTAAAAAATATTTTTACATTTTAACATGAATTTCTGTATTTTCTGAATTGATCGAGATCCGATTTGTCTTATTGTTATAGTTAGATTGATTTTGATTTGTACCTTATTTGACGGATATCTTTGCCAAGAATATTGCACGTCTTTTGTTAATTGCTTCATGTGTTACGATATCAATCAGTGAAGTTCATTCAGCACGCATTCATTAAGAAATCCGTGTCAACGATGGTTCTTTGTTCTATCAGTTTTCATGATGGATGTGACAAGCGTGTCTTCAGTCGAATATCGCAGTGTGATACGATACCTCCTGATCCGCGGCTTCGCTAATGGTGACATTCTAAAGGAATTAAGCCTGGCATATGGAAGCAAAGCTCCATCGAGAACTACTGCTTATTTCTGGATAAGCGAATTTAAACGCGGAAGACAATCTGTGGAGCAAGATTTTTCAACTGTTGGTCGGCCGCAGGAGATTCCGGAAGAGAAATCGAGTCAGTGCGATGAAGTGATTACAGCACACAGAAGGATAACCATCCGTGAGTTGTCAAGAGAGTTGCGAATCAGTTATCACTCCTGTCATGACATCATCGAAAGACTTGGATATCGCAAACTGGCATCACGTTTCGTACCGAAGTTTCTGTCACCTGAAATGAAGGAGAACAGACTTCTGGCGGCACAGTCAAATTTGGATCTCCTCGAAATGCACGGAGATCAGTTTCTGAACTGCATCCTTACAGAGGATGAAACACCTTTAAGTTTGTATCTGCCTCAAAGTAAGCGAGAATCTGCAGAGTGGCGAAAATCAGGCGAGTCTGCCCCTTTGAAAATGCGATCCGGAACATCACATCGCCGGTCGTTGATGCTGACGGTCTTTTGGAACGCTTCGGGAATCCAACTGGTTGACTTTGCGGATAAAGGAGTAAGAATCAATAGCGAATATTATTCCAATCTGTTATCTGAAGCGAGGAAGAAAATAAGAAAGCCACGAAACATTCCCCTCTACTTGCTTCATGACAATGCTCCGATTCACACCTCGCAGGAGACAACCAATGCCTTAACGAGAAACGGATTTCAACTATTGAGCCATCCTCCTTATTCACCTGACTTGGCCCCAAGTGACTTCTATCTGTTTAGATTCCTCAAAAAGCATCTTCGTGGACACCATTTTGAATCGCCAGTTGAACTGCGGGATGCAGTTACTGAGTTTTTTGATTCTTTGACACCGGAATTTTTTCATAAAGCTTTTTGTGAATTGAGACTTCGTTGGCAAAAAGTGACGAATGCTAACGGCTCATACATTGAAAAGTAAACTGTTTTCTGGAACAAAACATTTGTTTTTTACGTTAATTATTAGTCAGGTTATTAGTGATAGCTTAACTGTCAAGTTAATCTAAATATATTAATTCTAAATCGCTAGAATTTATAGGAAAATCTTGAAATTCAGACAAAAATGTTTGAAAATTTTGAAAAAATAGAAAACTGACCGGAAAAATTTCGGCGACCATATTTCTCATGCCTTAAAGACCTAAATTTACATCTGAAGTAGTATTCGTTATCACAGGTTATCTGCAAGTAGGTTAGTCCGGGACATTTTGGATCACACCACGTATATAGGCATAAGCTTAAATTGTAGCATATGGTAGCCTACCAATATGAAAGACCTACATTAAAGTTTATGAATCTCCAAGCACACAAAACCGATTGCTATTTACTGGTTATAGCTAACTAAATAGAAAAAGGATTTACAGACGTTTTGAAGGTTACTGACTACTCACAAAGCAGGCCCAGTAGTCCATCTTAGGCTTATGTTATCTCAAAAAAATCAGAGTTTTGTGAAAATCACTTACGGCTGTACTATCCTGTAAAGATACGCAAGATAACAAATTCAATGAAATTAGATTAAGATATGAATGACACAAGAACGCGAACTCGTTTTTATCTGATATGTGGTCAATATACCTTGGGCCTACCGGCCTACATGGACATTTAGGTCTGTAAATGGTCATGGACATACGGCATTGAGACATGAAATGTAGCGGACACCTGAAAATGACATCAGAAACGTGTAGAAATTCTAGAAAAGTGATATTACAGTGTGTTCTACTCTTTTTATGAGTCAAGATATTGCGTTGTCAGTTTCAAGTGGCAGCAATTTTGGATTTTCGCATACCGGCCCCACGGGCCTCCCGCAAGTTGTGTGTGGTGGCTTTTGAAAACGTATCCATATCTAGCACCATGCAAAGTTTAGAAAAGTTGTCACAAAGTGCAGTATCCTTCAAATTTTTGACATATTCCCTCCCAGCTGTAAGGAGAATCAAATTACTGAAACCGTGTTATACCTAAAATGAATTCTGTGAATATCATTTTGTGATCAGGAGAGTCTGTTTGTTTATCTGCAACTATAACATCGGTTGTCATGACGTTATCATTATCTTCAAGAGCAATTCGGGCAGGATGGCGGATACGAGGAATATATCATTTTGAGTGATTAAATGAATGTTAGATCATTACGTTATTAAGTGCACCAAGCTCGGAAGTGCATGAATTTACATAAACAATTAGAATTTTGCGATGTTTGACTTGCAATACGACTAGAAGTATAGCCTAAGAATTGTCGTTTTACTGATGTTGGGTGACACTCTACAAATTTAGATAACAAGAAAAAATGAACGTAAGTAGACCTCAGACTAAGATATGTAAGTTATCTTTTCATCCCACATAAATGTAGAGAACTCATCATTGCCGAAAAAGAATTTCATTTTTAGGCCTGCCATCAAATTTGCGCTTAGAAGTTGCATTGTTTTTGTCTGCAATTACTTTTAATCGTTAGCTTCTAATCTTAAATAATGCAATGCTAATAAACTACCAGTAGGATTTCGCTATAAAAAATACACTAATGACGGAAATTGCTTACTGCTTTAAACCTGTAATTAACTTAATAAACGTGTTTTCTGTTACACAGTTAACTGTAACCGTATTATTTTTAAGGTGAATGCTTGCCGCATTGAATCCGCATAATTCACTTTACCACGTGTGTACTTTCGAAGGATTTGCTGATATTTAAGATTGGTTGTCAATCAAAGCTGAATGTGATCCTTGTACGAGTATCATATGATTCTCTCAACTTGAAATTTTGATACTTTGTTGATACACCTGCTAAGATACCAATATAGATCATGCAATCATAATGACTTAACCATCAAACATTCATTTCTCATGTTTATTAAAGCATTACGTAAATTGTTCATGCTATCAATTTACGTACTAGAGAATTACAAAATTAACTTACAACTTGTTTTCATTGATTACATGAAAATCATGTTGAGGTTGATGCTGTGTAATTTATGGTGCTAGCGACCATCATTCACATGCTACGTATGTTAGTTCGAAGAGATAAGCATCTTCACATTCTGTGGTTCATATTTTCTCAAATAAACAACTTCATAAGTTAACTGCATTCCTTACCGATTAGCTGGATTATGCGTTCTTATGTATCCTTTACACTATCTGGTGCATTTGCAGTTTGCCGATCTTTTCGTATATTTTATCAACCATTTTGATTATTTTATCTAGGAACATGCATTCTAGCAACTGCATCTTCTTGATTCCTTATGGATTGAGGTGCTCTTAGACTTTATATTACGTGATGCTATGTGTGGTTGTTTGCTAACTTCTGTGTTGCATGTACTGTACATATCTGACTACTAAATTTTCCTCAGCTGGCTACCTAATGAACTTTGTTCATTTTTAGGTGGTCAGTTAGTTGATTTGCTACGTGCTAGGGATAAGGCTTTCCCATGCGACGTGGTGCTGCAAGTGATGTACCAAACATGCAAAGCAGTGCAGCATATGCACAGCCAATTACCACCAATTATTCATCGGGATCTTAAAGTGGAGAACCTTCTGCTCAGTGATAAGGGCACCATCAAATTGTGTGACTTCGGTTCCTGCACCACACGCTGTTACCGTCCCGATCAGTCATGGACAGCCAGTCAACGTGGAAATGCTGAGGATGAGGTAGGTGATCAGCCATTACTATAGCAGCCGCATACCCAATAAATAAAACAGCCTAAGACAAACTCCAACTTTTCCTCAACACGGCTGTCATGGACCCAACAGAACCACCTTCACATCAAGCCCAACAAAAATGAAACTCTCTTCCCACACCGCATCCCCATGAACACACTCATGATTGACAACACTCCACTCATAACTTCCATCCACAACCGAATACTGAGCGTAAACCTAGGCACTCAGCACACATTCTCAGCACATGCAAGCAGCATTTGCGCAAAATTAAGATACAACGTCAACATCCTGTCATGCCTCATTTCCACCAACTAGGGACAACGACAAGAGAACGTCGTGGCCACCCTCAAGGCAATTACACGTCCTCTTTTTGGAATACAAATCCATCATTTGATCACCAATCATCTTACAAACAAACATCGACAAACTACAGTACAAACAATACAAAAAGAGCGCTCAGGATCGCCAGAGGATCCGCACGCCCTGCAATCATACAACACCTACATGACAAGGCACATATACTCCCCACTGTTGATCGTGTAGAAATCCGACTTTTCGCTTTCTTAGATTAATGAGACTAGGATTGACAATAGCGCTTTATTGATGGTCATTTCAGCCGCTTATTTGGCCACCGGTCCACATCAATGTTTCTAGATCTTACGAAGAATAAAATTATTAAAACATGCAACAGTAGGAGATTCTTGCCGCAAGGTTATTCATTGTAAGTTATTCTATCAAAATGCTTTCATACATAAAGAGAAATGATAATAGCCGTGAATATTTACGAAGTACACTGATAAGGTGGACAGACCATTGTTTCAATGTCCCAGGGAATTATAGATTATATCTTTTAATATTAATATTTAATTATTATTAATTATTTAATAATAAAATATTTTAATTTAATGTTAATTTATATCTTTTAATTCCCTGCAATGTCCATTTCCGTTCTTGTTCTAGTTTCAGTTTCTATGGTTGAGCATCTCACACTACACGCGAATCAGCTTCCAAATAAAACGAAACCAGCAGGGCTCCCACAGCTGCGACATTTTGCGCAGCTGCGCTAATCTTGGCGATTTCGCGAATTTTTAGAATGCTGCGTTAATTTTGTGAAAGCGACTTATCAAAGTTAAAAATAGGAGAACATGTTCAGAAACAGACATTAAAAATCAAAGTGATGATTAAGTACCGTTGCATGAGTATTCAAGTTGCATTTTTGATATATTTGCATATTTTTTGTATTGCTTATAAGTAGGTGTGGATATTACCAGTTAATTTTAGTATAACAATGCAATGGATCCATGTCTTGCATTTCAGTCTAGAGTGGTCAAATAGGCTAATTTTGCTTTCGATGAACTCCTGAATGCAATAATCAGATAACGCTTAAACGTACTTCGATTCAGTTTATACTATTATCAGGATTCTCTGCAATGGCATATTAGAAGACAAAAATTACGGTTCGAGTTACAATCAATTCCTAAATGCGTAGAAGAAGAATCAGTAGTCATTCTTTTCACAAATCTTTTAGTGCATTTGGCAGTAATTTTACATCTAGTGCTTCTTTGAACTAACGATTCAAAGTATTTAGATGAATCAAGTTGAGAATCTACAAGATGTCATATGCAAGATGTTTACTCTCATGTACAGGACTCCTACGCCCCTGAAATGTCCTCGAAGTTAAAATGGTCCTGAAGTGTCTTGGAATTTAATAAAAATTCCTTTTTGATTTTTAAATGATTTTTTCTGACTACAGTCGACTTTAAAAGTGGAGGATCTGCGTACCGAACTGAGCTTGCAACCGTTGGTTTGTGTATGCCATATGGCTATGCAGACTGCGAGCGGATTCCCAAGCAGGTGGTCAACGTTGTGACTGCAGACCGATCATGTTTGAAAGAGTTGACAATTCATTCTCTTGTGGTAACAAAATCTGTTATATATGCCTTAGGAGAACATGTCAATCACAAAATCACTTTTGCAAAAAGGTTTTGATGCTCGACATGCTTGTGAGAAACGCCTAAAAAGTGAGAAGCAAAAGGCGAGAATTGGAAGAAAGAGAAAAGGCCTGTGTCTCGTCAGAAAAAGCTGTCATTGAAGGTGCTCGAAAAGAAATAAGTGAATTGAGGAAGGATGAGGGAAAGTCATTGGAGTCCTTGGATAAGGAGAGAGAGGAGACTCAAAAGAAAATCTTAGTGGCACAAGAAATGTTGAAGGCCGCTACCGAAAGCCTTCAAAATGTTGAGCAAAAGGAAAAACTATTGAGACAGGAGAACGAGAAAGAGATGGTCACAAGTGATGTGAAACGAACAATGAGTTTCGAGAAGGCTACCTTGCCAAAGTTATCAGAAGATGAACAGTTTTTTAGCACTGCTTTTTACTGTTTGACTGTATATCTTCATGACCATTTATTGATTATTTCGGATTTCAACGTTGTTGTTTACTTCGGAAATGTCATTTAAGTAATTGACTGCATTTTCTCAACTTTGAGACTTCGCTTCGCGATGAATTTGTTGATGAACTGAATTGCTTACTTTGTTGAATATTTTATGCTTTATTTAAACCAAAAAGGTTTATGCACTTATTGAATATACTTTCCGTTTTTTTTAAAGTGTTATCATCTTAATTTGATAAAGAGTACATTTACTGTAGCTATGTTCACGTTTTCGTAGTCGTAAAATTATCTACCGGTTTACGTAGTAACATGACTGTACATGTACATCGTCGACCGGGGGCAACAGTCACATTCCTTTGTGGATTTGTCAGTATTTTTAATTATCATTGATTGGGGACGTAAATTGCGATAGTGCCCAATTTTCTATTGCATGATGACGATTAGGCCCCTGCGCTAATTTTGAGATCCTGCGCGATTTTTTGAGTGAACCTCTGTGGGAACCCTGGAAACCAAGCACCATTCGCTGCATCTTCTCACTCGACAGTAGCCGGCTGCAGACAACAAAAACTCATCATCTTCACCACTGGAAAGTGCTCCACACTTCACTCTTGCAACCACCCAACGTGACAACAAAAAAACTGCTAAAACAAACGCACATTCACCACGCCGGTATATCCCTAGCACACAGACAAAGCAACAAAGTAATTGACACTTCCCCCACCCCACAGTCCAGAACAAGCACTCGATAGATGCACACGCAGAACACTCTTGCAAGTCCACACCAACAATACACAGTTATTGAAAGAAAATCTGCACAGCAGGAACACCTTTGTCCATTCTTCCCCTCATTGTCCCTCTGCAAATTACAACCGCACAATACAAATAATCTTTTCTCTTGCACGCACATGCGGACACACAACTCTCACACTATGGGACCTATGAGCCCCCCCCTCCATCAAGTATGCGAAGCTATCAGCAGCGATTGGCACGCCCGATACCTGATGCCCCCTGGACCCCTCTCAAATAGCATCGAGAGGGTATGTTGACATCAGCATGAAGTAGATGGATGAACATAAGTACTAGTAATGTAAGCTGTGAAGTAATGGCGTATAGAAATTCATTAGTCCCCAGAAAGTGAAAAAGTCTTGTGTTTTTCATGATAGTAAACATTTTCAAAATTTCGAAACTAATGTCGTCATGGGCATCGGCGGCAAATGTCTACATGTGAATAAAAAATGAACATATAGACATTTGCCGCCGATGCCCTTGAGGACGAATGAATACCCGAAACGTTGGGTTATACACATGTTTGTACCTTTAACTTTTTAGCTTGACGCGAAACAAAGGAAACTTGAAAACTTAAATCGCAACTAGGAAAGTGCTATTTTTAGTAGTTTTGCATGCACAGCCTAATCGCGACTTGTGCTAGTTTTTAGTCAGTTTAGAAACGGAGATAAGATTGAGAAAGATTCATGGCTAGTAGCGATTAGGATTTCCATGTACAGCTTAGTCGAGACTAGATGGAATTCCGTCTTTTTTAAGCCTGGCATCAAACTTCTCGTGTCGTACTAATATGCCTTTAAAGATTCCTGATTGAGTATATCCTAATAGAGTCTATCGGAAAATTGTTGCAATATGAATTCCTGATAAGATTAATTGATAGAAGAAGAAGAAAAATACTTTATTAGTCAATACAGCGAGCGGCAAGATGACAATTCCAAATCTATTTACATGTACTTTGTAAACACCTTCTTTAAATAAACTGAAATCAGAAGTCATTTTGAAATCCAATGCAATGTACTGCTTTATTCATGATCATTTTGAAGTTGCTTGACTTAGGGCCTTTCCCCATTGTCCCCGTCAGTACCTAAGATGCTATATTTTCATGTTCAAAGGGTGTGCTTTCTCTCTTTGGTAAAAGCAGTTTGTTGCATAAAAATTAGCTAAAATGTGTGTACACGCCCGACGCATTTCACGCATCAACTGGGTGAGCAACGGTGAAAACAAGGCAGTGAAACCTACAGTGAGCCTGCACATGCTTTTTAGGCAATTTTTTGCCGTATACCAAGGAGAGATAACACACCTGTTTCAACATGAAGAAACACTTCCTGTTATCAAACTGTCATTCATCTATTCTATTATCCCCAAAACGAATCCGCACGAAACTAAAAATGGCATTTTTTTTAAATTTTGGAATGTTTCGCTTAGTTTCTCATTTTGGAGGGCAGTCCACTACCACTAAGTAATAGTTAATGCCACATTTCCATCGGTTGGATGATGCATGCACACTGCACAGTCTCACCGTGTGAGTTTCTACATAGACAATCACTGTTAATGATATTTGGAAAAACATAATAGTAGAGCTCATCATGTTTTTCCGAAGTGTCAATAGATTGATCGCAAGTTGGACTGCGCAAAGAATTAGTCTTGAACAGTAGAACAATAAAATTTCGCTAAAGCGGCAATGCATTCGACATTCATACACGAATAATTCACCGACACCTTTCTCTCGATTTCACGAGTCTCTTCACTGCTGCACAAGTGGTGGACGCTTTGTGGAAAATATCCCTTCCCTGAAGAAGGGATATGAAGATAAAGGTTATTCTTGGAGGTTCAATATCGCATCACATTTTTTCACATGGTCCTCAAGTTGATTACATACGCTTGATAACAAAATTATTCAATGCTTTGCTGTCGGTCGCCAGCTGACATCCTATCAATATCAGTGAACTTCAGTTTCTGCAGGCGTAATGCTCATCATTCAGTGACCGCTCTCCTAGGATATTGAAAGGCCAATGAAATTCAATAATTAATTTTGTTGTTAAGATGAATTCTGACGACGCAGCAAAGAGAAATGTCCTTCCCCTTTTATTATTACCGACGATTTTTACGACTCGTACATACCAAATCAAGTCGTGACTAGGAAGTTGAGTCTCTAGTCGCGACTAGGCTTGCAATGTGCATACGGCCCCTTAGATATTAAAAACATTAAAACTTGGTTGTTAAAATATGCTCGTTCAAAGCTTGTTCATAACATGTTCCCAGCTTTTAAGTGTAATTTCGGTTTAAATGGATGGTTTTTTGTAGATAGGCACATTGATCTTTCATTCAACGCGTGAGTAGATTTAGACAAGTGAGCCAATAGTGGTCCATTGAGTGCTAGAGAGAACAATGCGATGCTTTAGGATGGTCCTAAGCAATTTGGTGGCTGTCAGCTAATATAAGTAGCATGATATGAAGAAGAGATTTAACCAACTTGCGAGTAACATGTTATCGACATTGCGGGTGCTATTTTCCACACATCAAAACAGTTTCTGAGGTTGCCGACACACACGCACACATGTTGTTCAATTGAAAATACGCGATGGGAATTGCAGGAATAAAAACTATAAAACAAAAAGTGCTGAAAAATGCACTATGATTTCTGTTTTTAGACTTAAGAAAACATGCTTTTTAAACTCTAGTTGGATGTGAGAGACTCATAGGCCACACAGATCTAATGTATTTTATTTTGGTGTACCCTGGTACAGCACTTTTTCTTAAACATTTATCTGAATTATTCTAGGTATCTGTGAAAGCCCCCACATGCTGTATATATGTATTTGCATACATTAAGAGTGGGAAAGCTCCTGGAACAATCCGGCTTTGTAGTTGAGCTTATGAAAGGATCAGGTGAAACTGCGGTTCAAGTGTTGAGAGGTATCTTCCAAAGTATTTTGTTCTCAGGAAATGTACCTCCATCATGGCAAAGCAGCGTAACTATTCCACTTTACAAAGGCAAAGGTGATGCGATGGAATGTGGAAATTACAGGAGGATACGGCAGCTTGAGCACCGTTTGAAAATATTCGAAAAGTTTCTCGAAATGAGGTTGAAGAGGCTAGTACAAGTTGACTAGCAGTAATCCGGATTCCGGACTGGAAAGTTGACCACCGATGCCATCTTCATTCTGCCGCAGCTGCAAGAGAAGTACTGTGCGAAACAGAAAAGGTTGTTCCATGTTTTTGTTGACCTTCAAAAAGCCTTCGATATTGTTCCACGAAAAGTAATAGCTTGGGCCTTAAGACGTCAAAGGAGTCCAGAAGGCCTCGTGATGTTACTGTACGAAAGATCGACGTCAGAGGTCAGCTCCATGGCAGGCATATCGGAGGAGTTTGAGATAGAGGCAGGAGTTCATCAAGGTTCTGCGCTCAGGCCTCTTCTCTTTATCACTGTGATGGCGGAACTGTCCAAGGAGTGTCGAGGCGAGGGTCCATGGGAACTCCTTTACGCTGATGAAATCGTATTGACTGCTGAAACGAAGAACGATGTGGAGCGAATGCTTCGTGGAGGGAAAAGCAACATTGAGAAAAGGTGAATGAAAGTTAACCTGGAGAAGACGAAGGTTATGGTCACAGGGAAAAATTAGCGAGAAACAATCAAATCCGGTAAATGGCCGTGTGGATGCTGTTGAAAAGGAGTTGGGGTGAATTCGATTCTCTGTACCTCATGTAACATGTGGTGTCATAAAAGATGTTCCCATTTGCGCTCTGTGGTGGGAGTGACACATTTCCAATGCCCTAAGTGTCGAAGCGCAAATACCACCAATCTTACGACATACGACTGTAAGAATTGATGACAGTCCTAGCATACAAGAGGTTAGCCACTTTTGCTATCTCGGAGATATGCTGGACAGTCCAGGTGGATTGGAATAGGCAGTGAGAGCTCGGGTGGCTAATGCTTGGTCCAAATGGAGAGAGTAAGCCAGCCATCTGAACAACAAAATATAGATATATTTTGTAGCACACGATTGCATTGAGGTTAAATGTTTCTTGTCAATAATACTTATAGTTTACCATCAAGGTCCTTGTTTACCATATATTCAATACACTCAATTGAATATCAACATCAGCAAAATAGCAAGTTGGTGAAATTTCGACAGGCATTCATTTAATATCACTTTAAACACACTACTGGCAAATCGCTTTAAAAGTTAGTGCGTCTTAAATAATTAATAAATGCTACTTTTTGTAAACACAATGTAAATAGAATAATTGAAAAATGGAAAAAGACCTGAATAGCTGCTATTTCATCCAATATCAGGAATCATCAGCAGGCCTAGTTTACGTCATTCAACATCAACGCAACTACCTATTCAAAGTTGCGGCCATGCCTGGGTAAATTCACTGACTTGCCAATTGCAAATCTCAAATTAAGCCGGCCATGACTGCAACTTTAAATAGGGAGTTGTGTCGATGTTGAGAGATGTGAACTAGGCCTGTTGATGATTCCTAATATTGGATGAAGTAGCCACTAATCAGGTCTATTTCCATTTTTTAAATGAGGATGCAACTCAATATTTAGTTATTCTATTTACTTTGTAGTAAGTCATACAAATAAAGCGAGATGCAAATACTTACATACGATATCGGGTATTCAGCAATGCATTTAGTTATTATTTGAGAGTCTTGTCGACGGAACATGCGCGTAAATACAAGCTCTATTGAAGCGATATTCATTAATACTTTTAGAATCGGAAATGTTGAAATTTAGGCCGTCACCATTTAATGGAACGCCACCCAAGAGAGACGGCTGAAATTACACCGTCTTGGCCGTAGGGGTTTCCAGACTGTCATAAGTACCGTATTTTAAAAAATGCTCTGTGAATCACTGAAGATTTTCGCATAGCAGTCGGATTGGGTTGCCTATGCCTATGATCCACAGAACTATAAAAATGATAGAGATGTAAGTCATTCCACGAACGAACTGCATCCTCTCTAGCTTTTACGGTTTAATGGATAGTACGAGTACTAACGAAGTGGCTGCTTTTTGAAATCAATGTGGAGTGTAAAGAGTGGTTTTGCTACCTAAGATTACCTATGAGAAAAGATATCACACAATTCATGTACAAGTATTTCATTATTTCCATAAATTGTGATTCTGTACCTTACCGAGGAATTTGGATAGTATAGGAGCGGGCCATATTAATGTTGATAAGCGATATTAGGTAGAGGTTTTCATCCATTTATCAAAGTTAAGAGAGGATTTCCAGTTGCGGATGTAATAAAAGACTTCAACAACTGGAGATCCTTTCTTAATTTTGAAAACTGTTGTTTATTGTATAGGAACACTGACTATTAAAACTTAATGTGACAATCATTGTTTGTAGATATTCCGGAATACCACACCAATGTATCGTGCTCCTGAGATGCTGGATCTTTATCAAAACATGCCTATAACCCACGCTGCCGATATCTGGGTGAGTTCAATATTTCGATAGAGAAATTAGAGTTGAAGTGCAGATGTGATGATTGAACTTATGAATGTCATGGCTATTTTCTGTCTGTTTTATCAATTCTTTTTTTGATTTCTCGAAGGCATTGGGTTGTGTGTTGTTCCTGTTATGTTTCTACGAGCATCCATTCGAAGATTCAGCAAAATTACGTATCATCAACGGCAACTACACCATTCCTGCTGGTGACCAGGAATACGAGGCGTTTCATCCTCTCATCGGTGAGTTGGATTATGCATAACTGTTTTGATAATAAGAATACTTATATAAAATATTTTTCTCTATGATTATCGCTCATGATCCTTCACAATTTTACGTAGTTCTCCCTCCAAATTAAATTGCATATAAATATAACTTGCAATTGCATCATTCTCACTTTCATCCCTTTGACATCCGTCCTTTGACTCGTTAGGTTGGACTGTCTTCTGGCGATCTTTTACTTTTTGTTATTCTTAATCGTCTTCTTTGACGTGGAGCTTGCGCACGTCACCCTGCAAGCTGTTTAACCAAGGCTATCGTGGTCTTCAGACTGATCTCTTCCCTTCCAACGTCGTCTCAAACACCTTTCTGATCCATTTTGTTTGGTCCCTACGCCGTATTTCCCCAAACCATCGAAAACGGCTTTCTCTTATGCCCCTCGAGATCGAAGGAACTCCAATTGTCTGCTTCAAATGCTCATAGCACCTTCTGTCGGCCAGCTTTGCACCGGTCACACCTCATCATTCTCATCTCGGTTCTCTGGAGTAAGTTATCATGGTCTGAAAGCAAGGTCCATTCATTAGGTAGGCCCATAGATCATGTTATTTTCTGACACGGCATTAACTTCCCTTTCAATTTGAGAGAAGGAGCCATAGAATTTGTAGTGGCGATAATTCTCAGAATTCGCTCCAAGGCCACTGTACCTATGCATGGTTGGGTGAGGGACACAGACAGAGTTTGAAGGTCCAAGCATTTCGAACATTTGTAGTTAGTTATAGCCCGTCAGACGGGGTTACACGATTGTTGCCAAATTTCGCGTCTCCATTTTCTTCGATTGTTGGTGAGCGAAGGGCCGAGGTTCAGTATCTTCATGTTTTCCGACACTTTGTGACCACGTTTTCCGGGGTCTGCTGATCGATCTTTCTCTATCTACTTCCATTCTGGACGTCCTTTTGATCCAGCTCTTGTCACTTCGTCCTTCGACGAAGAGCCACGGCGTGTTCATTGCGTGAACAGGACCGAAGTAACGGTCGAACCGTGCAGCCTGTGACCAAATAGACAACATCGTCGAACCGTGGTTTTCCCTCCGTCAACTTAGACAATGCGTCATTACGATCATGAATTAGCAGTTGTTGTTGTCATCTCTCCCGATTCTTGACCCGATGTCCATATTGCTGGCCGAGTCGTCCAGTACTACTTAGGAATCGAATTATATTTGTTCCACGGATCGCTTCAGGTTTTGATTGGAGATCTCGAAAGGCTCTCTATCATCTGTCACATTGCAAGATATGATGTCTCTGTAGTCTCCCACAGTCTGTATTGGAGGAGGTCTCTAGTTTTCCGCTTCGATGCTGATGTCTGAATAAAATGCAATGACCACCTCGCATTTGTGAGTGTAATTCTTCCCTTTCTGTTCATCACATCTTCCTCTTCTTTCTTTCTCGCGAACTGTCATCTGCTGCAATTTATTCTGTGTGTTGGTGCTCATTTTTCTCCACAATGTCATCGGTCGCGATGTTGATTGCCGTGATTCCATCAGTGAAGCTCGAGTAGAACTTTCCTGGTGACGCCTTTTTTCAATAGCAATCTGTTTGCTTTCTTTTTTCATTTCAGTGCGTACTTCACTTGCTTCCCTTGTTCAGTGCGTACTTCATTTGCTTGCCCTTCCTACACCAAGCCATCTGTCCAGATGACTGCATCCATATAGTTACGTCCATGCAGCTTTCTGATGGTGATGTCAAATGTTTTCTTCCCACGGTGATCTGTTGAGTAAGACAGGACTTCCTCTGCCGGTGTATTCTTTAGTCCAGCTAATTCTGATCTTTGCTTATTCTCCATTGTTGAGTGTCATTGTCTCTGCTGTTCTTTGGTGTCACGTATTCATGTGTAAGTCCAGAGTTCGGACTGTTCCGTTTCTGCAGTGATTTTCGTATGTGGTAGCTGCTTTTGTATTTCTAGCGTATGCGAATGATATCAGGTCAGTTTCTTGATTTATCACTTCCGTTGGTCTGCTCTTGAGATTGTCTGACATGAATGATCCTGACAGCTTCTGGTGTTGATAGATTTCTGCGCTCAATGTTATTTGGAAACGGGCTGCCGAAAAAATATACACTTTAGCTCAACTGTATTTGACGAAATAGATAAAAAAATTCTCAACCGACAGATTTGTCCTAGTAAATGACAACAATCCATTCAAGCTAAAGGAAGCTTGAAGTCCCACAAGTCGGAGTAATCTCACCTTAACTATTTACCATCTACATAAATGATGTGCCTAAAGACCTATCAGAGCACACAAGGGCATTCGGACATTTTGAATGATCCTGACAGTTTTAATTTGGACCAGGTCGATTTTCTTTATAGTCGTGTCATTGGCGCACGCTTACCATCCTCTAGCTGCATAATCGGCTACTGATTTTGTGTAGCCAAGTTAGAAATTTATTTTTTTAGAGATGTCAATAAAAGATCGTTTCTGTGTTTCTGGTTGTTGCGTCCAGTAGTTCGATTCTTTCGGGTGACAGAGCATCCCTTCATTTTGAATTTTTTGTCTGGGTGTAATTTTGTCTCTTGCAGGATGCAACGTCCATATCCTTTTCTTTTTTTAACAGTTTCAGCAGTTTTTCTCTTTTCGCATGGACTGTTTCCAGGTTTGCCACTCGTGCCTTTTCGCTTTTTTTGCTTTTTTTCTAAAAAATGGGGAAAAGTGCTTTTTTGCGCTTTTTCAGTCAAAATTTGCTGCTTCATGCTTTTATTGAGTTCCACAAAAGAATCAGGAGAACTGAAATATCCTATTTTGGGGAAAGTGGTTTATCCATTTCTGTGTCTGGCTTCTGGCAAGCGGAAACGGTGCGAGCGTTCAACCAACTGTCACACATTCTTCGCAAAGATAGGAATAAACTTTCTGAGTTTGCTGTCAGTGGTTTGATGATAACCAAGCACCATTTATTACTTGCAATTCATATTGCTACAATTACCCAGTCGGCAAACGACTTTTAATAAATGTAAGAAAACCTCATCAGACGCGCACAAGAAACGTCAAAAAGAGCAAAAATTTGCAACTGATGAACAAAAGGGACTTCAAGAACAAGTTCGTAGAGAAAGAACTTACGAATAAATTACTAGAATCAGAAAAGCAACTAAATCTAGGGAGAAGACTGGCATCCGACGAACAAAGGATTGCCAAAAAGGAAGCTGAAGTAAAGAGAAAAAAAGGAGAAACAGCCGCTGAAAAAAAGATGAAGGAAGCTAACGCTTTACAAAGAGAAACGAACAAAAACAATGTTCGATTAACAGAGGCGAAGGATGAGGTCTGACAGAAGGCAATCAATAAAGCATTTTCCATGAAAGCCAATCGACATCTGGCGAGGGCAATTAGGACGAAACATAAATCCTCGGCAGGTATAACCGTAGGAAACGAAAGAACCAAGCGACGCAGACTTGTGCTATAAGAATTTTGTTATTGACTAAGTACGAGCAACCTTTCTATAACCTTTATTTGAAGCGTTATTTTGTTTCCTGTATAACATATGTTATTCTTTTGTTTGTGTCTATATAACATTTGTTTTTCTGATCATACATTCTGTATAACTTGTGGAATACTCGACTTTGCATCGTCCTGCGTTTCTTTCTCATCCTCCTCATGGATATTTTGATAGTCAAAGCATTGATCTTATGCTCCTTTTATGCTATTTGATCTTTCTATGCTCCGTTTGTGTTCTTCAGATGACTGATGTATCTCAGGTTCATTTCGTGCCACGTGTTATTAGGGGCTCTCAGAGGGCAGAGTTTCTTTCCAGTTGGTCGGTACTACGGAGTGCGATGTTGTAGAAGTGAGGCGCGTCGTAGAGTTCTCTGACAGCATGACCCTGCAGCGAATTCTTGTTTGCTTGACCATTTCCTTAATTAGTGGCTAGCAGGTTGCTTCTCGCAAGGAAAAACGTAATATCCTACGAAGACGGTTCATTTGCAATCCCTTGAGACGATTTAAGTCAAATTGTAGCAAGCACCATGTTTACACGGATGACTACGTCAAATTTCTTCATTTTTGTTTGGATCAACACATCTTTCCTCTCAAGTCTCATACGATGTCTCCCGAGATGACATATTTGCTATATATTCAGAAAGGGAGAGTATTGACTTCGTGAATGGACTGTAAAAACTAAATAAGTTCATATATACAGTGTACTTGCATGACTTTGCACTATCGAAATATGCAACCCCAACATGAAATATTCCCATAATATTTCCAACAAACCTAATTTGTCGAACAGTTTCCATCCCAATGCCACCCCCCCCCACCATGCACCTCCAACACAAGTACAACAAGCATCCCAGCCAATAGTAGGAAACACAAAAATTAGCACTCATTCACACAGCTCGAGATCAGCGGCATCAAAATTAAAAAGGTTGTCAGAATTCAGATAAATTTGTCTCGAAAGGAAGTATGTGTAGAAAAGAAATCAAAATCATGGGTATCGAAGAAAGTAAACTGATGCCTAAAATGATAAAATATAAAGCAATTTCAATTGCACCATCAATAGATAGAAAGCAGCAAAGTCCCATACTAGAATACATAATTCCATCAAATTTTATTTCCGACTTTATTCAAACATTTTAAACAGCAACATAAAGATCCAACACAAAATCAGAAATTCACACGGAAATCAACAACTTCCATACCACAACTAAGAGATGCAAATTTGGATTCAATACATATAAGACAAAAATATAAATATAAGACAAAACTTTCATTTTTCAAGTTGATGAAACGTCGTTTTTTTGTGTTAAAAGCAGTAAGAATGAACGGAACCTGGTCAACGACCGTGTACAAAAGGATCGGTACTTTTGTGTGCGAGGTAATATCTGAGGAGTCGGTGGGTGCAGCACACCTATTGTAGCTGCTTGCATTCAAAATAAAATGCAAAATTCATGAAAGTGATAATTGATATCCATGCGTAGCATGATTTGCATATTTCACATTTTATGAAGTCCTTTATGTAAAAGCCATTATATAGCCCCACATTAACTAAAACTGAAATGAAAAGAGGTGACCCCTATTGAATTATCACAAACACTGAAAATTTCGTGTGTTCGTATGAATAGTCTTCGATAATAGCTAGTAGAGTTAAGGTACAATTTGACATTACAAATGAGCCTTAAGTTTTGTCTAATTTTGATGAAATCTCTTTTTCCGGATTTTTCGCGGGCATGGGATTTCATCCCTGAGCCATATTACGCATACATTTAGTGTTTTTTGGTATATTCATCTCTGCGCCAATCATATATCACATACATGCATATATATTATCCAATCATAGATGATATTTATCCTCATATTTTAAACTTCTAATAACCCTAGTCTTATGTGCCTGAAGAAGATTGTTGGACAGCAATCGAAAAATTTTGTACACCAATAATAATTAACATCTTAAAAATATCTGACTCTTTCCAATTCTGAAAATATTTTACCTAGACTAATCAGGGCATCCTCTAAATGCATAATTATTGAATTATATATACTCATTATGCAACTACTTCGCAACTCATGCAATCAACAGTTGATGGAACTCATTCATGGGCTTTTCAGCAGTTAACTATCATGAAGATGGAAGCACATGTTGCAGATCTATTGAAGGACATTCCTGTTATGATATTGCGTGATTATCAAACTTGAAGTTGATATTGGTTATTGATAGCAATATTTACAGCAAAGAATAGACTTCCGACAATTAAAACAAAAATCCTTTATTGGTTAGTTACCGACCAATGTCTGCCATCATGGCTTCCTCGCTTATTGGAACTGTTGTGGAAGTTTTGACGACTGGTTTGTAAAAAGGATCAGCATCAAATAAAAGCCTGACAGAATTTGAGTGGGGATGTCCATTTAAAGTTGCTACTTGAGATTCACAGAATGAAAATGTAATGGCACACGTGCATCTTGATGTTTGACAATAAACCAAAAATATTCCTTCCTCGTTCTTCAATAGCAGGTTTACCGTTTCATTCATCAGCTATTTGTCGGCAATTTTTTGTTTTAGATACAAGTACCTAAAAACACTTCAAATTATTCTAAGCTTGTGAATGAAATGTCTAAGAAGTGATGAAATGTCAAATAATATGAACATCCCGGCCGCACAAGTAGCGCATAGTCAAAGTTTGTTTTCCTTTCCGATGCCCTATTTTCCGAGAGAATATAGAGCACTGCTTTCAAGTGGTAAACATGCTTTAAATCAGATGAAGTACTTAATTCTCACTCCTTAGGGCGTGCGCGCACTAAGCGGCCAAGTCGCGGCGACCAAGTCATCATTGGCCAGCAGGAATGCTTTGTCATTGTTGCGGAGATGGGAAGTCGTCTACTTGCGCGCGCACTTTGCCGACGCGACCAATTGGTCGTGGCGGCCATCAAGATTTGCAGCGACGCACACGCGGCCAGGATGTCGCGGCGACCAGTAAAATACGTTGCAGCTTGACAGAGCGCGCACTTGGCGACCCTTCCCGCGACAAATGGATAATAAATTGCTGAAACCTCTTCCTCATTCATTCGTTTCCTCAACAAATGGCGTCGATCGGTCGCTGTCGCAGCCGCTTTCATGGCCGCACATTTTTTTGGCCGCGGCTGCCATAGTCGCCGCGACCTGGCCGCTTAGTGCGCGCATGCCCGTACGGGCGTGCGCGCACTAAGCGGCCAGGTCGTGGCGGCCAACAGGATTGCTTAGTCATCGTTGCTTAGATGGGAAGTCGTCTACGGGCGTGCGCGCACTAAGCGGCCAGGTCGCGGCGACCATGGCCGCCGCGGCTAAAAAAATGTACGACCATGAAAGCGGCTGCGACAGCGACCGATCGACGCCATTTGTTGAGGAAACGATTGAATGAGGAAGAGGTTTCAGCAATTTATTATCTATTTGTCGCGGGAAGGGTCGCCAAGTGCGCGCTCTGTCAAGCTGCAACGTATTTTACTGGTCGCCGCGACATCCTGGCCGCGTGTGCGTCGCTGCAAATATTGATGGCCGCCACGTCCAATTGGTCGCGTCGGCAAAGTGCGCGCGCAAGTGGACGACTTCCCATCTCCGCAACAATGACAAAGCATTCCTGCTGGCCGCCACGACTTGGTCGTCGCGACCTGGCCGCTTAGTGCGCGCACGCCCTACTTGCGTGCGCACTTTGCCGACGCAACCAATTGGTCGTGGCGGCCATCAAGATTTGCAGCGACGCACATGCGGCGGCCAAGATGTCGCGGCGACCAGTAAAGTACGTTGCAGCCTATGACAGAGCGCGCACTTGGCGACCATTCCCGCGACAAATAGATAATAAACTACTACAACCTCTTCCTCATTCATTTCTTTCCTCAACAAATGGCGTCGATTGGTCGCTGTCGCAGCCGCTTTCATGATCGCACTTTTTTTGGCCGCGGCGGCGATGGTTTATTGTATACACCATGAAATGTATAGTACTCACTTGAATGCTAAGTTAACAGAATAATATGCATTTTATGTCCTTTTTCGCCAGGAATTGGCTGGATTTGATGCATGAGGCGACCAGAGACAAATCTGAAGCATTTGTCTTTAATGGAGACCGTCCCTTTTTTTCCAGCCAGCATGTTGAAAGTAGACCCACGAGATCGTCCACCTATTGAGGTGATAGTGGCTGAATTACAGGAGATTGCATCTGCTCGGGATGTGAAACTGACTGGGACCATTAACTTTTCTGATACCACTCCTCGCCATAATGTACAGACTGAACCTGCAGCAAACTCAGGACCAACAACTCCTTCCCCACCGCGTCCTCCACCTGGTGTTCAGCATGCAGGAAATCCTGGGCAACCACAGGGAGCTGGCATGTTCTCCATGATCCGTGGTGGAGCAGGCCATCTTGTTCGCAATCTCAAGGACGCCTCCAACAAAATGATGGAAACGGTCTCTTCGTGAGTATTTAGTTCTCTTATATTCTTCTGTTCAATTAATGGCTTTTTTGATCCGCAACAGACCAGAAAAATAAATTGATGTGAATTTTAATGAAAAGGTTTTGATGTTTGATTGTTCTTTTTTGAACGCTCATCAGCATCTAATATTTAATCTCTGGCAAAGCGTATTTAAGATAATAAATAAATAAATGATTACTAAAGGAAATATTCATTTTTCGCTTTAGCATTGAGTTAACATTATCAATTAAATATAAAGATGGCAGAACAAGCATTTTGTGGCTTTCAGAGAATTAATAAGCAATAGCATGTGCAGTGTATTCCATGTGAATTTTTTTTAAATAACTGATTGAAATGTATTGAGCTATCATAAACTACACAACCTGCACAGCTACCATGGATAGCAAGCCAAAACATAGCACAGCATGATCACTCACTCACAGCCAATCCACACTGCTAACTAAAATAGAACACGCGATCATGCGATAGCATTCACACTTGCTGAAATCCATTATACCCGGCATTGTTCAAACAATTTTTGACCGTCTTTCAAAAACGTGAGCCAATGATTTTGTGTTTTCTCAACACATGCATATTCACTTCTGAAATTACCACGTCGCTGCGCAACCGCAAGGCCGTGCTATTATGACGGGAAGAACGGTGGCGAATTGAAAAGTATTGATTGCTGTACGCAATAGCAAGTGGACAATGTGGAATCGGATCAAAAGCCCTGGAGATTTTGTAAAAATATCTGCTGAAAGAGAGACTATTGCATCGAAGTGTGAACATTTTTTTCAAATCGTCTGTCCAGCATTTAAAATCGATGCTGTCCTTGACAAATTCTCTTTTGCGGAATCTTCGATGTGTGAATCCAAATAGGATTCTTGATGGTGAGTCTTGTGCGCGTCTTGAAATAGCTGTGAAACTTGCGTCACAACATGGAATGAGAAAAGTTGCGGGCGAGCGGTTGCTACAACGAGACGCAGATTCCTGTAAAATACCAAAACAACAAAGTAATGACAATTTTGGGAATGAAATGTTTTCCTAAGAGCTGACATGGGTGACAAATACCTATACGTTCATTGATCTGGTTTGGTGTTGGGGCAACTAATGCAGACGCCGAAAGAATCCATCTATAAGCAGCAATGTCCTGACAGACAATAGACCGAATTTGTCGGAAGATACGTTGAACGGCACTCGCTTCAGTGAATGATCTTGTTCGCTTACTCGACCCTTTATGTAAGGCGGAGCATGCAATCGATTTGCTCTGCATGCGTTTTGCAAAGTTGCGATGGGCGAAAAGACACAAAAAATGCAAGTAGGAAAAGAAACCGAAGCTATGCGTGAAAAAGGAAAAAGTTAATCAAGAAAATACCAATATCAAAGATCGAGAGGTGAAGCTACAGAGGGAAGAAGACAATGCCCTGAAAGCATTCCAATCAACTAGAAAATTGGTTAACACAGCTTGTGCCAAGCTGTCCAAAGCACAAGCCAGAACGGCATCGACTTCAGTGAAATCGGCCTACCTTTCAGCTATTCGCATATTAATTGTGTTTTTAAGTAAGGAAGCAGAAGCTACGTGTTGGTAGCTAATCATCATCAAAGAAAAAATAGCACTCATGCGCACAGAAAAATCCAAACTGATTGATAAAGTTTTTTTTTGAGGGAAAATAACAGGAATTTAATCTCATGCATTTCCGACATTCCGATAAAGAAACTTAGATTGTGAGATGCGAAAGAAAAATGTGAAATCTTGCGTAGCATAAGTGCTCATGTACACCTGGCGATCTGCAATTGCTAGCTTGGTTACATCTCGTCATAAACAGGTGCATGACAGATTGCTGAGCAACGTTGTTAAAATTTTTAAATAATTTTCTAGTTGTTTTGATTTTTGAATTATATAAAAGGATGCTAATTGATGACGACTTTTTGGATACAATTTTTGTTTTGGTCTATAAAATTTCTATGAAGAAAATTATTAAATTATATCGTTTTGCTTTACTTCATTGAAAGTCATGTTTTTGCAAGATAGCGATAAATGTCTTACTTTTCTTTTCACCATAAATCGATATCGACATCTATTCGTTAAGAATTTAGTGAAACTATTGATTTTATATTGTGTGACGGTTTTTTGTAGGTATAAGATTTGTAAGTCTAGTGATGGTGATAATATTGCTATAAAGAATCTGCTTTGTTGAACATTATTCTATTTAGCGTGGCACTCCTTTGCATCGCATCACATATCGTCCTTTCAAATAGTCTTCAATAGGTTTTTATTTTGATCGCTAGAAATGAAAATATTTCTTCAAAATGAACATTTTTTTAAATTTTCCACTTTTTCTATACCTCATGCATTAATACAAAAGCATATGACAGTCGATGATTCCCGCTGAACATCATATCGCTGGTAATGCTCGTAGATGTCCTCTAATCATTATCACGAGAGGAAAATCAATTTGCATCATATTCCATTTTTCACATTTTGTAAAATGTAATTTGTCTTATTATTTCGAAAACACTTCGTCCAATTTTCTCGAACAAGTGTCTTATTTTTACCCAATGTTTCTTAATTTTTGCGTACTTGACACCCTGTAGCGTACGACATAGTGATGACAGCTTCAGGAAATTCACAATTCCGTATATCATTCATGCTACAATGAATTATGTGTTGTCTTCATTTTTTTATTCATCTGTTCATTATAATGATGATATTTAAGGGTGCTTGTCGCCTTCCGTGAATTTTAGCTGGACAGCTTCCAGCCCTTAACCCGTGTTCAGTCGCCGTTGCAGGACTACCTTATATTGCAATCCATCAAACGCAAGCTAGGTCTGGAGATTAGAAATTCTTTCATGTAATCTGTGAAGACTACGCATTACGTCCATTTGCGGGCTTATCCACTAAAACAAAATCTCTAACAAAATGAGCGTGACGCCGCCATCAAAAAATTATGCAAAGGAATTTTTCTTTCGGAGACTAGCTCAAAATGCGCATGACGGATTTGCGATGATGTTTGATATGTCAATAAGCACAATCTAAACTTCATGTATGTCAATTTTCATCACAGTTCTAACTTTGCCCGAGTTGCCATAATATGGTTCCTAACTTACTATTCTACTATCATATCTGAAAAATGTAAAATCGATTGATTCATCGCTGATTTATTGAGACTATGCCCACGATCTTCCATTATTTAAAGAAGAATTCGCTGGATGATTTGAGTGGAATGTTTACTGTCGAGCCGCATGATAAAGATGGAAGCTTTAACGTCGGTATTTCCTAACAGCTGCAGACATGGTTAGATTTGGTTGGAGCTTAAAGTTTGTTTAGCTCGGCTGCCCTTCATGTCGACTTGCAATGACGCTCTTTTGGCTCCACCACACGATCAAAAGATCACAGGATTAACATCCAGTCATTCTGCCTCGAAAATGTCGAATTGCCGTGCGTGCAGAGATCACAATGACAAAATAACCGGATATCTTGAGTAGGAGGCACACTGCCCATGATGACTGAGGTCGGTGTGTTAGATAGAATTTTTACCTTGACATCCAAAAATTGAAAAGCAATCATGACTGATCGGAAGAAATAACATTCTATTCAATGTATACTTTAAATAAAAATAAGTAAGCCTTCTTTATACTCGAAAGCACATTAGATGTGCGGCTTTCTTCCATGTCGCCGAGTTGTATTACTTACTTTCGCGTTTAAATATCTTTAATATGGACAAATCACACATGTCGCTTGTCTTGAGGCGTCCATTGCCAGCTGTTATAAAGTAAACTTGAGATTGCTATTAGTGTTCGTAAGAAGATTTCTGAACGTTTACTTGGGTGTAGCATATGGGGAGAAGGACCATGTGATGATGAATTCAATAATCTTATCATTCTTATAGATCATTATCGATGTGATTCTCATATTGGACGTTAATTGGACAGTAATTGGACGAATACTCAAATTTACGAACTGATAACAGTCGTTGTTTGTTCACCGAGTTATTATACCAGCGATTGCAGTTGCACCTGCACGCAAAACTTGTTTTGCAACGTATCGTGCAATCCATTCAGTGATTGACATCATGAAGTCAGTCATCGAAAGTGAGTTCTCTCCATTATCTGTTGGCTTGTGTTACTTCTGTGTCCAAATGGGAATGTTCCTTGGCTATTCATTTTATTTTTATAGATTGGAAAGAGCCAAGTAAATTGTTAGAATTTATCAATAATTACTTATTACTGCAATATATTTCTCCTACTATCCGTAGGTATCATTAGGCAGTTAGTGAATGATCTACAGAATAAAATTTGAAATTCACATCAAGAGATATATAAAAAAGATATACAAAATATGCAAACCATGTTAAGAGAAGGGAAGGAGCTATGCGGCAGGTAGTAAAAGGTTACATAGTACCAATAGCATTTATAGTAAATGACCTGACAGGAAGAAAAAAGAGAAGAAATAGGATGTGAATTAAAAATCTGATTACTGTGGAATAACAAAGTCAATGAAAGAGAAAATCTCTATAACTGTCAAGTTCGTGTCTTGAGTTGATGTTTGGTTTTAAATTGATGTAATAGGCTTCTCTCAAACGAAGGTTAGTTGAATCATTATTAAATGACAAAATTGTTGTTATTATTTTTGTATTAGAGATGTTACACGTTTGCAAATGCCTGAATACGGATGAGTTGATGTTGGTGGATATATACGTAAATATATATATACGTTTAAATATATCCTGATGATACCTACGGATAGTAGGATAAATATATTGCAGTAATAAGCAATTAGTGATAAATTCTAACAATTTATTTGGCTCTTTCCAATCTATCAAATACTTCTGTGTCCGTGTAATTTCAATATACCGGAGAGAGAGCAACTAATACTCATCAGTATTTCTAGGAATCGTGTATCATTTGTGGCAATGCACAACTTTTTTTTATCGAGGGCCAATTCTGTTGTGAAAAATATTGGCAGGCCACTTTCATTTTTCATCTTAGATTTATGCCATTTTTCATGCATGAATTATTTGCAAATTATTTGAGTTTAGGACTAAAAGGTGACGAGTGAAGATTGCGATGAATGTAAGTTTGCATTTAGGTCCATCCACAGCATATCATAATCAGTTGTACGTAATCCAAGTGTAATTATGCATCCAGATTGCCCATGCCGTTTTTATTATGAAAAGAATTTCCTGAACAATGGAAGTTTCCGAAATTCGCAAGCGACATAAGTATCAGAGATCTGTGATAGTATCAAATTTGTGCGTGTGTATTTCAATGGAAAACACATCACCGGCTGATGAAATACTATATTGCATAAATGGACCAACGGTATCCACACCAACAGAAAAATACAAAAACATCAGTGGGAAATGTTGCACTTTTTCTCTCTCGCTTTCTGCTTATTATTTTGATGCAGAAATTCTCAGAGTGCTTCTTTAACTTTCATCTTACATGAGCGATCGCAACCATGATTTCATCAGCTTCATCAAAGAAAGTTTCTATTTGCAAGTATATGTACTACCAAACCTGGAGGCAAATTTTCAAGCACTGTCTTTGCTTTTTGTGCATTTCGATTCGTTTAGTCCTCTATAGAAGTCAATGATAGCTTCATTTTGATCTTAACCTTTCCGAGTCTGCTGACTTGCAGTAATATCAATGAGCTCCAACTACAAATCAGATAGAGCAGTTTCGATTTCAACCGAAAAAGGATGTGAATAGTTGAAATTGATTAGTCATCTCTGATCTGGAGGCATCTGTTATGATCTGCTATGAAACGGTTCAATATCCATTCAACAAAAGTCCTATCTTTCAGCATTTATTTCAGTTGACAGATTTATCCTCTAAATCTGTGAAGGTAATCGCTCATCCGCTTCGCGGCATCACAGAATACCTATTATTCAAAGTAATCTGGCTTTTCTCTTTGTGTACGTTAGTGGGACTACGAATTGTAACGGCCATCAACGGCACTTAGCAGGACAATAATGGCAATTCCAGTTCAACAACGGCAAGTGTAGGTTTATAGCGGCAATTCCAAATCAACAGTAGACCTTTTCAGTTCAACAACGGCAATTTCAATCGATTAGCGACAGCTTCAGATCGAAGGTAGAAATTTTCAATTCAACAACGGCAATTCCAGCTCGATGGAAGATTTCATTCAATTCAATCAACTGAGGTAATTGCTGCTATTACTTACATTAATTGACTGACAGACGACCTGCGTAATGCAACGATTATTATCCGTAGATGATAATCAAAGAATCACTTCAGCTTGCGAATCTTCTCCTGAAGGTTACTTCGAGATATCTCTTGTCTAAGGGATTATGCGTGGAACCACATTGTTCATCGTCCGACAATGCCAAATCTTTGGCTCATCATCTCGTGTTCGAGGAGGATCACATCCAAAAGATTGACGAAATGACTGACACATGTGTTGATTTAGCGCAAGATCACCCAGAATACACACGAAATCAAATCAAGCGAGATTTGGAGTTACGTTTACCAGGTAAACTTCAGATAAGCATAACTACTATTTCCCGAATGTTACATTGCCGATTCTATACTATGAAATTTCAGAGAATTCGTAGAAAATCGTAGTAGAGTAACCGTTAAGGCGGATTGGCGAGAGTATGGTGAATGACTGTCAAGCAGTAGGGGCCTGGAAATAATGCGAGAGCTGATTTTCATTGACGATAGTGGTATTAAGCTCGCGCGGGCACTCATGAATGAGCGGAAGAGCAGTAAGAATAGTAGGTGAAAGATGTGGAACCAATATCAGTTTCATGATTGCCGTATCAAATGTCAGAGGATTGATATCTGATGGTATATTTGAAGGGGCTGTAAGTCCGGAGAGACAGTTGAACTGTTTAATCGAAACTGCTGCTCAAGATGCTGATGATGTCACAGCAACTTATAATTTCTATGATGAGGCCAGTTTGCGACATAATCATGACTTTAGTTGCCTTCCTCCGTGTAGTCCATTTCTCGATATTGCTTAGAGCGCTTTTTCAGCGTGGAAAGCTGGTCTGAAACGACAGCTTGCAGAAATTCTGACGGAGATAATGGTGAGTGTTTTCCAAACAATTTGGCTGCACCCAATCAGCTGGATGAATAGACTATTGACACTAACAAAGGTGATGAGTGCTTTCGCAAGATAATAGCCTACATTCCTCGTTGTGTTCGCATGGAAGAATTTATCCAAAATCATGCATCAAGTGTTAAGGTTACATAATAAAATGATTTTCTTGTAAATTTCTGAGCTCTATTTATTCATTAAGTCATTACATGCACCTACAGATATTAAAGATTTGTAAGTATAAAATACCAATCTGACTTTTCATAGCGATGTGTACAATTAATATGATGGATTTTAAATTGAACAACGTATTAGATAAGAAGACATATAATGAGATTAATGCCATGACAGAGGATCGTGCAGATCTGTAAGAAATCCATCACTTCCATCAAAAGTTGATGTAGCAGCAGAAATGTCGCGCTTCATCAGAAAAAGTGAAAACCGAAATAACTTCATTGCTTTTGGAACAAAATCAGGGAGAAGATATGCAAAAAGTTTACAAATATGAGAATATTTATGTAAGAATGAGGGAAATATGTATGAGTTACTCAAATACGTATGTTAAAACAGTTTCAATTACTACAAGTTGGACAAGGTAAATCGATGTACGCAAACAATACTTAAATAGCAAAATTATTATCAGACGATCCAAGAACAAAAATATACACAAAAGAATATGAATAGATGTATAACTGAATGAAATCGGACAAATTCAAATTCAAGCATTTTTATAAATTTGTATTTGACAGTTCATCCTAAGTTCCTGCACATGAATTTAAATTGCCGTTAAATTGAAAATTTCTACGCTTGATCTGAAGCTGTCGCTAGTCGATTGAAATTGCCGTTGTTGAACTGAAAAGGTCTACTGTTGATTTGGAATTGCCGCTATAAATTCACACTTGCCGTTGCTGAGCTGGAATTGCTGCTGTTTTCCTGGTAAGTGCCGTTGATGGCCGATAAAACCTGTGGAATGAACAACAGCTGTTTGTTGATGGCTATTTCAGCTGCTCAGTGGCACCGATGCAAGTCAATGCAACTAGATCTGAAGTAGAATCAAAAGTGCTGAAACCGTATTGCACCTAAAGGAAATTCTGTTAACATCATTTTTGTGATAAGAGAAGCATGTTTGTTTAACTCTCGTTGTCGTGACGCTTTCATTAACTTAAAAAATCTGCCAAGCGTGGTACTTCCAGAAATAGGTGGGAGATATATAAATATTTGGGAGAAATCTACCCTAAAAGTGCAACAACAATTATAAAAAAAGACGATCTCATTTTGAGCCATTAAATGAATGTTAGATCATTACGTTATTAAGTGCATCAAGCTTGAAAGTACATGGATCTAAATGGGACTTTGCGGTATTTGACACTCCGCAACTTCCAAGATGACTGGATCTACAGCTTCATAATTGTCGTTTTACTGATGGTGGATGACAATCTACAGATTAAAAATAATAAGAAGCTCGTGTGCGAATTCAGATAGAAAATGTCAGTTGCTCTCGGACCAAGTGGATAAACTGAGTGGCAAAAACTACATAGCGCTCTCGTTCTTCGCTTTTAGTTCCAATCATATTTTACTGCACTCATTTACACAGTGTTGAACACCCCCTTTTACTTGCAGCAATGTATGGTTGATTTGCTAGAACCCTCCATGGTTAGAACTATGACAATTCACAGCGACCACGTCAAACGCTGAAAGTGATGCCCTAAATGAAATTAGTAGGTAACCTTCCTCTTTTCTTCATTGACAAATTACTTCATTAAAATCATGCGCTTCTTGGTGATTTGGTCATTGGTCTTGGAAAAGGTGGATACTGGATACTTAGGCTCCATTACAAATACTCTTCGCCGCCCGCACAGCACCTTCTCGTTCCTTCCACTTCTCGCTATCTCTTCGCCGTATGTGCGTGGTCCGCCAACATCTTTCCTGTCCATCGTGTCATGTTGTCGAAGCACTGGATTTTCCCGATGATACTCTTACTGTTTTCTAACAGGTGAAATCCGTGGCTTCTCATCGAATGCGCGAAAATGTTAACTTTCTTTTGATGACTTGGACTCATGGTTCTCTCGTGATTTTTAGCTGGCTCCCGTTTTACTTTCTGTTCATCCAGTTAACTCAAAGCACGCGACAGAACTGGTTATCCGCATTTTGTGACCTCTATAAACATATATGACAACTCTTTAATTTCGTTCTTCATATTCAATGCTCAAGGCTGTTTTCTGCCAATTTTCAAAAGTGTATTCACTAAAAATCCAAAAAATGGTTGTCTGCTCTCCTTTCAGGTCAATGAGTGGTCGGGATTTAGATTTCTCCTACATCACAACTCGTCTAGCTGTCATGTCCTTTCCTGCGGAAGGTTTGGAAACAGCCTTCAGGAACCATATTGAGGACGTACGTGCGTTCCTAGAGGCACACCATCCAAAACAATATGCAGTGTACAATCTTGCTGCTCGCAAATATCGTCCAATCAAATTTGACTCTAGAGTTTCCGAAAGCGCTTTTAATCCTCGGAAGGCCCCATCACTGTGTCAGCTGTTTGCAGTGTGCAAGAACATGCACCTGTGGCTGCGACAAACACCGAAGAATATCTGTGTGGTTCACTGTATGGATGGCAAGGAAGCAAGTGCCACTGTTATTGCTGCTTTTCTATGCTTCTGTAGATTATTCGACAACCCCGTCCCTGCCCTCCAACTTTTCGCTGCTCGTCGCTGCGGTCCGCAACTCTGTCCATCCCAAATTCGGTAAATCGTGTAATAGATTATTCCTGCACATATGTTGGTGAAGTGATAACGGAATTTTTTTTAGATATGTGGATTACATCTCTCGCATGGTGTCTCCAGTCGAAGGTGGTGAGATCACTTTCCAACCACATCTCTATCCAGTGACACTGAACACACTGGCAATCAACACCATACCCTTGTTCAACAAGATGAAGAACGGTTGTCGACCATTTGCTGAAGTGTATGTCGGCGAGAAAAGAATACTCACAACTTCCCAAGATTACGAGAAGATGCGGTGAGCACTGAGAGACATGCCGACTACTATTTCAGCTATATCTTACATCTTCTTTTTGCAGAGGGTTTCACGTGGAAGACAAGCGGGTCATTTTGCCTATCAACAATTCAGTGTGCGGTGATGTTACTATCATCGTTTATCACGCACGATCAACATTCGGTGGAAAGGTGCAAGGAAAGGTGAGTATGGTTTTCTGTGTTTCGTGCCTGACTTATGCCGGATCGGCAGCTTTCATGTAATTTCATGTCTAAACATTGGAAAAGAGTATTTTGTATATATTCACAAACCTGGACAGACTATTTATCTTATATTGATTGCATTTCTATGAGCATTTATTTTTTAGCCATCATGGAAGTTAGGGTTGTTCAGTGAAAAATTTGTCACTTATGTCACTTCAAATGAGTAAAAATAAATATCAGATCTTCTAGACTTATGAAAATTGAATTGTCACCATCAGAAACATGTTTCCATGCTTTTCAAAAGTATCAACACTATTGGTCAGTGGAAGCGATCTGTCTCAAAACTCTGCCTTGCGGACAAAAAACTTTTCGAACGTTCATTGTATCGGTATGTGTGCCTTCATTGCTCACATGGTACCACGTAAGTCATCCAAAGCCCGTTCATGCAAGGAAGGAGGGAGTCTTGTTTTTTGATTTTGCTGCCTAAGATTGCTTTGTTGGTCATCATCTCTTCCAAGTTGTGATATGAATGCTGAATAGGAATCGAGCCATTCAGAACTCATTCGAAGGTCACCATTAAGAACGTCGCATAAGTGCTACCGTTGCTGATTGTTTCTTTTGTCGCCCATTGGAATACAGGAAGTGCTGTTTCGTCTGTATTTATCACCAATTTGCGAAATGGCCATTTTGTGAGGTCAGTTGAAAATTCCTTTGTAAAATGCGAAATTTCTTTAATTTCGTGTCATGAGGCATAACTAGTCCGAAATATATTTTTTATTCTAAATTTTATTATCTGCATTTCTTATTTTTCATAAAGTATATTATTGCAGGCAATTGAGACTTAAAATTTGAAGACACAAATTTATTCGGCAAACTTCACGCTCTTTCAGTGCCGTTAGATGCTGAAATGAACGATAAAGACAAAAATGACAAAATTTAATGGTAAATCATAGAACTTGATGAAGATAGTGCGTAATCATGTATCAAAAACGATTTCTACAAAAGTTCAAAGAGAAATTACGCAATAAAATTTACCATTAAAATATACTATGATAAAATGTAGTATCATAGATAGTAGAAGTACATACATGCAAGTATCAGACACTTGACCATCAGGTTCTGTCCTTCTTGCTTCTAAGGTATTCGACATATCTACGCCAATCGCGCGCAATTCAGTAGATCCAGAAGCAGAAAATGGACCTACATGAATCAAAATCATATTTAAACTAAAATCATTCAAAATTCTTTCATCGTCATGACATTCCTTGACAAGAATGACCGAAAACGTTCAGAAGTAATTGTCAATTTTCAATTAAAAAGTAATTCGTTTCAAAGTAATTTTCAATTTCATATGCAAAGTACATTTCTTTTGATCTTCCTCTGAGCCTACGGGACATCTTTGGTTAATGGTCCCGTCCTCTTCCTTCGAACTTTGATAAACTAAATAAGTCAGCGGTTGTTTTATACTGAAAAAGAAATTCACGAGGAAACTTCCAACAACGTTGACGTTTCTTCATTCTTTTGTCCGATTTTTTTGAAATCAGACAATCAACGTATCAGACACCGTAGAATTTTGCTGTCATCTATAGTGAAAGCGGAATTTTATGGGAATGCGTTTGTTAAATTGTGTCATTTTCTTGACGGTCTTATCGAATGCCACCTTTGTATTGACAAAAAATAATGATTATCATTATTATTTTATGTATTTTCAGCGTTTCTGAAAATAAGTATGGGAAAGTGGACTTGAGAGAACGAAAATTACTTTTGCTAGACATATTCTGTTTATAATTAGATAGCAAAGAGAACAAAAAACTGTGTCGTGTCTTGAAAGAAACAATTTAATTGGGAATAGATTGTCACAAAGAAAAGGCCCTTGACGTTATGAATCTGAGAACACAAAGGAATCCTTGGAGGGCTATCTGATAACATGATGGGGTCTCACCCTAAAAATGCAGAAGGCCATTGAGATTATGATAGAGTCCCTCCTTGAGAGCATAATGGCAAGTCATATACCCTATGAAATATTTTGATTTCTTGTTTAATCGGATTGTTTTAACATATAAAATCATAAATTAGCACTTACATGGTGAGATCAAAAATTATTTAGACTCGACCACAAGGCGTAATGCTACGGACTTGTTTCTTTGCCCAGTGAAACTTATATAAGTATATAGGTCCGAAGTATAGCAAAGTTAACTTTCATCAACATTCACATCTGCAGCAAATTGTATCACTTTTAATCTATCGAATTTTCATATATTTTTTGATGTTTTTATGAAGTTTAATCGTATTTTGAGAATTGAAAGTATAACGAAAAATGAGAAATCATATTGCAGGTTAACTTAATGAACCACGACAATATTCTACAATGACTCTTAAATATCTCTGCCTTATTCTGTTGAGCTGGCGTGCATGCAACACAGACAACAATGAAAAGTATTCACTAGTCAGTGGTATTCCACGAACGGATGCAAAAGTCATTCATTTTCATGATTCACTTTCTATTCAAGACACGCTGCCATTTGTGGAGTATCAAAGTGTCATTCTATTCTTGTTGCTTCAGAATTTTGACCGGCAAGCAATTTTAAATGAAATGTCTGCTGCTTATGGCGATAATGCACCATGTCGAGCAACAGTTTACAATTGGATAAGGGAATTTCAGAGTGGACGAACGGATGTTATGGATTGCAAGTCGACATCACCTCAGAGGTGAACGTTTTGAAAATAGCGACAGTGTCGAAGCCGCTGTTAAAGAATTTTTCAATTCCAAAAGTCCGGAGTTTTTTCGTGAACCATTTAGGGCGAAATGTGTGGAGAATTATAGGGGATACATCCAAAAAAGATGATTACTTTCTTGTGTTGATGAAAAATAAATATTTTCGGACATACGGATACACAAAAATATCACAAAATAGATGAAAATTCGATAGATTGAAAGTGATACAATTTACTGCCGATGTGAATGTTGATGAAAGTTGACTATGCTATGTTTCGGACCTATATGCTCATAAGAAGCATGTCCGTAGCATTACGCCTTGTGGTCGAGCCTAAATAACTTTTCATCTCACCACGTATTTCGACCTGCTTTTCTTCTTTCATTGTAAATCAATATGCAGAAATAGTCAAAGGTCTACATGCAAATGTCTCATTTTCTGAAAAAATAGGATACCTTTTCTATGATTCTCATTTATGTTGCTTAAGATGAAATAAATAATGGAATAGTCCTACCCGTTAAGACCTTCCTTGAATTTTCCGCGCAAGTCCCCTACACCTAGTTTGCGCGCATGATTATTATCCCTCATATTTGCCGAAACATGGCTAATTCAAACGAATTTGGTTCATTGTTAGGTAGCGACATTGATTGAAATCAGATTTTCTTTTTTGACAAACAGCAACTTGTAAGTTGTCAACTTAGTCATTTGCTTACTCCTAGGTTCCTGAAGCTATCACCAGACTGGTAAAGTTTGCATTTCGATCGGCTATCATCTGTTGATTTGTTAGTTACGAAGTGTTGGTATTAGATTGTTTGATTTGATTCCGAGCTTGCGAACGTTGATGATGATGATGATATACTTCGTTTCGTTGCACGTTTCCGTTTACATTTAAAGTTATCTCATAGCATGCGCGGTGATTCAGATGTCGAAGTTTGGTGGAATCAAAACTTATCAATCAGATAGTTTTTCAGGCGTGTTCTCTATAGTCTCGAAAACACATTATAAATGTACTTTTGAAAGGCACTTTAAATAATGCATTCACATATTTTATTGTCACACATTTTTGGTATAATCTAAAATTTTATGTCGGAACAAGCGGTATAATATAATAAAAATAATGATATATATATATATATATATATATATATATATATATATATATATATATATATATATATATATATATTAAGATAAAAATAAAACAATCAATTCACAACATGTTTCTGCATTTATTCTAATGCCTTCATCAGGTGCTAACAGAATTAACATAAAATCAAGCTTTTATATTACAGGATGATAATGAGTAAAATTTACAAGCGATGGCATGGAATGATATGACAACAGGACAATTAACAATAAAATCAGATGAAATGACACATTTACAAAGACTGCTATGTACATGATGACGTGACCAAACGAGCTCAATTCAATGCCAGTGGATTAGAACCTCCTCGATCATTCATGAGTGCATCATTACTGGTACTCTTAATAAGAATTGATTCCAAAAGACGAGGGTTATTATTAACCGTAGAGATAATCGTAAAGCCGTCTTTCTTTGGTGGATGGACGTGCATACTGACTTCTGTCGGAGTAGGATACGCTTTGAGATGTTCATTAATGCAAGTAATGAAATGACGAATGGAACTGCCAATGTAACATTTATCACAATGTTCACAACTATATTTGTATACAATATTTGATTTCAATTCGTCATTTATTTTATCTTTGTTGGGAAAAAATTGAGAAGTTTTCAGGGTTGTAAAAATAACCCTTACACGTACAGTCTCTGGTAGAAATTTATTTATGTCTCTGATGTGGCGATTTAGATTGCTTTCTTTGTCAGCAATGAAAGGGAAACTCCAGTTCACGGTTGTAGTATCGCTTTCATTTTCATTTTTGTCGTCTGAACTTTGATCTCTGTAATTTTCTTCGACTTTTGCCTGGACGCCATCAATGATTCCGTCGGAGAACCCGTTCTCCCGAAAAATAGAACGGATGATCTCCACGGACTCATGATAGCACTCAGGAGAAGAAGAAACTGCTCTGGCACGGTAAAACAAGGATTTCATGGCTGCCAAGCGATAGTGCTTTGGAGCGTAAGCGCAATTGGGATTTTAAATTGGGAATTTAAAGCCTATTTTTCCCGCCAAAAGTTGGCTCAAAACTGGGCTCGCAAACTGAAAGTTCTTCGTCAACTAGCCACTCGTAAACATCTCTACATTTCCAAATTTGATAAAGGAAATGGCATCGTAATTGACAAGCGTATTACTTACACAACAAAAATGAAGGAATTTTTGATGAAGTCAGGAAAATTCAAAAAATACGCTTATTGTCCTCGTTCAAAGAAAGATCCTTTCATTTTGGAAGAGGAGAGATTTACGAGAAAGTTGTCCGCGCTCAAAACGAAAGGTAGTATTTCTGATAGCATTTTTAAAACCGTTAAGCCAGTTGGTTCGCAGCCAGCTCGCTTATACGGCTTGCCGAAAGTCCATAAAGATCGAAGTGACCCGCCATATCGCCCAATTCTATCGATGATCAACGCGTATCCTTCTCGCTTAGCCAAATGGCTTGACAATATCTTAAAACCATTCATTCCTAAAGATTACGGCATCAAAGACACATTTGAGTTCGTCGATCTTATGAAGACGCAGAACTCTGGAGACTGCAGAATGGTGAGCTTTGATGTCAAAAATCTTTATACGAATGTCCCGATCGATGACACCATTGACCATATTATGACTTTACTGAGCGATGATGACATTCCAGTTAGAAAAGATGTTCTTCGACATCTTTTAAAGATGGCATGTACGAATATTCTATTCAGTTTCGACGGTGAGCTCTATGTGCAAAATGACGGGCTGTCCATGGGCTCATGCCTCGCTCCAACAATGTCAGTTTTTGCGATGAATTTAATTGAGTCCCGCTTACAAGACTGTCCGCATAGCCCCAGATTCTACAAACGGTATGTCGATCACATTTTTACGATTTTTGATCATTCGTCTGACATAACAAAATTTTTTGAGTTCATCAACAGGCTTCATAGCAATATTCAGTTTACGATGGAACAAGAAGAGCAAAATTCTCTCATCTTTCTTGACACGAAGATCATTCGAAATGACAATTCTTTTGATACAGTTTGGTATTTGAAAGAGACGAATACTGGAGTATATACTCCCAATTGCGCTTACGCTCCAAAGCACTATCGCTTGGCAGCCATGAAATCCTTGTTTTACCGTGCCAGAGCAGTTTCTTCTTCTCCTGAGTGCTATCATGAGTCCGTGGAGATCATCCGTTCTATTTTTCGGGAGAACGGGTTCTCCGACGGAATCATTGATGGCGTCCAGGCAAAAGTCGAAGAAAATTACAGAGATCAAAGTTCAGACGACAAAAATGAAAATGAAAGCGATACTACAACCGTGAACTGGAGTTTCCCTTTCATTGCTGACAAAGAAAGCAATCTAAATCGCCACATCAGAGACATAAATAAATTTCTACCAGAGACTGTACGTGTAAGGGTTATTTTTACAACCCTGAAAACTTCTCAATTTTTTCCCAACAAAGATAAAATAAATGACGAATTGAAATCAAATATTGTATACAAATATAGTTGTGAACATTGTGATAAATGTTACATTGGCAGTTCCATTCGTCATTTCATTACTTGCATTAATGAACATCTCAAAGCGTATCCTACTCCGACAGAAGTCAGTATGCACGTCCATCCACCAAAGAAAGACGGCTTTACGATTATCTCTACGGTTAATAATAACCCTCGTCTTTTGGAATCAATTCTTATTAAGAGTACCAGTACTGATGCACTCATGAATGATCGAGGAGGTTCTAATCCACTGGCATTGAATTTGTAAACAGCTCGTTTGGTCACGTCATCATGTACATAGCAGTCTTCGTAAATGTGTCATTTCATCTGATTTTATTGTTAATTGTCCTGTTGTCATATCATTCCATGCCATCGCTTGTAAATTTTACTCATTATCATCCTGTCATATAAAAGCTTGATTTTATGTTAATTCTGTTAGCACCTGATGAAGGCATTAGAATAAATGCAGAAACATGTTGTGAATTGATTGTTTTATTTTTATCTTAATATAATCTGGACGCAAGCTTCTCAAATATATATATATATATATATATATATATATAGATATAGATAAGAAATGTGCGCTCCTGCCCCACTTGTACGCTCCTGCCCCCATGTGCACTCCTGCCCCACGTATGAGCTTTTGCGGAATATGATTGTGCATTGATATGTACTGTTGTGAAAGAAGTTCTATGGCTGTCAGCACCTCCAAATGCCTGGTCCGACGATTGCTGTAGGCCCTGGTCCCTTCAATTTTCGTATTTAGAGTTAGCTTTTGCGGAATATGATCGTGCTGTGATATGTACTGATATGAATGAAGATATATGACAGTCAGAGCACCCCCAAATGCCTGGTCCGTCGATTGCTGTAGGCCCTCAATTTCCGTATTTAGAGTTAGCTTTTGCGGAATATGGTTGTGCATTGATATGTACTGATGTGAAGGAAGTGCTATGGCTGTCAGAGAACCTCCAAATGCCTGGTCCGACGATTGCTGTAGGCCCCGGTTCCTTCAATTTTCGTATTTAGAGTTAACTTTTGCGGAATATGATTGTGCTGTGATATGTACTGATATGAATGAAGATATATGACAGTCAGAGCACCTCCAAATGCCTGGTCCGACGATTGCTGTAGGCCCTGGTCCCTTCATGTACAGGTGGGGCAGGAGAGTACAATTCTCGGTGGGGCAGGAGCGCACATTTCTTATTTATATATATATAAAATTATAAATAATATAGATATCCTTGCTTTTTCCTGATGTACATTGTTTTTTCATCTATACAGAGAACGACATCTTTTAATACGCCTACATATGTTATGGGTAAAATTGAGCCGGAACCGAAACTTTCTACCCGATCTGGAACCCAACATGTCTCATCATAATATTGTCCTTATGTTTTATAAATGCGAATATAAACAATTTATGGTGGTCAAGGAATCATTTCCCCTGGGGTGCAGACTTTTTCTTTCTGTTATTGCAAGCAACAATGCAAAATGTTTTAAAAAGAATATCATTTAGAGGTTCAGCATGCGAATTGAAAATTTGAGCTCACTTGTAGTAAGTTCACCCACTTAACATATTCTTGCTAATAAATGACAAATGCATTAAAGTAGTGAATGATATGTGTTGGTTTTGATTTTTTGTATGATGCAAAACAATCCTACTAGATATTTACGAAGCATATGCTTTCGGTATTCAGATATCACATACAGATTGAATTGGTTGATTTGTCAATTAGTATTTATTGATATTACTTAGTATTATTGGTACTAATCTTTCAGTTAGTGAAGCCTGTAAAGTCTCTTGCATTAAGAATGGAATGTTTATTGCATTACTATCATGTATTCATCCCAACTTTGACTTAATTAATATTATTGTTTCATTGCATCAATATTACTGTCGTCTCGGATGTCAAACAAGCGGCAGAATCATTTTTCCCCTTCCTGAGATTTATTCTATGCTGCTGCACGTAAAACTGAAATGGCTAATTCTAGAAAAATGATTGATATCAATAGCGGCTTGGGATTTGCTCCAAATCAATGACCATCACAGTTTGAGGTGATTGAATGTTTTTGTTCACCTTCAACTTGAATTAAAGTCTATTGAAAACAAAGAATCATTGTTCTAAGTATAGAACCGTGTTCATCAGAAGTTGTGAAAAACGTTTTTATCTCGATTTGGAACAAAGTTTCTCTATATATAAAATAACACATATTATATCCAGTATAGCAACAAGAGAAAAATTAAGAAGTCAAGTGCTATACGGAACATTCAGCTTGCACGAAATCCTACTATCGAGATCGCTCAGAAATCAACTTCAGTATGAAGATGATTGAATTCAAAGACAGCTTATCAGTCCTTCCTGACGCTGTCTGTTCAGTGTGTGATTGAGGAAAGAAAATACCTCCAAAAGAAAGTTACCTTTGTGATAGACTAAGATCGTTTTGAATTGATCACAAAACTGACAGAAAAACGAAATATAATTTCAAAGAATGCGCATTTTAGATATACAGCAGCAAATAAGGCAAATGCAAACCCTGTTGGTGCGGAATGTATTTTGATGGACGTCGAGAATTGCATTTAGGCAAGAGTATAGCGAGGAAGACAACGATTCCACCCGGAAATAGTTGCATGCGTGTATTATATTGGTTGGCGAAACGGACAGTCATTGCACGACAGTGCCAATAGTCACAAATCAATTAATGGACTAATTGGATCTATCCAGTCGTTGATTTCGACGCATCTTGTGCAGATGTTATATTCCGTTGAATAATTTTGAATAGTGCTTGCTTCCTCTTCCAAGTCTACATTGCACATAAGACAGCTAATGAAATCGAGCTTCGCCGTTTCAAATAATTTTGAACTCATTAATAACTTTGAACTCATAATTTAACACATCTACCGTATCGCACTCAGACTGGCAAACGTAATTTAAATCTGATAAATCGAGTCTCAATTCCGATGCAAATCAGCGAGATGATTTGATTCAATCAAAAGTGCTATGTCAATTTGCCCATCATTTAATACTAAATCTAATTTGCTGTCAAAAAATTTCTTGACGATTGTGTTCCTTCTCTTTTTTAGAATCATTTAAAAATTTTTTTTAAGTTATAATTTACATGCCTGTACCGGTTTATTCCCATCATGTGTTTCAGGTGACATCCAATATGGTTTCCATTACGTTACATTACTTATTTATCTTCAGCACTAATATCAGACTGTAAGCTAATTATCGCGAAAAGGCTGCGTTTAGAACCTCTTATGGATCCTCTAGAAATTGTCCAAACATGATTGAGTTTGATATGTGTTTCAGAATAGGTTCAAAGAAAAATCTTAACCTCAGGCGAGTCAATTTGAAACAAAAAAATGTTTGCATCTACTGTACATGTAAGTTCACTCCATCCTAATAAACATAATCAGTAGCTGGAAGTTATAGAATCTCTCCAAGAGGTTGGTTTTAGATGTTAAGCAATTTATCATTAAGGAAAACTCCTAGACTTGTTGCAAGAGCAGTGTGTTTTGGCTATCTTCGCTGTCATGATTACGCTTAATGGCAGCGCAACTGCCGCCATGCCTTTGCTTTTTGGTGCTGTTTCAAAAAGCTCTCTGCTTCTCCAGATCGCAAAATGGTTGATGACGGATGATTTTTCCATCGAAAGGAAGTTTTTCGACGAAGCTCGGGAGACTTGAATTCTTTCACTTCAGGATTAATATACTAACTCTCTCTCTCAACCTTTCAAGATAAGTTATTGATTGCCGCTCAGCACTCGCCTCAGTCGTCTCAAATTGTTTTTCAAGCAATGAAAAGCAAAAGCACCTTTAAGTTTGTTGAGGTTGAAGTTTTGAAAAACGTCTGATAACAATTTGAATTATGTATTTTATTAATGCGATTTATTTGCATCTGAGTTACTGATTCTCAACAGTTAAGTAATCGCCTTTTAGGGGGAGGAGGTTTCATAAAGCAAATAGAGAACCATAGCTTTTTCTGCTCAAAAAATGCTGTTCGACATATTCGTCTGGTTTTCGTGAGCGAAGCTTTCGGTAGAACTCTCCATTTATCCAAAGTACATGTTCGTCTACAGCCATCGTATTTGCAATGTCAAGCAGGACGGTATTACTCTGTCATCCTGGTTTCGTGGCAAGTGCCTTGATTGGGGTGCTTGTTGCCTCAGCTCATCTCTCAAAATCATGGTTGTCTACTGCTTTGAGAGGTGAGTTTTCTGCTTCTTCTTCGGTCGAAAATAGAAAATTATCCAAATATGCTGATCTGTCCGCAGACTTCGTCGTCCACCAGATCTCCGTTGAAATTTTTGGGGTCTTGTTGACTCGTCATTCAAACTTTTGAGCCCTTGCATTGGATCTCTTGCAGAAAACTAAAATTTTACTTTATATCTGCGTCAACGTTTCAGCATTCCATTGGAAATGGAGGCTGTGCATGCATGCTGGAAACTTTCCTGGAACCTTATCTTTTCACTATATGTACAGGGTGGGGCACGGAAACCGCCAGACTTTAAACTTTTATTACTCCTCAAATCGTCATGATCAAACTCAAACTGCTCATCCGATCGTCATGAAATTTCGACTCATACTAGTTTAGTCATACTACTAGGAGTATAGGATTTATGATGATTATACACTGTACCTGTTGTACTGAGAATTGTCAGAAAATTCTGATTCTATTGACCGAATGACATGTAGTAAAATTGACATACCAACAATGTATCTTAACATGTAAAATCCATCCTGCATGAATATGATGCTCCTGCCTCTTCTGTCCGACTGCACCGCTGGCCAAAATTCCTCCTGTAGCATCTTGAGATACCGATCCTTGTTGACGGAGGTGTCGAAGAAGAACGGTCCGTAGATACCTGATTGGCTGATTGCCGCCCAGACGGTGGTGCGTGTCGAGTGCATAGACTCTTGCTTGATCCAGTGAGGGTTCTGGTTGGCCCAATAACGACAATCGTGGCGATTCACACCACCATCCAGATGGAAATGAGCTTCATCGGACCAGGTTAGTTCCACTAAATGGCTCGGGTTGGCTTTGATGCGCTGTAGCTCCTGTTCTGCGAACTCCATTCGGTTTTCCAGATCTTCTTCGTGTAATCGCTGCACCACCTGGACCTGTACTTGTACCTGGACTTGTACGGATGCCATCCATAGTCATGGAGGATGCGCTGGATAGTGTGGCGACTCACTTGAAGAGCATCAGATGCACGACGGGTAGATGTGTTTGGGTCCTCCTCCAAGTGCTGCACAACTCGTTCCACATTCTGCTCCGTTCGTTCAGAAGATGACCGGTCCCGCTTGACAGTCACCACACTACCACTGGTCAACAGGTTTGTGTGTCACTGCTTTATGGTACGGGCATCCGGTGCTCTCGCGTTCTTGCCATACTCTGAATGATAAAGCCTTAGTACCTCCACTGGACTCTTGAGCCATTCGTACGAAGCCGCGCATTTTGCTCGTTCTGCAACCGAATAATCATCCATTCTTCTATGTTCGATTCTTTTGAGATAGTGATTTAATCGTCGAATGGTATTTTATATGACATGGAAGTAACTGAACAATATTCACTTCAAGACTGCGCACGATTCGTTGTGCAGAATACGATTCATGTTAAGTTAATTAACTTGATCTAGATTTTTGATGTCAACAAAATGTGTACATGTCATTCGGTCAATAGAATCAGAATTTTCTGACAATTCTCAGTACAACAGGTATAGTCATCATAAATCCTATACTCCAGCATGAGTATAGGCATGAGTCGAAATTTCATGACAATCGGATGAATATTTGAGGAGTAATAAAAGTTTAAAGTCTGGCGGTTTCCGTGCGCCACCCTGTATATTTAACTTTTCTCCCTTGAATGTAAAGTAATTCTTATCACTTTCAATAAAGTATAAAGAAGATCTAGTTATTTATAATGCATTTATTATCTATTAGTTGCAGACATTGCCTGGACAATAACCGATAAGTTCCATTACCTTAACTTGAGACCATGTTCACTGTGGAGACACTATCATATTTTAACTAACCAGTAACTATATTCATTTCCTTATGTTGAGAAATTGAATTATATGTATCTATTGCTTTTCTGTGAAATCTTTTTCGAATCTTGCGACTTGTTTCATCTTGATGGTATTAGCAGTTGTCCAGGATTTCACAGATTTTCTCACGCAACCCATCAATATAGTGCATTCATATCGATTAATTGCTAAATGCTGATTGTGATTAGATATCACAAACCAGCTTAGCACTATCTCTAACACAGTTTCTCATCAGATATTTTGATATAATTCAACTGAACGTAAATTGATAGAATCAATACTGAAATCTAATGTATTGAAGCGGTTTCGTTCTTAGAATATTTCTGAACTGTCAGACTTAGACATGCTTTAGACTCTTTATTCTACCCGTACATATACTCCAGAAATTAGCAATGAATAATTCACGGTTTTCGTTCTATATAGCAAAGGTACCCCATTGGCATGCGTGTCACATTTTGTAACATGCAAGTTTAGCCTGCCATTGCTCGATTCACATGCCCACTGGCCATTTGTTTCAAAATGTTGCTTATCATAGTATGGAAGATTCATGTGATAGGTCGAATTCGCAAACAACATTTGTGAGTGTGTGCTACCTAGGCATAGAGGCACGCAGATGCGCATACCTACTAAACAGGCAATCATTTTCTTTGTTGATAAATTATTAACATCCGCTGCTATATCGAGTGGCTGATAAAAGTCATTTTCGGTCAATATTGCATTTCAATGAATTCCCGTAATTATAGACAGAAGATATGCTTTGGATCTTCAAAGCGAATTCAGTTTTATGTCGAATGACAGTGAGGTAACAGAAACCTTAGACAGAATGATGTGAATGTAGGAGGCTATAAAATTTTGATCATCAGATTGTAGCGGTACATTATATTTTGATCTCTCAATGCAGGTTAAACATCTGGCTCTCCTTGGAACAATCCGAATCAAGCAAGAGTACCATAGATGTCTCGCTTGTTCTTGCAAAGTTCACTCATCACTGCGACAACATTAGGCCTATTATGTTGGTGCTGACATTCTGTTGCAGAGACTGTTGCTGAAATCCCCGCACTTTCTGGTAGATGCTGGTCATAAATTGCTCCATAAAACTAGAATAATCAAAGAATCATCACGGAATATTTCGGTAGAAAGAAAGTAAAGATGAATGAAAATCCCGAGTAGAACTCACTGCACACGATCTCGATTGTTTCATTATACTCGAAATGCTGTATTTTTCAATGCTTAACGAATACGTAGAAATGTTTTATCTCATAATATACAGAAAGTGGATGAAATGCATCAAGTATTTGTCGAATCAACAGCACAAAATATCTGCCTTTACCCTTTTCAGCAAGAATCCTTGATACTTGCTTCTTCCTTCAAATGAGACCGCAATTCGCATTGAATGTCGTGCCAATTAGATTCATATTGAACTGGTTTCATTCATGCTCAATAATTTCTTGCTATCGATGAGAATCCAACTAATGCTGCTCATTGTAAAATCTGTGAGGAGACTAGTTGCAGCTATGTCATGATCACTTATTATGCCGACAAACTTGTGAAACCACCATGTCATGGACATACATGTGTATACATGTCGTGTGTATACTTGTCAATGATGTTCATATTATAGTGCAATATATTTGAATAAGTCTTGTCATCTCTATAAAGTCAATGAATAACTCTTTCAAAATATAAACTTAGAATTAGTGTAACTACAAAAAATTACATGTTACCCCAGTAAATCAGCGAGGGAGCAATTGCTTTATTCCTACTTACTTGCAATAATATCCTACTTGTACCCACTGTGTAGCTAGGTGTGCTTGCAGTTTAAATAATTTCCTATTCATTCGAACATGAAAGCATTCATTTCGCAATTTCTATTTTTATCAATTCATCATTTGTTTGAAAAAGCATCCTAATAGTAGTATAGTATGCAACGTTAGAATCAGTGATATTATTAACCAACATCCAATGATTGATTTGTGTCAAACTGGATTGATCATAAAGCCATATGCGAAGAGGCATTGGATCAAATTTTTAATATCGAAGAAATTAGGAATCCAAGCATTTAGCATCTTCTAAAATGTTGTTTTGTCTTTAGCATTGATATATTTCGACCACCCCCAGGCTGTCGAGAAAGACCGGACGATGACCAAAAATGCTGGTCGAAATACAGAGCGGTTAAGAGCTAGAAAAGCATTTAAGAAAATGTCAAATACTTGGATTCCTAATTTTTTTCTAGATCATAACGCGGTCTCGGATCTATCGATAAGTACTTCTGAGTCAGGAAAAGAAGACATTGTATTCTTTCATTAGTTGACGTTTAAAGAAGTGAGTTTTGTTGCTTGTTTTCATTACTTTATTTGAGATACTTGAATTTATATATTTTGAGAAATTTCGTTGGTGACTGTTCGCTTAAGCGATATTTTGATAAAACACATATTGATTTCAATCTCCACATTACAAGATTCCCACTTTTGTAGATCACATCAATTCGTATTCTGCAACTTCAATTCAACACGGGCTTCATAGAGTCTACCACTGAGCAAATTACATTTCAAAAGTGAGTTGAAAGTTCCCATTATTCAAGAATCCTTGATCATCATTACGGGATGTCCGCGATCGGGAAAAGTTGGGAATTTTAGATTGTCTTAGCGTCAACTACGCATTTGTGTTTAACCCATAAATCTGATAATCCTACTGATACCAATGTTTTTAAGTTTGTCAGACGACTCGTCTTGTCAATTACATTCTTTTACTGACGAAAAATACAATATTATGCTGCTCAAACTATGAAAATTACTTTTAAAATATAATCCCGGTAGAACTTCTGGTAGTGGATCGGCGATAGTAAACCGGTGATACCCTCCGAGAGTCCATCTGTCATCCAAATATCCTCGGGTACATCTACTTGTTCTTCAACTGGTGGATCAGTGATCTCCTGTGCGAGTACACCTGCCGTCCAGATATCCTGGGATACGTCTCAGTGCTCTTCAGTTACCTCCCTCTCACAAAGTAATCTCAATAAACTCTATGTACGCGACGATGTATTACGGGCGGAAGTTAGATGGATGATGAAGACTATCATGAGTCATCAGTCCTACCTCAGTAACGATGGCATTCCAGATATTCTGACAGCGATTTTCCTAGACAGTGCCATAGCAAATTCTTTCACGATGGGTCGAGATAAAATCGGATATTCTATTTGATATGGATTAGCTCCTTTCTTCAGAGATCAACTTGTTCAAACTATTTCAAACAGTGATGACATTGTTGCATGTTTTCACGAGTCTCTAAACCGTGAATTCCAAAAAGGGCAAATGGATTTGTTCATTCGCTATTGGAGCGAAAGGAATATTGTGTCAACTAGGTACTATAATTCAGTTTTTCTGAATCGTGCAACCGCTGCAGATATTTTGGATGCCTTTAACAGACCTGCCAACTGTCCCGATTTTATTGCCATTTTCAGCAGTCTCGATTTTCTGACAAATGTCCCGATATTTTAATTTTTTATGTTGTAAGATTTTTACTAGTCAGTTTTTAAATAAGTCTAGCAAAATCATTCAAAAATTTGCGCTGCGCGGATCACATAGGCGAAAGTACGGTTATCAGTTATGTCTACCGAGGATGGCGTGGCATCGAAGTAGATGGCCGCAGTGGGCTTTTAAGGTAGCTTGCAGACAAAAAGGTTATGGTTTAACGTAACGGAGCGAAGAGGCCAAATGTGGAAAAGAAAATAAACGCGAAAAAGCTTTATGCTCCAAATATAGGCCAAATTCCACTTACTAGTGGAGGTTGCCACAATTGTTTTGCAACGTTTTCATGTTAACAGTTTTTGGATGATATCGAAGCCTTGGAAAGTCCAACGTGACTCCCAAATAGGCAATTTTACACAGAGGTTTCAGGTTCGGCTTCTTGAAGTTGCTGGTGAACCCATGCGAATTATGCTTTAACTTGAATAGGATGCAAAATCTCTCGAGCTATTCCCTGCAATAGGCTGGGGCTCCTAGATAACCCTATCGACAACCTCTGGAATACATAGTGTTTCCAGCCCAGTGTTTCGAATTCTGTCAAAAATGGCGCTCGCTTACAGATCGGAATGGAATAGAAGGCGTCACTTAAATCAATTTTGACTGCAACCAGTCGATTTTTCCATTGGACTCGATTGAGTTTCTGCGAGAACGGAGCCAACTTTAGACTTCTTGGCCAAGGTCTGGATCAACCGAGAGTAATCGACTAGAAACATTGACTTGCCATCAGCCTTCGGAATAATAAACGGAAAAGGCTATAAGGACCATGGTGGCTAATACCACTGATAACCTGTTGCTCCTGTAAGTGAGCTATTTGCTTTTGCACCACTTTCTCGTATGGCGAAAGGAGGACCCTCTTGGGGAAAGAAAGGAAGATACAGGAAGAGGAAGAAAAGAAGAAGATAATGGCGAAGCTTCAAGAAGAACGAGAAACAGTTCAAAGACGGCAAGCGATAATTGAGAAGACCGAGTCCAAGAAGAATATGCTAGATCAGATGGAAGAAGCCCTGCTGAAAAAGGAGAATGATATCGATGCAAAGATAAGTGTAGCCCAGCGACTTCTTGCGGATGCTACTAACAGTTTGTCGACAGCAACCGAAAAGAAGGACATGCTAGGTGTCAAGGCTGCCACAGATACGATAACAATGGTGAAGAAGGATCTGGAAAAATCGAATTGTGAACGTGACGAAGAAATGAGTGAAACTAGGACAAAGACGAAAAATTGCATTGGTCCATGTTGTTATTGAAACTAAAGAAAGTGTAATAGTATAATCAGTAATCATAAAATAATAACATGATTTTTATAGTACGAGTATTACTTACATGAATGAATGTGTATAGGAGGTTCGGAAACATGACTGAGTTTTTTGGTTATTTTTAGGATATCTCCTTTTTAAAAAATATCGGTATGTAGTAGAGCCAGTCTCTAGCCGACTTAAAATAAACCTGTCAAAAATATACTGTCAAAATGGCATAAAAGATAGTCGACAATAATCTTGTTTTAATCATTGCTTACCACACACATTTCCTTACATAAAATGGATCTTCTAAAATGCCAAAAGGTCGTAAATTTCAATTAACCTTTCGCTCATTATATTTATTTTTGGGGGAGAAATATGTTATTTTTTCGTGTGCTTCATGCGCTTGACAGCCTGACAGTAGCTAAATTATGAGTATGATCTTCCTTTACAACAATGCGTACCAGTAAGCATTTTTATTAGCATGATATGAGGTTCAGTGTAGAAAACTACAGTGATTATCATATGAAAGCTTTTGTGTACATTCTATCATTGTGTAAAATAGTTGCCACATTGATGTGAAACCTAATTAAGGATCCTATATGCGTGATATGATCTTTCGCATGACTTTAATTGATAGAACCCCAATAAATACTGGAAAATATCGATATGCTTTGGAATATTCAGAAAAAGGAGATGACAGAGGTCAAAGTTTTAGGCTAATTCATTGGTTCGAAGCATGGGAGTCAGAGGAATTTCCTCAGGCACACTAGAAATTATAAAATCACCTTCATTCTGCTGAATTTTCTAGCAGTATTTTTGTTGATTTTTTGACACTATTTATTGAAATCTACATAATTTGTCTAAAATTGAAGCAATCTATATCGATTGCTGGTTATATGTCTGATCATTATCTCATAGAATACAAAAGTTAGTTTATATATAGATATGGTCTAGTGCACCTGTGTATCGTTTACCAAAAGGAAAATGCCTCCGTATGAAGTACTCCTTCAAATTATCATTTATATTTACATTTTGTACCAGCATGTAGTACTCGCAATCTTCACAGATTCTTACTATTTGTGGTGACATGTGGTTTGATGGCATATTATGTCGTTACAATGCTATCCCACTATGCTTGATGTAAAAATTATGGGTTCCTTTTGCGCTTTCCTAAGTTAAGGATTCGATTTTTTTAAAATTGGAATTGTGTGGGTGGTCTGTTATTATTAAAAAGATAGATTTATCTCTCCCAATCATTGTATCATTATTTCCGATAGTTTGAACTTTAAGTCTAAAATAGTCAAGAATCAGTTTTCCCAAAAATTGAATATTCCCATCAGAGTAAATCTTCGAAAAATCTCATGTTATCGGGTAGGCTCTTACAAATATTGCAACTGCATGCCTTGGAATTATTATAGTTGAAAAAATATTTGCCTTATTGTTTGAGTTGGGTGCTTTCTTTTGTTAAGAATAGTTTTAGGTATGCTGACGATAGGTGCTCGAATGATGCTAACCTTAAAGAAAGTGATAGCAAGCTCAATACTGTTTTGATTAGTAATGGATTCAAATCCATTAGCAGGCCTACTAGCAAAGCTAAAATCACCAAAAATACAGATAGTAGGGCTAAAGATAATTCGGTCTTCCTGAAATTAAATTTTGTTAATGATCGCTGTTCTCGTAAACTGAAACACCCTTAGTAAGAAGTTTAATATACCTATCAAGATTGTCAATAAATTAGGAAAGCAATTAGGCAAATATTTTTTGTAAGTAATGGCTGTAAACGGGAGGTTCTTCATTATGTACAATAAAATCCGGTTATCACTCCCTTTAGTTTTTGCCGATAAGTAAAATTGAATAAATGGAATAAAAACGTGTGTTTTCTACTCGGACGTTTCGGGTCCCGACCCTTTATCAACGAGTTTTGGCATCAACTGCAGTTACAAGTGGTTTTATATACTTCAGACATCTATGCGGTGTGACCATTTAATACCATTCAGACAGCTCATCACATCGATTCAACACCGGTCTTCTACGCTTAATCCAACGAGCTTCTAACAACGCAATATCAAGCGGTCTCTTCACGCATTCAAGAATATTGACATCAAAATCTTCAATACCATCACACTCACATTCACGAACATGGACGCTCAGCGCACTCCTATCATCCTTATGCCTAATGCTGCGGTTGTGCTCTAAGTATCGAGCTCTAAAGTTCCTACAAGTCTTGCCTATATAATTACCATCACACTTTTTACAAACGAATTCATATGTATGCATGTATGCGTTATGTTGTTTATAGGTTTTCGTGCAACATTTGCAGCAAAACGTATATTGGTTCGACTAACCGCCCCTTCTTTACGCGCTATCATGAGCATCGCAGATTTATTACTAATCTCGACGTTTCGAGTGCTCTCGCCAATCATGTTCTTGTTAATCATTCTAATTCTTTGATGACCATTACTGATTCTACCATTGATTTTCTTGACAGTCAGACCGATCCTGTACGCACTAGAATTTCTGAAGCAAACTGTATTGATTTCTTAAAGCCTGAATTGAATAGGAAACATGAGCTGATGAACATCAATCGTTGTATATAAAGACTGAAATCTATTATTCTCGTGTTCAGCAGCTACCCATGAGTATGTCTCTGTGAGACGAAACGTCGGGCTTTTATCAGTCACTTACTTGTTTTTATTTTAACTGTCTCATCCTGCAATAAAAGTACATGGAGAAGAATAACTTGTTTTAACATGGCTATGAATAATCCACATTGAAGTTTTTTTAAAATGCTCAAATATAATTTTACTATTTAGCACACACATGCCTACTACTTTGTTCACACATATATAGGTGCACCTGAATTTGGGTACTTCGCACGCTTACATTTCAGTAGTGACTTTCATTCGTTGCGCAAGCTAGCACGATTTTATTTACTTTATTATAGGAGAATTCATATTGGTGCTGAACGCTTAGACGTACGAAATTCAATTTTCAATACGATTTTCAATTTTTTCTACTACTCATTAGACCTGCTATCGATGTCAGAGTCGCTGTCCTATCAAAACCCGAAGTCGGATTTAGAGTCGTATTAAAGTTATAGGATTCCGCATCCCTGCGTAAAACACATCTGAAACCAACAGTTCGATTAAACCCTCATGATGTTGTTTACTAATTTTACGTGTTAACATGACGTTTGCAAGAGGCGACACTTGCTCCGGTTACACAAGTAATATAGTCATCGAACGTCGGTACACACAGCTTGTCTCGACTGATAAAATGGTTATACTTAAAAGTTTAACCATCCTTTGGGACATAAACACGAGTGACTGACAAATAGCTGAGGCCTTATAATAGCGATGAGCTACAACCAAATAATCAGTGAGATCAAAGTCATATGAGCCAAGTTGCACTTTACTTTGCAGCTTCACTTTTTCGTCAATGAGTTTGAGGTGCACTAGTTTCTCTCCTGTGATATGTTAAGCTATTTTCAAGCATGTGTCACAACACTGGTCCTGATTTTTCGCCCTCACAATCTGCCTCACTGATTTTGTCTGGTTTTTCAACATACATCTTCATGTATCATACATACAATATTGAACTCCTGATTAAGCCTGATCTGTAGAGATATTTAGAAAGTTCTTGTTCAGAGAACCTCCTTAGTTGATCAATTTGAAAGCTGTTATGTGCTGTCTCGATGCCTATATTTCTTCTATGATATTAATTTCTCGTGACTTCATAATTATTATTGGCTTTTCTTTATCAAAACAATCGAAATAACTAAAAATTGACTTATTGTTATAATTCTATACATCGTACTCTCCTTTTAATTGCATGTACTTGCTACATTAAAGAAAAATTTCATTGACCGACAAAGCTCTTAATCTCATTTTTATATTTTGCTCTGAAAAAATTGATTTCTGACTATTCAATTGCATAGTGACAAAAACAAATAATATTTAATGAAGTTTTGCTTAAGTCCCATGTACTAGAAATAAATATATGTATAAAATTTGAATCGATAGAGAATTCAAATTTCCTACAAAAGTCAGACATCAAAAGTGTCTAGTTTTGTATCGTTAGCTATTTAAGAAATTGCCGGAACATAAGATCTGAAAACAATACTAAAAATGTAAGATAAAGAAATAATGATAATTGCGAGAATACTTGTATATTCGAAGAAAAAAGTAAGAAAGTCAATTGTCAATCTCAAATCAAAGCTAGTTGAAGTTGTAGTATTGATTTGGGGTGACAATTGTATGTACTTTATCTTACTTTATTTTTCGAGAAAACGTGCTTTATTTTTCAAAAACTGTGATTTGCACGTACTTTAAAAAATACAAAGTAATTGTTGCAATAAGTAGCAGTGAATCTTATCTGATGTGCCGTAAACATGTACAATTGTGGAGTTAAAAAAATAAAAGTGCTATGTGCCTTAAATCAAAATATATATGCAGCTATCTATACTGGATGCAATTATGCAGAATAGTGCAACAATAATGCCTCAATATTATGTAATGAAACAACAGTTCGTCTCGTCTCGGATGTAGCGTGCCATTTTTGCAAGCCCATTCAAGTGCGCTAGAAGCGGGGTTTGCTGTACCTAAGCGCGCTGTTGTGCTGTTATGGTCGTTTCCAATCATGAAAGCAGCATTCGATATTAAAACTACTTACTACTAAACTTGATTTTTGCACTTATGCTCCTGTTCTGTTGGTCTGGCACGCTGTACATTGATAGCAATCTGGACATCTCAAATGTATTTAGCACGATGACCAAATAATGTTCACCGATGTTTCAAATACTGCCGAATCGCACAATTAGCAGCAGTTGAATATTCGCAGTATGGCAAGCAAGCGATTTGAAAAGAGAGGAATTTCGCTTTTATGATCGTTTTCAATCGTCAGAGGCAACAACTATCCACAATTTAATTATTATCCTAAACTATTGTTCTTGAATGGGGCATGACCCTTACACATGTCTCATACTTGTGCGCGGCATGCACATTTAGTCGCATGTTGAGAAGGTGGGCAAGTTTGCCTCGCTCCAGCTAGCGATCACGCAAGTACTCTACACGACACAAAGTCCCACACCGGAGGTGTGTTTGTTTCTCCCACCCAGTCCTCCTACTGTGGCTGCGGAAATGGAGGTGGTGTCAGCAGCGCCGGCTCCGGTGTCTCTGGTGGATGGAATGGATTTTGCGCTGATGGATGAAGCAATTTGACGAAGTAATAGTGGACACAAACGCAATAGTCTTTATGAAGGCCAACAAGGGTTTCAATCAAGTCTATAGAATGTCCAGGTCTTGTTCTATTATAGTCCATGAAAATTACTTCAGCTCAGCGCCTGCAACACTGGATTCATCTCTGCGGCCGCCCGGAGTTGCGCAGTCAGCGTGGTTTTTCCGGCACCAAGATTAATTGCTAAAGGAGCCATGTGCGAGGGAGGGAATTCCTAATTTCCTGATTTCTAAACAGATGTGGACGATATCAATAGGAAGACTTCCGCTCTTTTCCATCAAATATGCGCTCATTATCTCGGTTACCTCTTCAAGCCGCGTTTGGTAGCCCAATGTGAATATGAACGACTGCAAGGTGCAAACGAGGTGTCAGACTTGGAGACCTATCATCATGGATCCTATGGCTCGGAGTGGGTGCACCAACTGGCTGCTCAAGAATTACGGTCGTCATATGACGAAAATAGCCAGTCGTATGTCCGAGTTTCATGCCCGTGGCAGTTGAATTCTTCAATGATCTCGAGATCAGACCGGTCCTCCTCCTCTTCCTCATCCCAGTCTAGACACTGCATTTTAGCTGACCTCGCCTCGTCCTCGTCTGCATCTAAATCCACTTGATGTTCAAGCCAACGGCACGTGTGGCGCCAGGCCTCCGGCGCCCCACCGGCAACCCACCACTAACTATGGAGCTCGGTGGGGAAACCGAGTTACTAGGACCCTCATCGGAGGTATCAGAAAAACTAAGAGCGACCGTGCCTGGTGTCGGGGAATTCTCCGTCCAACTACCGCCCCACCTCTCACTCTAACTATCACCCATGACATCACTGAATCATCGCGTACTACTCACTCTCAGTGATGAGTGACTGATCAGTGAATGACATCACTCATTCACTCCTGCTGCTCCTGCTACTGCTATCATCAACACTCACCCTGGCCTGTAGCTGGCTTCCATTAACAACAGCAATGTCATTACCCGGCGTGGTAATAGCTGCTGAAAATGCAGAGTTGTCCAACGGCGTTGGGAGTGGACGAAGAAGAGCACGAGAGATGCGGCGCAAGCCGTCAGCCCTTGCACCAAATTTGCCCTACTAAATCCAGTTGGTTGCTGCGCAGGTTCAGCTACTTCCTCGTAGTGTGGGATTCTCGTGCGTCCAAACCACAATTTCCCGCATGGCATCCGGGTGTAGAGTCCAAATTGGGCGGCAAGTCGCCCGGTGCTCACTGATGTAGAAAATGCGCCTGCATTAGGAGTAGTGACCACTAGTCCCCACCGCCACAGAACCACTAATAGACGCTATCCTAGATGACAAATATGCTTGCTGCTGCTCTTCTGACGTAGCGTGACCTTCAAACAGGTCAAACAATGGCACAAGGACGCTTTCATACCGGTGAAGAAGAGAGATGCGCAACGGAGAACGGAAATCACATGTTGTGCTTGAAAATGCGTCCGTTTCTGTAATGAGAAATTTGACTATGTTAGAATCCGTCGCGGACACAAGACGGAGCAAGAAAGATCTGCCTATCTTTTTCTAACTAGTAGAAGAAAGTTCGTAAACGAGGTTGCACAAGGAGCAGTCGAGCACACTGAATCGAATGGTACTGGTCCAAGTCGATCTGTGCCCAGGAAGTGCACCAAAATGGCCGCTGTCCTATAAACGAACACGGTGGAGCAAATCGAAAAATTTACAAGTTCACATCCGTGGGCGTTTCGTAGCAAGTCCGCCACGGATCGACCCTTAGGCAAATTTTCCGCAGACCTCCGTCTGTCCGCCAAACAGAAATTTTAACATTACTCTCAAATTATCAATTCTGATCTTATATTTGTATTACAATGATAGATAATTTATATGCATATCATTATATTTCATCTGGCAAATAAAATGGGAGTGACAAAAGTGCCTTCAACATTAAATTAAATCACATCAAGGCTAAAGAATACAAGAAGCGGAAGAGTACAAACTTCAAAAGATGCTCTAGTGGAAAGTCATGCAACTAATTTGATTATTTAAGGTCAAGTGCGCATAGATGCAAATTCATGGCCAAAGCATCGATGCCTAGTACAGAGGAGGATGTATAATGCTTACGAAAAGGGTAGTCGACCAAGCTTTCAACGCTAAGAGAAAAAAAGAATAAATCAAAACTAACAATCAATTTTTTTCACATGCAATTGCCTCCCTTGTGCAGCTGCGATTCATATAACAACTAATTGTAGCTTCTTTATGGCTTCATTCCAACTTTCGTGAATAAAATTGCACTGGCTATGAATGGTAGGTAATAGCCGTTTTCATGTTAATCACTTATTCAGCTGATCATTTGGATTTCAGTCAGGAGTGGAATTATTGGAAATTACATATACAATGCCTATTTGTTCACATTCATCGCTATAACGGTTGCTTTAATTTTACTCAATACTGAGAGCATAAATAGTCCATTGCTCTCTGATTATTATTATCGTGTTTGAGGGCTTTTTATAACACGAATTGCTGTCATTTGATCGCTATCAGATATGTGAAATGCCTTTTCCATATTGCATGCTTGATAAAATTAGTGGATTGTACCATCATCATGCAAGCTCTATAATTTCCGTTTCAGGCATGAATTGGACGGTTTGGATGCAGATGAACACAAATATTTACCCGATTTCTCCGTTTCTCTATCAGTCTCTGTAGCCGCAGAAGAAAGGCCTCGTGTTGCGGCCACTGCCGCCCTACCTTGGGAAAATTTCACTACCCGAGGCCTTTCGCCTCGTATTCTATTTATGGATCGCGATGAGATGCGCAGTGTCGTTAGCGATTATTGCAAGTATAATCGTTGCAAAGGTCGACCACAGTTAGTTAAAGGTGACAGCACGGCTAGTAGTGATTCGCCATCCTCTCCGATAGCCGAACAAGTGGAGCCTGCATCTGATCCGCCAGTGACTAACTTCTTTGAAACCTTGGACTGGGCTGGCGTGCAGCCAGAGTCCGCATCGGAACAACCGACAGAACATGAAGAATCTCGAGTTGAGGATCTACTTGGTTTCGTCACCAACGAAAGTGAAACTTCAAACGGTCACCCTGAGACCCACGACTCTCCTCTCTCTAACGAGTTCGAGTTACTCAATTTACGAGATAATTCAACTAGTGAGAATAGGGAAACTGAAGATGTTCCTGAATTGTTAATCGGTGTCAGCGCAATGCCAGATGACAGCTTTGATCCTTTTGTCTCAGCTTTTGGCACCAGTGGTAAAGAAGGGACAGACAACAATGCTGCTTCTGATTGGACTGCTGATTTCACAGCCTTCGATCCGTTCGGTGGGGGCAGTGAAGGCTTGAAGCCTGTCCATAGTGCCAGCAACATTAGTATGGGCAGTGGACATGCCACACCGCCATTTTTCAATTCTGCCACTAACAGCCCTCATCATTCAGCCGCTAATCTAGCAAGTAGCAACACTTCCTCGTCTCAAAACGTCAGTCAACAGCCTGTCACAGCACCACCTACCAACAAGAAATCAGATCCTTTCGCTGATTTTGGTAACTTTCTCTCAAATAACAAGGGCAAACAGAGGACTGACGGCGGAGTCTCTCCACACCGCTCTGCATCTCCTAGACCTGCAGAAAAGCCGCCAATGGGCAGTGGTTACCGGCTAGCAAGTGATGCACCCACACAAGCACAGAACAGTCCTCAAAGACAACCTCAGCAGCAAAGTAAGACCAACTTCTCAGGTCCTACTCCCATGAGCGGAGCTAATAAGGCCGGAAATGTTCCTAATAACGGCACAAATAGAGCAGGCCCGACTGTCAACAATGGAGCAAACAAAACTACGAGTGGTCCTAACACTAGTGGAAACTTCGCTAGTTCTGGTAGCGGTTCGGGGGTGCCGCCTAAGATGAAGCAGAATGCGTTTGAGGATCTTCTTGGTGGATTCCAGCCATCAGGAGGATTCACTGCTTCCGGGTCAAAAACCATCAATGATATGCGCAAAGAGAAGAGAGCCAAGACAACAGATCCTGATGTTATGAAGGTAAGCGCCTTCTTTTGTGCCAGGTAGCGTTTTTGTCTTGATGTTGTCTGTTGATCCATGCGATGGAAGTCAGTCACTAAATGCGACTAATTTTCCTCAAACAGGTCAGTATGTGGATTTAGGAAATGAAGGTGTCATCCGACTGGATCGTTTGAAAACTGCGCTAAGCGCTTACCATGCCGTGTACCTAATGAGATTATGTTCCGATTATGTCGATGGGCTTGTTGTTCCAGTTCAACTAAGTGTCTTCTTTTGCACTTGATTGTACCCCAACATGGCTGGAACACAATGAGAACTTTTACAGTTTTCTTTAATGTTTTCAATGCTCGATCTTCAGTTGAATTTTGGATGTCTACGTCAAGGTGTTCATATTTATTTTTTTTCGGCCGATTGTCACTCAATCCAATTCAGCCTTTTACACATGGAATCCGCGATCCTGGCTAGTTCTGGAATGGAAATGTGTCCTGGAATCGTCACCAAATATTCCTTTTTTACGATCTGTTCCGTAATATTATATATTAATTAGATGACTTTAATTTGTAACATTTAAATTAAAGGGAGAAATATACAGGACATTTTCTGTTGTGATTTTGCAGTGTACTACAACATCATAACCTAATCGCATTTATTTGGATTTTTCGTCATAAATATGGATGAAAAAAGAACTATTTCGTCATCAAATCATCAATATTTCATCAAAAAATTTATGTTGATAATGCAAACAGTAAAACAGGTTCAATATTTCGGCATAAGTCTTCATGAAGCTTCATGCTCTTCCTGTTATAGTTTCTTATAGGTATTTTTAACACAGTCGTTTTCCATATTGGGCGCAGTAACGACACGGAATTCTAGTGATCAATGATGTTGAAATACTATCATATTCAAACAAAGACGTTTCTGCTGAATGAAAGTGTGCCAATCTCTAAATTGTTGATGAATGAGCGACAAGTTGATTCAGATTTCAAAACAGTTTTGTGTTCAACATTATAATTTGACCAATTAGAAGAATAACACGTGGCATGTAAATTTTTTGCATAAATTGGTATTCGCGCAGAGCTTTGAAATTATATATTAATTTAATGTAATAGTTTCCATTGGTTTTACTTTTTTGGACCTCTGTTACAGCTAATCGAATATTTCTTTCACCTCCTCACCATCACACTCAAACTGATTTTCGTGTATACAATTTTTGCGGCATTGGGTTCTCTAAATTCGACGCCTTATTAAATGCCTTAATCCATTAGGTCATAATAGAGCATCGTGAATGTTAACAAAGGAAAGTGAGCAGCTGAGCATTGTTAACTGTGATGCCAATAAATCTGTGTGAAATTGTTTAATGAATTCAAGTGTTGCATAATATTTTGTTGAAATTGTGATGTATTCTCTTAGATCTAAGAATGAGTTATACTAGATGCACAAACAAGATAATCCTTTATGCATAAATTTGCCGGGATATATGTGCATGATGTGATCAGTATTTGCATTTGTGAAGTTTTAGCTTTCTTTCCGTGTAGATATGACTAAACATGAGCAGGCCGAAACTGAACAGCCCATATGTTTTACAAATACATGCACATGCACATGTACAGTAGACATGTGTGTGGCATGCACATCACGCATATCATAAGAAACTGATATTATTTACGCATTACATGTACAAATGTATATTAATATATTTAGTATCATTATAACAATGATACTATAAATGTATCATGCAATTTATCTTCAAATCCGTGCTAATGAGCATATCTTGTATGATCATTGTTGTGAGCCTGCACGACAGATTGATTATCTGGATATGTGGAAGATGGGCCTGCATATCCCGGACATGACATCTACTTTTTCTTTTGGACTATCATAAGCATTCAGGTTCGTTTTTTGCTACCGGAAAAAGTGTAATATACTTGCTTGAAATAGTGTTTACTCATTATTTCTTGCCATATATCATTTTTTACGCTAGACCCCCGCCTAAACAGGATTTTAAACGGAAATGCGTCGTTCCACCGTCCACTATTGATACTCCTGCTCAGTATGTCATGTGTGAAACTGTTAAGGGGCTAGTGCTCATGATTGATAGTAAATATGTTAAAGTAAATAGTCTCAAGTCATGAATAAGCTTTCACTTTCTATTGCTTAATTATTTTGCATGTATAATTTCAGCAATGAAGCTCCACTATGCATCTAGAAGAACTGAATATATGCAGGTCTTCAACCGTGCCATTATCTGTATTTGCAGTAGGGATAAGGATTCGTTTATTTTCAAATTTACTGAAAATTTTGACCTTCGGGAAATTGTTGAATAAAAACGTCATATTTTCCCAACACGTGTGTAGTAAAAAAATATTAAACGACCAAGAGTGTTTGAGAATACTACAATGAAATTGCCTCAAGACACACCAATCCGCAGTGTGTAAAGTTGTCATTGATAAGATGATACTGAGGTTTTCAGATTTCAAATGCCGGTATTGAGATAATGCACCATTGTTTTCATCACAATGAGAAAATAAGAAGTAGCTACATTTAGTAGTACAAGCACCTATTTGTAATTAGGTGTAATCACAGAATTAGATTCATCTGCGCGCGCTTTGGTTTCCTAGAAAGGAAGGGTTATATGTAACCTTAATATCGAAATGGCACATCACAGAATTAGACAACTTGCTCCTTCTCGAATGGATAATTCGTGTATCGCTTGCTATTGGAAATGGCAAATAAAAAGCTGCCAGCAGAGGACACCAGAGCCAGTGAGAGATGCGTGCTGTGATATCACTTCGCACACACCAAAACACACATCGTCTGGCTAACATTCGATTCAGTGTATGCACCATATAGTAAGGAATACTGAGAAGACGATGGTGAAATCATGAAGTGAACTAATGTTCGTACGCCTGCTACTTTTTTTAATAATGATCGGAAGGGCCAACACTATGGAGAAAACTTCTGCGCAATGATCTGAATTCTTCGAATCTGAAGGAATTGTGGCAATCGAAGCACTTTGCTTGAACTCACATTAATCCGCAAGCGACGCGCGATTTTTTTCCTATCTCTGTAAAGTATTAGGAATTCCTTTTTACCCACTTAATAGGTTCCCCGATGTGCCGTCGAATTAATCACACTTCTAGCAAACCGAAGCAGATAAACAAAATATTTAATTCTTTGGGTGCAAAAGGGTAAGCACTAAATATGACATCTATTACTTAACTCAAATCAAGACTTAAGGTGAAAAGTCAGAAATGCCTCGCCTCGCCCTGACACGCAAATGGCGTCAGTCATTAGCATCATGATACTTTCGGAAGCGGAAGCGATCGTCCGGCATTCGCTTCCGCTTATCGCCTCCGCTTCCACACCCCTGCAAGACATGTATAACAATTAAATAATCAAGACATGTGTACAAGATATTTACGACTCATGTATTAATTAGTCAATCCAGGTATTGTTTAAGATAATAATGCTTGTATGAAAGAAAGAGCCACGTCTGCGAGAAGTTTTACATGGAATTTGCAGGAACTTTCCAGTGCGAATCGATTTCTTGGGACATAAGTCACTCAAGGGATGTTTCGCCTTAGACGAAATATCATGAAGAAACTTAGTTGTAGTTCTTTCACGTCGACTATTCAAATCCTCAAAGATTTCGCATGTACAATTATGATCGCACACGATGCGATGAGCTCTTTGTCTACTTTCTTCCAGCGTTTCTTTATCTTGGAATGACATTCCGACCATGAGGACTGAGCTGTATTCTATACCGATAGGATAAGTTCAAAATAAACTTGGACCAATTGTGAGCGTGGGAGGAATGGGCGAAGTGTACGAAGAGCGGAAAGTTGTCCCGATGCGATTTTAGTTATATAAGCAACCTGCTGGTGCCACTTGAGATCTGGTGTGAAGATGACACCCAATATTCGCAGCTCATCAGTTTAGGTCATTTCCGGAGGGATAGGAGAGACAGAAATTTCAGCTTTGGGAATCCACAATACTTTACACGTTAAGATTGAGATTTTGTCCAATTTTAGTGGACCACGTTACCATGTTGTTGTGCTCAATGAGGTGTTTCGCATGGTCCACTCACTCACTCCACGTTTAACGTCTTCTTTTCACCGTGTTGCGATGGTTGGACGCCGTCGAATGCTGGCCTACCTTGATGGCATTTCTCCACGCTGTTCGGTCTTGTGGGCAGCTATGAAGATTCAGCTTTCGCACATTCGGGGGACTTGTCTTCAAACAAATTCGGGGCATTCCCATGGGTGGGAATTCCAGTTCACTCTTGGCTGACCTATTCTTGGCATACAGGGAGTTCAAGTTCGTGACAGGACTTATAACGAGTAAGAGATTTGACTTGGCCAAACTTATCTCTCGTGCCACACGGTATGTCGACGACATTTGTGTGTTTAATCACAGACTCTTCGATAAGATCCCTCCTGAAATCTACCCGATAGACCTCTTAGCTAGCAGAGGCGGTGATAACAACAAATGCGTAAATCATTTAGATGTTAAAATTAAGATCCAAGATTGTGGCCTATACACCAAGATTGTGGCCTTTTTCACCTTGCCAAATACCTTCCATCATAGGTATGTTGGACTAGCAACCTTTCCAGATTCTTTCGTTTCCTTTTTTTCTCTAAAACGCCTAAATTTTATTTTCGATTGAGTTTTGCTATGTTTCCTCAGGTTTGGAGAGACCTTCCTTATCGTGCATTCGATGTGGTTGGCCTGGCCCCGCCATGTGGTACAGGTTGGATGTTAGAGGCCGAAACCTTGCTTCATGTAGCCACATGGTTCCTACCTGATGACTCCATACATAGCAGTGTTATTTTGATTTCTTGGGTTTCTTGATTTTCATCATTTTTAATTTTTAGATAGCTTCTCGTCATGCCCATGACGAACTCTCCTTCTAGCTTTTAGATTGTAAAATAAAATTGATGATAAGGTTTAGCTTATTTCCCATCCCGCCTTAAGTTAGGTCGGCTAGCCTTTATGTGTATTTCGTTTCCTACTCTATACTGGAGTAGGTTACTCTATGTTATTAGTATTAATTTATATTGATTCGCTCTTGACTTTAAGTTACCTAACTATTTACATGATTTTCCACTAGGGTAGTTGTTTAACTTTGGTATCTTCCGCTTCCTGGATCCTTCGAATTTTTTACCGTGTCGTGTTTTTTAATTTAATTAATTACTTTTTGATGGGCAAAAATGTTGAGGTGAAGTTTGTGCTCAAGACGTTCAATACCCAAAACATATCTCTCATTATGAAACTGTATTTTGTTATACATAAGTTTATGTATGTTAAGCACACCATCTTAGGATAAAATGTTTCGTCATCAAAACACGTCATTTTAGCGTCTTATCTTTTTTCAACATATAGAATAATTATATAATATGATTATATTAATATACAGGGTGATTATAAAATCTTTACCTGATAACAATCTGAGCTCACGAAAAATCTACTTTGTGTATGAGCAAGCGGTTTTTTGCACCAGTATCAAGGAGACCCAAAGTTTTGATCACAAAAAAAGCGATGGCTTATTAAAAAAAATTGCCAGTTTTATTAATAAATTTCAACATGAGCACCATTTGTGCCTCTCAAAACGTCCAGGCGATAGTCGATGTCTCTCCAAACACTAGCTAGCATTTCGTCAGTGATGGATTCGATTGCATCTCGTATTTTACTCTTTAATGTTGCTAAGTTGCGTATTGGGGAAGAGCATGTATAGACTTTATCCTTAACATAGCCCCAAAGGAAAAAGTCTAATGGGGTTATGTCCGGAGACCGTGGCGGCCATGCTATTGGTCCGTCCCTTCCAATCCACCGACTTGGAGAGGTCTTGTCGAGACACTCGAACACTCAAAGCCCAATGAGGAGGTGCTCCATCTTGTTGAAACAATACCTCAGGCTGGAGCTCAAATTGAGGTATAGCATACTGTTCCAACATATCAAGATAGACAGACACCTGATGTAATCGTGTTTTCAGCGAAGAAAAATAGACCAATAACCCTATTGTGCATCAATACACACCATACATTCACTTTTGGACTGTTTCTTCTACGCTCTAAAACAGTGCGGGGCGGTTCAGATCCCCAAAAACGCAAATTATGCCGGTTAACATGGCCAGATACATGGAATGTGGCTTCATCAGAAAATGCAATTTTCATAAGAAAGTCGGGATTCTCTGCCACTCTTTCCAATATCTCTGCTGCAAATGCAGCACGAATAGGCCGATCATTAGGTTCCAAAGCATGTAGCATTTGAAACTTGTAAGCCCGGAGCTTAAGATCTTTCTTTAGCACCTTGAAGACCGTTGGCTGAGGAATTGCAAGGTGATCGGATGCACGCCGAGTTGACATTTCAGGATGGCGTAAAAAAAGTGTCTCGAACACCATTAACCTTTTCTGTACTTATTGATGGTCGACCTGATCTTTTTAGGTCACCGACACTACCAGTCTCTTCAAACTTTTTGTACCATTCTTTTATTGATTTGACTCTTGGTGGTTCACGACGGTAATGTTCGCGAAATTTTCGCTGAACAGTCAGCGGCGACTTCGACTCATGATACCACAAAACACATTGCGCTTTTTCTTGCATCTCGAACATTTTCTGAAATTTGTCGTTAGTTAACGCAGACAACAGTGAAAGTGAAGTGAAAGAAGTGTATACTGTATCATTGAAGTGACAGGAAAGCTATGACATCCACTCAGTGAATTGCGTAATGAACACAATAGAATTTGATATCTTAGATATTCATTGTGCAACAATTGTCAGTTTCCTCTTTATGACACATTCTTTACGAAATGTTCTCTATCTTATTGAATATGGCGCCTTTTGCTTTCGTTTTTTTGTGATCAAAACTTTGGGTCATCTGGTGCAAAAAACCGCTTGTTCATACACAAAGTAGATTTTTCGTGAGCTCAGATTGTTATCAGGTAAAGATTTTATAATCACCCTGTATAATTGTGTAAGCGAAATTTCGTGTATTTTGGTAAAATGTTGTTTTGTTTTCATGTGTTGTTAAACTGTTGGTCGTTTATCAATTTCTTACATTATTGTAAAGTTCTTTCTATTTTTATGAATAATTGCTCTCCTTTATGATCTAATACTTTACTTACTTCGATGTTAGAACATCATTTGATTATATAAAATTCATTATTTGAATTCAATCATGTTGTAACTTACAATTTTTGAATGCTTTCATCATTTTTCACATTTGTACTTGAAAGTGGACCAATTTTTCAGGTCCGAAACCTTGTATTCAAATAATGAATTTTACATAATCAAATGGTATTTTAACATCGCCTTAAAAGTATTGGATTATTATCATTAATTTATCATTAAATTTTGCATGTTAAGATACATTGTTGGTATGTCAATTTTACTGCATGTCATTCGGTCAATAGAATCAGAATTTTCTGACAATGCTCAGTACAACAGGTATAATCATCATAAATCCTATACTCCAAACTAGTATGAGTCGAAATTTCATGACGATCGGATGAATATTTGAGGAGTAATAAAAGTTTAAAATCCGGCGGTTTACGTGCGCCACCCTGTATATTACTTTAAGTCGCTTAGCTGTGCCGTGAGTCAATGCAACCGAAAAGCATCTTTAGATGTTTTCGTTTAAATTTTAAAGATCCAGCATAAAAAAGATCACATACTCAAAATATCACGTTTTTTACCAAACCCTAACCCCACCCGAAACCGATTTTTTTCAAGCCCATCGGGTTTGAGACCCGACTCCAAACCTCTCGTTAACATGTTATCAAGCATGAGACTTTAGCTTTCATGAAATCAGACTTATATGGAGCGAACGTCTAAACTTGATAGTGGTGATTAAATATACCTGTTATTTTGGATAATGGAGCGCATCAACGTATGATGTGAAGCTAGTATAGGAAATGGCATTAGTCTGTGATGATATTGTAAATTTAATGTGTATTCAGTTACTGTTGCTGCAACCGCTCCTGTCAGTAATAAAAAATGCAAATTTCAACAAGTCAATCCAGTCTCCTCAGGAGACATCCCTTAGCACGCTCGCAAATTCGCAGCTTTTGCGAATGCACCATACACGCATTGCACGCATTTTCAAGATTCCCCTCCGTGGTGTGCACCATCTAAAACAACCAACACCCTACTTCCAATGCTACCGATGACTTTTGGAAAACAAAAACATCAACAATTTCTTTTGATGTGTCAACATCATTTATCAGAGCAGCAATTTAATTGTACAAATCAATTAATGGCAGCAATTTTAGTTGAATGTGGTTTCTGTTTGAATATTATGTCGATTTGAATAAGTTCCATATGAGCTTCAAAAGAAATGCGATTATCTTTAACATTTATCATTAGCTGAGTGTAACAGTGGATGTGATTGACATTTTAGTCCAATCATGTTCAAATTAATACTTTGTTCTGTTAATTATTCAACAATTGTCGCGCTGGTGAAACGCTGCTTTAGACCTTGTGAGACTGTAGAAGATGAAGCAAAATAACTACTACATAATTTCGCATTTCATCAGCTGATAGAGTAATATAAAGCCGCTTGTTATGTTATTCATTCTAAGGTCAAATGTTTCACCACTTGTGCGATGAATGCATGTATACTCTCAATTTTCCATGGCATTACAATTCACTAGACTATAATTAAAGAATCATATTCAACGCGGTATTCTTATTTAATGTGAAAAATAAAAAAGTGCGCGCACATACTTGGTCACACACTCCTGCATGCAAATATGCGGTTCGTCTGATACCCACCCATGCCCTGGCTGTGCTTTTCATTTTGATAGAGATGCACTGCAATTTGACCTTTCATGTTAAGAACTGGCTTTGTAGATCCTCTAAAATGGTCACAGATATCTTCGAAGTGTAAAGAGATATTGCAACCTATGAGCTTAATAAAATGCAATACAATGGCCAATAATCATAATATTTCAATCGGCAGAAGGATAATTTTTCAATGTATGAAGTGAAAAAACATCAGATCAAATTGCCATGCAAAAGATGAACACTTGGTGTGACTTGAATCCATGACCACGGAGGTTATGTAGACCTGTTCTTCTAACCATGTTTGACAAGCTACGCTGTTAAACTTTAGACGCTAATGAGTAATAGTACTGACCCGAACTTCAAACTTATGCTTCATATTCATAGTGATTGTAAAATCGCTTGTGCTTTGGATCAATCACATATTATTGAGAGGATATTTGTAGATTAGTGCTCTATTGTGAGCTCAAACACATGCATATGCCGTATTTCCCCTAATAAACGCTGCACATCAGATATCAAGGAAATTCGAAAAGAATGACTGAATTCAGTGCATATATCGTCCATTGAGCTAAAAAATTAGGATATAGTTATCAAAAGTCGCTGGAATGTTTAATGATACCGCACTGCTTGTAGCATAAAGATGTTATATAATAATTGCGTCACACTCAACCTCATGTTCAATCAATTAAACCAGTTTTACTCATATATACGGATGATCATCTACATCAGATTCGGTGATTTATTCGACTCATCGCGCTCAAGTTTTGTGTGAGTCCTGCCTTCAAATGATCATGGGGAAAAATCAGCAATTAGAAATACTATGCTAGTTACTCCAAGAAAAAAGTCCCACTGTTCCACGCTGTGTTTATTATTCAGCGTTGAAACCACCACTTGTCGGCAATTGGCAAATCAGTAAGAAGAATGCTAGATAAGTTTCCCAGCTCTTATTGATACTTTTCCTTAAAGGTCATATGCCTGTGATTGTTGCTGTTATTCAATTTAGAAAACTCTCAGTGAAAAATCGCGCATTTTAATGCCTCACTTAAAAGAAGGCGATTGTGAATAAATGCCGCGACGTGTATTAGAGGAAATACGGCCTCCTGTTTTCGTCAGGAAATTTGACGTTTGCTTCTATGTACTAGGCCTATGAAGGTTTTATAAAGCATTTAAAGCAATGAAATTCAGCAATCGGAAGTTTTTCTGACCTCTACAGCCTTCCGCCATGATATGAAATAGCTTAAAAGATAAGCCAGACTCCTTAAAATCATGCCTTGAGAATCTAAGTGTTTCAAATTAAGATATACATGCACTTAATATGTCACTTGCTATAAATCATGTTATATAAGTTTGAAAAATACTCCTTAGTAGAAGAAGATAAATTGTTTCGCACATACATGCATAATACAATAATGCCAGTTTCCTATAACCGTGTTTCCTTATGTCTGCGTAAGTTGGCTTCATCTTAATTTATCATTTTCAGGTGGAGGAATGGGTTGCTGGAAAAGAACGAAATATTCGAGCTTTGCTTTGCTCACTGCACCTTATCCTTGATTGGGATGGTGTCCGTTGGAAAGAGGTGTCAATGGCGGACTTAGTAACTTGCAATCAAGTAAAGAAGGCCTACCGAAAAGCAGTTTTGGATGTACACCCTGATAAGGTATAGATGTTTGATGTTTTTGTGCTATCCTTCAGTTGATCGATTTAATCATTTTTTCAGACTTCCGGAAGCCCAAAAGAAAATCTTGCACGTCTAGTTTTCATCGAATTAAGTGATGCTTGGACAGAGTTTGAAGACAGCGGTATGAAATCTCTCTATTAGACCAAATATACAAATTGAGTACCATCGTGATCTGCTGTCAATAGGAATCTGTCAAACGAATGGCTTCGGGAAATGCTCGATGATCTCTATACTTTACCATTCCATCACCATCAGAGTTAGGAGTGCATAATTGGTCTCTTCAAAAGGCCCGGGCAGTAGTCTGTCTGCCCACATTCTTGAAACTGTGATAGACATTAGACCAAATCGAGACAACGTCAACCTCTTCCTTCTCGCTATATTTTGTGCAATTTGTTTCACGTGTAGAGAGACACAGCTCATCATATCTGTTAACTGAGCTAGTTTGGTCTCTTGTTGAAAAAACATGTTGTGGTTTGTAGTGAGTCGAATAGACAGAAGACGTTGTGAGGACGGCTTTCTCTAAGACATAGACGCTGTTTACATAGCTTTTCTGGATATCATCATCGAAGTTTGTTTATTTGATGCTACTTGCAGTATGTACATTTTCTGTCGAATTGAACCTCTCGTCATAATCAGAATCATGTGCAAAATAACTTTGACTTCTCTTCAGTCTTCACTGACCTATTCTTTGGATAGCAGTGATTCTCAACCGGGGTGCCGCGGAAGAGTCGGGGATGCCGCCAACCTCGGTGTGCAGTACATCGGTCAGCAACGTATTTATGAACTGCACCTTTTTGCGCCACTTTATATTAATTGTAAATATAATTGGTATACATAGAGGTTATATGCAAGCTTACATAAAATAACTCCTGTCTGTGTTTTCGAAACATTTGTGACATGCCTACAGCTTGTACATACGTGGGCCGATCGATTCCCTGTAATTGCGAAGGAATTCGTGCAAGCAAGTGGGATGCATCTACGAAATTCTGTACGGCACATTTGGTTCGCCTATAGCCTATATCAGGGTGACATTATTTTGTCGGAAGGCTATAACATGATGAACAACGTTGCTACTGTCACTGCCGTTATGAACTGGAAATTTCAAAAAATAATCCTGCAATTCTAGCAGTAAAAGTAACCTACATGTACTTGTAATTCAAGTGCCTAAGCAGAGAAACTGCAAGCCATCAGTCTTGTAGGAGACAGAGTCTTGGACAAAATGTAAGTAGTGCTCTGGAGTGCAGCTTGCCTAGACCTACAGGGTGAGTCAAAAAAAACGTTACCTTTAGCAGGCGGTTATGAACATTGAAAAAGCTGCTCCTCACAAGCTGTAGTTACAACAGCGACTCAAACTGAGCACCTTCCTGCTGAATGCAAAGAGAGCATCGTCGAACAAATGAGTCATAGGCCTTCATGCAGGCGTTAGATGTGAAAGAAGTAATTTCCTCTCGAATGCAGGCTGTCAGTTCTCTCGTATTTCTTGGCAGTCGCGCATACACTCGGTCTCTTAACGCTCCCCACAGGAAGAAGTCACAAACAGTAAGGTCTGGAGAACGGGGTGGCCACTCAACTGGTCCTCTTTGACCAATCCACCGACCCGTCAGATTTTCGTCGAGGATTCTTCGACTTGCGTTGCAGTAGTGGGGAGGGGCTCCGTCATGTTGATGGAATCTGCTCTGGTTTCCGGGATGATACTTTTTCTTATGAAGACAGCGAACGACGCTACTTTGCGAGACTCCAAGCGTGTTGCTTATGCGACGCGTAGAAACGTTCGGGTCATCTTCAATTATCGGCTTGATGGAGGTAAAGATATCGTCACCTGTAGCCGTCACTGGACGACCACTTCCATTTTCACGCTTATTCATATCCCCATACGTAAGGAATTTCTCCATCCAACGATGGACTGTCGGTGGAGGCGGGGCTTCCTCATGAAATTCATCCAGGTATTTTCTCCTTGCTTCGGACACATTGTTGAATGTAACCGCCCATGCAACAAGCCTTGCCTTCCTTTCCATCATAGTTTGGCATGAATGAAGCACTAAATGAATACTTGTACATACACTTGTATAAACTATGTACAGAAGCCATTCGTTCGATGATATGAATTCGAATTTTTTGAACTTAGAGCACTAGAGAAACTTCTGACTTAATCGTACACGATCGACTTGCACGTTCTTCCCCGATCTTAGATGTCTCATGCAAAGACACTGACACGATCGTATCAGACTTTGCATGACGATTATGAAATGTACGTCCTTATCAGATCGTGTCAGAAAATGTTCGTCAATCTACGATCGTGTCAGATTAAGAATGATCATGTCAGAAAATGTTCGTCAATCTACGATCGTGTCAGATAATATGTCGTTGACCTCACGTCGCCATGATAAGCGGAAATTCCTAATCAGAGTGAAATAAACTCAGTGAGAGATTCGAACTCTCATTCCGACTAATCATATCGACGTGAAGATCTACCGACACCACAAAAGAGTAGATTAAAAATCATACGTGACACCGCAAATGAACATTTTACGCATCATAACAACTGAGATAATTTCATGAAATTCACGATTTCATGTTCTTTGAAATAACAGTTCTTCATTCCTTTGAAGGTTATTTAGCCAGTACAGTTCGGTTGCTGCAGCTTGCTCAGCTATAATAGATGCCATCGTTTTGGCCACATTAAACCGTACTGCTAGGTCCTTAATGGACGAAGCCATCCTATGCATTTGTAAGGCTTGAAGTGCACACATCACATCAAAGTATTATGTTCAACAGGCATTTACTTACTGTAGCAATGAAAGGCTCACGATGTTGCTGTGACCAATTCCAATACCTCAGCGATATAGGCCAAAATCCCTCTTCATCAATTACCGCTCAATGGAGATCCGAACTGAAGAATAAACAAAATCATTAAATTATTTTTCATAATTGCCTCCTGAACATTAAATAGTTCACGGCCCTTCATAAATATCACAACTGATTTGCGTATTGCGCATGCTCTAAAGGAATGCAAATACTAACGTTCGTAATATAATATACTCCACTGCAACTAATTTTCGAACTATGCGTAAGAAAGTGCGAAAGTAAATGAGTGGTGCCCCAGGAAAAAATGCATGCACTAATGCAATGAAATTTTCTGCTTGAGAATGTAAGGCCTAAGTAGGCACAATCTCATTCAAAGATATTTCAATTGATTTTCCAGCTAAAATGTGAGAGTAGGGTTTCAAGACATGAGGTTACTAACTAAAACAGAGTTGCTTGAGGATGGCAGACGGCGTCTGTTGAAAGCGCTCGCAAAGAACCTTGGTGGTTTTCCCTTTGCTTTGTGTTACATCGACCCTTGGGATGTCCTCCGAGACAACTAATGGAATTCCATGTCCCTTATTTACTCAATGAAGCATGCTATAAATCATGCTATGAAAATAGGTATGTATACTCATACCATACACGCAAAGCTTTCCTGAGAAAGATTATTTGTATGAAACACACGTAGGTTTTATATCATGAAATGAATGTCTGTTTAATATATGAAAATGGAGCATCAATGATATGGATACAGTAATATCATACGCAAAAGCATCATAATACATAAGTCCACATTTTTCATATATTCGATAACTACAAGTACACATGCATTAATTCATTCAATGTGTCATACTTTGATCTGAAATGGGACAAAAACAGAAACAGCTAGCATCTCCTGTAACTTCATGTTACATGCAAATCAACTGATATGGACAGAACATATAATGAGGGAGACATTGATCAAAAATATTATAAAATCAAATAATAACTATAATATCGCATGAATTGAATCACATTTATGGTATTCATATGTTATAACACAAGCGAACGACGTACCCATTTGATCTCAGATTGAAATTTTCGCATGTTGACTTAAAAGTCATCAATTTCAAAAATGTAAAATCAAAGCTTGAGGAAAGCGGACGGGACCATAAAACAAATATGTTCCTTAGCAGAATATAAAAAAAGAAAATTAAGTTAATCAATTAATAAATTCAGCATTGAAAAATCTACTTGTTAGCATTTTCTAATAAAGACAATCTTAGAAGAAGTTGCCACCATTGAAAAGCATGAGTCATGGATGAGTGTGATGTAATTATTTCATTGTGAATAATTTTGAGATAATTATCTGACAATAGTAAATCAATTCCATAAGAAGGACACATAGCAAAACATTTTCCAACAAAATGATAAAATGGAATCACAGCGAACAGGAAGTATCGCAAAAAATGAATCGTCACTAACTCTGCAAAATAGCTATTAGGTATCAAACTTTCCTTGTCAGCGGAAGCTGATACATGTAATATTTACATGCTCTGTTTAAGAGCTTTTGCATCCTACACTTCCAACATACTAGAAAATGCCTCTATCTTGAAATTTGAAAGCTTAATGGAAAATAAAAATCTGTATATTTACCTAATAGAGATTACCAAACTAATTTCTAACTGTGTTTTGCACATGTAGACAAAAATATCAGATCACTAAAAACAAATAATACAAACCCTGGTGGAAAATTTATTGGCTTGATTTTTTAGCTTCGCACCTGATACAGAGTAAAGCCTAGTATAAAAGCTTTTCCTGGAATTTAAATTGCTGTTTACTTACACTAATATTTCCAACGAATTTTATTGAGAAAGGTCGACCTCCAGCAACTGATAAAAGATCAAGCTAACCAAATTTGTTAATGGTTTGAAGCGCATATCATAAGCAAAATCGCAGAGTTTCTGCATTTTCTTGCAACCTTGTTATTATCAAGGATTGCATGTATATTTCATCAACAGACCTTTAAACTCTTGTTTCCAACTTGCAATAGAACAACAATAAATTAACCTTAGATCAAATGTACTGATATTTTATCTTTAATAAGCAATGAATTAAATATTTTGTTTATTTGCTTCGGTTTACTAGAAGTGCGATTAATTCGAAAACGATGGCACATACAGGAACTTGTTAAGTGGGCAAAAAGGAATTCCTAATACAATACAGAGATAGGAAAAAAAGTCGTGCGTATTTATGAGTCTCTTGTAAATTAGAAATGATTCAAATAAGATATTTACAATAACCAAAAAACAGTAAGTAGCTCTAAGTGCAAAGCTTAACTGTATTCTATTTATGTTTAACTACTTATTGGTATTTAGTTATTTCAAGTATCTGATTATAATCATTTCAAATTTATAAGGGACCCATAAATCCTTCGGCTGTATGTACACAGCATCATCAAACGAAGTGTAGCAACGACTTTCAGTATGAAAGATCTGAAAAACACGGACAACACATACATCAGAGTTTCATAAGAATCAGAATTATTGACGAATTCGTCATCTGCAAATAATGCATTATTTATTTGTTAGCGAAAAAGTTTCATAATACTAAATAAATGTCACCAAATACTAAAATAATTACTTCCAATAACCTAAGATAAAGATGGGTACCTCGTTCATCGAGAAGTCGAACAACAAACACAATGCAATGTGTGTATTCAACTTAAGTTATACTTGGTATTACCCATTGTCTGTCTAGATGACTGATAATCACCAGCATCATTGCATCTGGGTACAAAATGCATATGAAAACTTAATATAGAGAGAAATAAGAGACAGTTTTTGTTGAGAAGAAATATCATGAATTGGTTCTAGGTTAGACAACGCAGACTGAATGAAAGCTAAAAGTAATCTGAAATGTAATCACAGCAACATAGCAGATGATGTATCATTCATCGTAGTACTGTTAGAAACATTTAACAAATGCTTATTACATTGCGTTCTGCACTTCATGTTCATATACGCTATATTTATATTATCATTCATGACAATGTGACATATTATCTTAATACATATATAATCGACATTCATACCATTACATACTATGCTTCATGGCATATTAATGCATACGTAACCGAAGTTCATATTAATATAGATGAAACTACATGTATGTTACATCGCATGTTAATACACACGCTTGCGAAATTCATGCCAATACATACCGTGCTTCGTGGCATGTTAATTCATACCTATGCATAATATGTTATTATAAATGTTTCATAGTATGTTATTACATACGCATGCGCTATTCATACCAATGCATGCTATGTTTCATAGCATGCTATTACATGCGCGTGCGTAATCATACTATTTCAAACTATGATTCATGCGGAATTATTTCTCTACGGGAGCATTTTGAAGCCTTTCCTGGGACATTTCTATCAAAACCAAGTTTCAGAAGCATTTTGACCAGCTATCAATGTGAAGTAAATAAATCAATGCTTATTAATGGACGCAGAACAAAAATTCCAGCTACTCAAAAAAGCAAGGCTATGGAGCAAACATCCAGTTTAAATACAAATTGAGCCAAATTATTTTACAATTAAAAATCTTTTATTAGTTGTCTTAGAATTCTGAACACGAAATTTCATTTAGACAAATATTCAGAAAACCTTTTTCGTAGCTAAGTTCGTATATTTCGTGAATGGAAAGATTCATAAATGTATTCGTGCATGTAGCTACACGCATCGTGAAGTTAAAACTAGCTGCTATCATATATTTCGGTGATGACAATTATTTCATTGCACAAATATATAATTTTCCCAGATACATATATAATTAGTTTGAGTCAAAACCTGTTTTTAAATATTTTAAACCTGTTTTTCGGATATTTTAAATGCGATGTTGCTTAATGAAAAATAATTGATGCACTATTATATCGAAAAACATGAGCCTATGCAAGTGACTATCTGCGAAGCAATCAAAGATAATGGATTTCACCTTTAAGTAGAAGGGCTTACGCAGTAATTACTAACGTGCATATTATATCCCAATTCGTAGACCAGAAAGCGACTAGTGTTACCTCTTGATTGACAGAGAAACAAAGACCCATGCATTTAAATAACTTTCTACTACCAAGACAAGAATGTTCAATTCAATATTGGTTTTATATCCGTTTCCATTACATACTATCAACATAAACTCCGTTCATCTGATCATATAAGCATACTGTCATAAATGTACTACCTACTCAATCTCTTGAAGCTACAAGACAAGTCTGACACAAATTCATAGGAAAAATGTGAGATCATTCTAAACAAAACAGCAAGCTTATAAATCAGAGGAATTTACTCATTGATGTTAAAAAGCTTATGAATCAGAGGAATTTACTCATTGATGTTAAACTGTTCGTGAATTCCTTCAGAAAATTGGGACCAATAGTCAATATGACTGTCACCCAATTATAACCGGTAGACAATGTACACAATGCTCTTAAGTGTGAATATCATTGCTTTGATTTAAAAATCCGCTTTCTCATCTAAAACGACCTTCCTGTATTGGAATTTTGGGCTGCATTAACACTCTTAAGTGGAATTATCCATTACAATGGACAGTCGCTCTTTAACTCGTTAATTAGCCAATCTCATGAGGTAGGTAGCATTTCAAATAGCTTCACCCTATTGCGAGAAATCAAATTTCAAGATCATTAAATTTGAAAGTCATTCAAGTATTATCAAATCCTGAGTTAATACAGAAATTTTGAATTAAGGGAAACCGCAAACACCTGCTCGCCCTAAACTAAATGGGATGAAGAAAAAAGACAAGTTAGCACAAATATGAACTTCTAAAAATTTCGGTCACATGCCGTGCAAGAATTGAAAACTTGTGCTAGCGTGCTGAAGGGCAATAATAAAGTGGCCGCGTTTCAAAGTATTTTGCTTCTATTGCACACCAGTTTGTCCATGAACCAATACCTTCAAAGAAGTCTAGGCGACAAAAAGATTTCTGTATTTTAATCCATATTCTGAATTCAATTTATCAACCTTCATTAACATTAGGCAAAACAGCATCTGTATCATTCGAAGAATCAACAAAAGACCAAACATTTGCGTCTTACGATGATTGCAGGTCTTCATGGATTGTCGCTGATTTTAACAAGGCCTTCTATCTGCACCAGCATCGTCGTGACTCGTCAGAATTACTGCCACGAAAACACACCTTCAACATGCATGTGGACGATCTTGAACAGAAACCCAATAACCCTTCAATTGCCAACAGAAATCAAAATTGATAAGACTTCGTCATTTTTTATGTCCGTGAACTATTTTGAGATGAATATTGTGTCGCTGCAAACACTTAGTTTGCATCTTAAAAGCTTTACAATAAGCAGGGCTCGTAAATGCCGACAGAAAAAAAGACGGAAAAATTCAAGTACACTCTCACACGAGTGTGTGTTCTAAAAATAGTGTTTTCAGCAGTTGTATAACTGATTTTAACTATAATGTAATAAGGCTTCTTTCTCAAGGTCGAATATTAACAATTATAAAGATTGACCGTTTTATTTATGAACGTTCATCCAATGTTGGAAAGGGAACAAAAATTCTGTTAAATGCACTGGAATACAGATGTTTGCTATAAACATGGGATGGACCTACATAAAGAAATAAGTTGATATTTCCCCATATTGATTTTACATGATGTTCCAAAAACATTTTGATTGATGGCTTCAAACATATAACATACGTATACAAGGTGTTGTGACAAATAAATACCCGGAATTATCAAATAACTTCTAAACAATCAGTCTTTTCACTCTGGTTCTTTGAACCTAGTTCAATGTTAGTTTATTGAATGAATAACCAGTGACAGTCATTTCAGATATCACTGTTGAATGGTTTGAATGCTTCTCATTTCAGACATACTTTAATCGTTTCCGCGGATTTCACATGTCAATGAACTGTGAAAGCGTCATGACTGACAACATCAAAGAGCAAAGAATTAACATCAAGCTTTGTGTTAAGCTGGGTTTAAAACGGCCACTGAGACGTTGAATTTGTTGACCCAGGTCTATGGTGACGAATCGTTAAAGAAAACAGCCGTGTTTTCTTGGCACAAGCGCTTCAAAGAAGGCAGAGAAGATGTTGATGACGATGAGCGACCAGGACGACCGGTGACCCATCGAACAGAGGAAATGGTTGACACTGTGCGGAATCTTATCAAATCTGATCGTCGTCTAACTGTGAGAATGATGGCCGATGAATTGAATCTTTCTCGAGAAACAGTTAGAAAGATCCTAACGGAAGATCTGCAGATGAGGAAGCTTTTTGCAAAGATGGTGCCAAAGGTTCTCACTGCAGAACAGAAGGAACGTTGTCTGGAGGTGTGCATGGACCTGTCAACACGATTTCAAGAAAACGAAGATCTTGTCTCGAGGATCGTTACCGGTGATGAGACGTGGTGCTACCAGTACGATCCGGAAACAAAGCGACAAAGCATGTAATGGTGTTCACCTGGATCTCCGAGACCAAGAAAAGCTCGAATGTCTCGGTCGAAAATCAAGACAATGCTCATCTGTTTTTTCGACAGCACAGGAATCGTCCATAAGGAATTCGTGGAGCAGGGAACAAACCGTCAACCAACACAAGTACCTAGAGATTCTGAAAAGGCTCAGGGAAGCAGTACGCCGTAAACGCCCGTTACTTTGGTCCGAAGGATGGATCCTCCATCACGATAACGCTCCAGCACATGCAGCACTCAGTGTTCGGGAGTTTTTGGCAAGCAAGTCCATCACTCTTCTCGATCATCCTCCATACTCGCCAGACCTTGCGCCATGCGATTTTTGGCTGTTCCCAAAGCTTAAGTCTGCTTTGAAAGGCTCGCGGTTTGAAAATGTGGATGACATCCAAGACAGTGCAATTAGAATCTTGAATGCAATCCCAAGAGACGATTTCGTTCAATGCTTCGACCAATGGCAGCATCGTATGTCGAAGTGTATTGCTCAAGATGGACACTATTTTGAGAATTTTTAAATAATGAACGTTTTCATTTGTTCGTGATGACTAGGGCGGTTTTTTATTGACCTAAAAAATTACGAATTTTGACTTTATTTTCAAGTAAATTTTTACCTAAAATTTTGACTTGAATGTAAAATTTTTACCCTATCTTTTTACCTAATTCAGTTTTGTTTAACCAAAGAAAACATCATTTCAGACTCACAAGAAAACGTTACTTGTTTTAATTAAAGAAACACATTTTATTATTGAGCCCACAAATACAAAGTTCTTCCCGAAAAGAAGGAATGCCTCTTAAACAACGAGTTAATTGTTACTGGCGTTGTAATTCATTATTGCATAGTATTTAATGTTATGGGGAGAAAAGTTTCTGTTAAAACGCAGAAGATTTTTCAACTGGGAAAAGCTTCGTTCGGTCGCAGCTGTGGTTGATTGTGCACACAACAGAAGATTGTATTCAGTTGGTGAAATATCGTCACGTGCCAAGTTAACAATCTCCATGATATCATTCTTAGATAAACGCAAGTTTATATATGATTTGATTTCACGGGGATCAATTCCGAAATCCAGACTGCTTACGTCCAGTATTACCTGACGAATGTTGTAGTTGGTTTCTTCGCATCGCTCCATTCGATGATGCAGAGGTCTATACGTTGCCACATCCACACAAGTTGTTCAACAATTACTGTGCTGGAAACTGCAGATTTTGCACGACTTACAAGTAATCCATCATCCTCGAAACCAACACAATTTGTTTGACATCGGAAAAGTGGTCTGCATACCAAAAAGCCGCATTTAACCATGCTCCCCACCGGGTGACGACCGGCTTTGGTGGACTTCCTATCGATGCAAAAAGAAGACGGCGATCACCATTTTTAATAGTGGCAGCCTTGATTGAGGAAATCAAACTGTCGACAGCCTCATACTTCGACTTCACAAGCAATGCACAGTTGTGCAACAGGTGCGCCATACGTCACATGAAATGATGGATACATAGACTTCAAAGTTTTGCCCGCAAGAGTCATATAACGAGCTGCATCAGATAGCAGTAAAAGGAAATTATTGCGATGAACATTTAAATCTTTAACAACATCATCAATAGCATGGTACACTGTTTGATGATTGATGCGTCCTTCTAGCTGTCTACAGTCATATAGATAAGTAACTTCAGGCTTTTCTAGAATTCCGACAAGAATGTTCATAAACTTCCGACCAGAAATTTCCGTTTCGTCCACCATAATAAATATTTTTTCTCCATTTACATATCGAAGCAATTTCTGTTGTTCTAACTGAAAGAGTTTTGGCACATGTTGCCAACATGATGACTCAGATGGGCAGTGATGACCCATAAAATCAAATAGATCTCGTATCGCTTGATGCTCCAATTTATGTAAAGGAATGTCAGCGGCTAAAAACGCTGTTGTTACATGCTTAGCCAGATCAGGTTTGAAGTTCAAGAAGGTCTGACCTTCATGCTTTGATGAGGTGGGTACTGATGATGAAGAGGTAATTCTTTGTAACTTCGTCGCAAGTTTGGCACTTTTACGATGACTGTCAATCATAAACTGTTTCGCGTATTTCACCGGGCATTCACAAAGCACACAGAAAAGTTCATTCCTTGGTGTTACTTTAAATTCTTGAGGATATTGGCAAGTAATTCTTTAGCACCTGGATGCATCACTTTCAGCTGTCTTGGGCATTTCGAACAATCGAAGATAGTCAGTGTCAGTTAACGTGCGTTGAAATCCTTGCGAGAATATTTGGTGTCCCAATAACTTAGCTTTTTGTTTTGATTGAAAAGAGTTCGGGAAACCCAGATCTAAAAATAGCGCTTAGGAAGGCCAGGTGTCTAAAAATAGCGCCTGGGAAGACCAGATTCCTGAAAAATTTACTGTCTTATTTAAACTTTTTGACCTTATTTGACTACATTTGACCTTATTTTTACTCTATTGACTATATTGACTTCATTTGATTATTTTGACCGTATTTTTACTTTGACTTTTTGACTTTATTGACCGCCCTAGTAATGACTTATTCTTTCATATTATTATACTCGTGGATTAAAGAAACTCGTTTTAAAAATGTTAGAATACTATTCCAGGTATTTAATTGTCGCACCTTGTATTAAATCATTACACCTTTTCAACTTCAAATTCGGAATAATCAACTTCAAATTCGGAATAGTCAAAATCAAATTCGGAATAGTCAAAATCAAATTCGGAATAGTCAATATCAATTTCGGAATAGTCAATTTCAAATTCGGATAAGAAAAATGATTTTTATAACTAATATTTTCCCTTTAAAATGAAAACTATTAATTTTGAGGGTCAGTCAAACATGTTTCAAGCAAAAAGAATGCTCATCCTCAGTGACAGTAAGAAACATAGAACAATAAAATTTTACTTTATATACAGAAAGAAGGAAAGTGAACTACATTCCATCAGTTCATAGATCGCCGGTACATTTGTAGTTGTGGACCTTTGGTGAAAGTTTATAACCAGCAGTGCAGTCGGAAATCTTGGTGGCATTCAATGCCGGTAAATCTTTTCCTAAAGATTTTGAAAGACCTAAAATCTTCGGAGCAAATGTCAGCGGTAGCCTATTTTCGGCTAAGAAAGTGATAAGATTTGCCTGGACCCTCACAATCCTATCGCTAAGCGAGATGTGTTGTCCTAACGATACTGAAGAAGAGCCCGGAAGAATAACCATATTCGCTACTGATGCACTGATGTTCCGGTGTTTTTTTGGTATCACTGTGCTTCTCAAATTCCCTTTTCCCATTTAGCCCATTAGCCCATAAGACGGAAAAAGACGGAAAAGACGGAAAGGACGGAAATTTACGAACCCTGAATAAGTGACGCACATGCAAGGACGTACTAACTTGCACTAAGTTGGGACGCATATACGCGTCATAGCCGTTAACGGGATTCTTCTTATCCAGTTCTATACGACTGACGTTTCTCAAGTCACAATTAACATTAAGTCTGAAGAAAAAGCAGAGCTTGAACATAGCACTCATAACATAATACGACCTCACAACATATAAAGAGGAACATGGCGTGTATTTGATACGTACGAGCGAAAAATATGCACTGAACATTCAAAAATATCAATTACTGCATGTGCGGAAAAAGGCTCACATGGACAGAAATTTATCAACGATAATGGGGAAAAAGAGAGCTACCTATGCGAGCGCAGAGCATAGGAAGTCAGAGAATGGTGACAAGTAAATAATAACATTCATTCATATTCATGTAAAGCAGCAGTTTCGAAAACATTATACATATATTTTTCAATAAATACGCGACTCATCTCTCCCTCTTCTCACTCAAACGACATGATTGAGTGACAGCCATAACTCCAAAGAAAAACAGGCCTAGTCTTCGACTAAACAAATTACGAAATCAAAACTTAGCATTTGATAACTTTCTAAAATCTCGTACCTCAACCACACCAATCGTGTTTCTAGGATTATCAGACTTTTCTAAAAATGTGAAGCTGTCACTCTTGTGCCAGAAATCTGGTGCGCATCAGGCTAGTGACATGATAAATGTATTTCCCAAATTAAGTCTGGCATGTGGGACCACAAATATCAGCGATATGATGTTTGGAATAATGAATGCTACATAAGGATGGTCATCCTGACCTGCCTGAAGAATAAAGGTTCAAGCATACTATCACTTTATAATCAATAGGCTACCTGTAATTATGGCCAAATTTTAATTTTTACAATCAGAGAGAGAGCAGTCACTGCTAAATTCCGAATGTCATAGCGAGCTTATATGAGCGAAAGCCATTTCGTAGCTCTAATTCAGATTTACGCTACTCATCTCTCCATCTTCTCACTCAAACGACATGATTGAGTGACAGCCATAACTCCAAAAATAATTGGCCTGAATTTGCTTTGCCCTTGTAGTACATGCATGGAGGCTTATTCTATGTATAGAAGAATTTTTGAAATAATTCAATCATCATGTCGTGTACTATCTTCAAATTATGAAGAAACGAGATGCAGGATAAGACCATCCATTCGTTCAGAAAATGTGTCAACCCTACGATTCAGTGGCCAACATTTGGCAATTTTAACAACTACTTGTTCGCAAAAACGCAGAATTTCTAATCGCTAGATGAAAACCATGTTCTCACAACGTGACCCTGTCTGTTTGCCTCAACTTAGTTTTGAGAAATAGAAATAAAATGACATGCCAGCAGAATAACATTCTGTAGCAGTAGGTGTTCATAATGACAGCCCACGTACAGCCACAAGTAATATGGAACATGAATTACAAGATAAGCTTGTGCGATGAGTGTTCTGCTGTTGAAGCTTGAGCTTCTATATTTTTCTAAAAATTCATATACTACATGCAAATTTGGGGCCTGCTATTATGGGCAGTGAAAATTCATATTTTAGGAGCCCAACGACGGAAATAAAGCACAATGCAAATAATAGGACTCTAGAGCCTCCCTGAAGAACGAATTTTGAACTCAAGAGCTTCAGCTTAAAATCAAACCCTTAAGCCGACACACCATTTCACATGTCAAAAACATCTATGAAAATTTTGAATACAGTGTGTTGTCCAATTAAACACATTAATACATTAATAGGCAAGCTCTCAACACCAAATTTTCAGTGAGACCGCGCAGAAACGTATTTATAAGTACGACATAGCTGACTACAAAGAACTCAACGGAAGAATGCAAAGTTAAACAAATACCCTAATGGAAATTCCTAGAAAGAAATAGTCCATTGAAAGTCCAAGGTTCAATAAAATAAAAAACTAGAAAATGTATATCCACTTTCTTGCCAGGAGTATGCATAATACTAATGGTGAGGCAAGAAAACAAATAACCCAAGATAGAAACTATATCCAAACACGACATACTGACCGAAAGAACGAAATAAAAGAAATGAATTTATGATGGCATGGACCTACATGCTACTTTAACAACTGAAACCACATAAAACCAGCCACGCATGAGATCATAAAAAATCTATCGTTAATGTTAAAACGTGACGTTAAGTACTACTTCACTGCATGAGTTTGATAATATTAGAGCCACCATGGAGCTCATTTTACAATTTGGCAAAGTGGCTTTTACATCTTGTAAGTAGTTAATGAAGCAAATCTGTCTAACACGGCTTATCTAGACAGTTCCACAACTCAGAAAATAGTTCACAAATTGAAATTTCCAAAATGTCAGTTAGTAGACAAACAAAAGGTCAAATCAGTTTTTTCTGTCAGAGTTCAGTTTACTGTGGAAAATCATGTTAACTTTTAAAATAGTAGAGTATGCTGCTTTGTCGCTTCATTTAGTACCCAATTGAAATTCTCTAAATTGCTAGAACTTCAGCTGATGTCATGCAATCACAGCTATCTGAAGAGTGTTAGGTGTAGAGGTTTATGAAATTGGACTGTATTTCCAAATGGAATAAGTTTTAGTGAGTGATGTGTTTGATAGAACCCAACAAAAATTGTAGCTTCATGTCTACCTTGTGTAGGACTCCATATTGACATATGCAAAGAGGATGGATATTCATACACCCGTAGCGGAAGCTAGTGTGATCTTTGTGTATGACAGCGCGCTGGCTAAAGTGGCATATCTATTCATTTCAGTCATAATTATGTCACTAATAGAAACAACTTGCAGAAAACTTGACCAAAGCGGATTACTTACTCTTTCAGGCACTCCATTCTCTCTTTCTGAAAGACGAATGATTCATTGTTTCAAATGTAAAAACAAGCATGGTCGTGCAAGACCATGATGCGGTCGCTCATTATGTCAAAAGACTAGAACCTCAATGAATGGTTAGAAGTGTTGGCTCAAAGTGGTTTAAAAACAAATCAGTTACTTCATGCACATAGACTGAATAAAACACAATGAAAGAATTTGTTTAAATGGGTATTCTATAACAACACATACAGCTCCACATTTAAAGTTCTCAGCTGTGGAAAATCCAACATGACCAATTCGGCATCAAGAAGTAAATGATGCACGTGGAAAAGGTAGAACTATATTGAATCAAAGTTGAATGTAGATGCAATGAATAAATATAATTTCATCAATTAAAATTGGGAATATTTTAACTTTTCATAAATACCTGGAATTATCTTTGTTTATAAATATAATTTAGATCACTGTAAATTTCTTCAGTGAAAATGTGTCAAGTTTGCATCATCAGGAAGTGCATGCAGCATATGACAAAAGGGAATGAGGCATGATTGTTGAAATATGTGGATTTCCATGGCCGCTCCAATGCAATGTTAAATTATATACATTGCATTTATATTCCGCATATTGCATGTCACTGTGCGTACCACTAATATACAGTATTTTAAAGTCACCATGCCCGAATGTTTTTTTGAAGATCATTTAGAGCGTAGAGTGGCACATTCTTGCAAAAGACAGACAGTTAGAGGGTGAAAGTTTTCACGGCCTCGGGTCTTTAAACGGCTGCATGAAACTGGCCTCTTCTAACTATTGCATGGGGTCAGATAATGGTAACAACGAATTATTTCCATAAACTTATCATACGAAAGATTCTCGTTTTTTGAATATTGCCAATAATTGGTCTAGAGGAAACAAGCATTGTAAAAATTGGCATAAATGCTGCCATCGATGTTAGGGAAGCATGAGAGTTAGCGCATATCTTGGAAACATTTGTCTCTGTAATACTCAGCGGTTGATAATGAACTCACACCACGCAGTTAAGCCATGGAATACCATTAACTTCGATAAATGTTTCGAAGGTCATAACGTCATCTAAGCATGACTTTCCTGACACGATTCTACATGTCTTAACGTGTCATGCGAAGAAATGCACAAAGACGTACGATCGGACACGATCGGACATGTTGCGTCAGATCTTTTGTCATATACGATCGTAGATGTCTTTTCATAGTATGACTGACACGATCTTGCTTAACTCTGATCGGACATGACTTTGCACGATCGTGTCAGACTTTGAAAGTCTTTGCAAGACGTTTCCTCTAGTGAGCATTGATTTGGTGCTTGGATATGGAAAATAAAGCCATAGAAATTCAATCAGTCAACTTGAGAAAGAAATCAGAATGACAATTCAGATAGATTTTTCACAAACTTCAAATAACGTTTTTTTTTACTCACCCTTTATATGTAACTTTCAACAAAAACAAAAGGGATGACAATCAAAAGAAAATGTTGGATGTACACATTTACTATCGAAAACTTAACATTTTACAGTTAGATATTCTATTTTTATTGAAGAACATGAGGTTTTCCGTAAAAATTAAGGCCTGAGTTTTCAGGAGCCTACCCATGCATAGAAGCTGTACCCAAAAATCCGTACTGTGACAAATAGATTTCAGAAAGTATCACCTTAAACTTCTCTTCACAATTTTCATGCGCTGACCGTTAGCGTGGCGAAACTTTCCGCTTATTTTTCTACACATGATCAATCGGTCTGGTGGATGCAGGGAATAGCCTAGCTAGTGGCCATGGAGAACAGTTCCATTGACCACATTGACAGCTGGCAGAGAGATCCTTTCTATAACAACATTTTGGGCAATTTTTGGCCTTCTAACGCAATGTCGCTTTCTTTGAAAATTTGCGTGTAAGTAAATTTTTCATGCTGAACTCAAAAATCATATGGCGACCACACCAAATCAGTCAGTTTTTTTTGCTATAATAGTAGGCCTACTGCAATGCCACGCGTAATTACGGAACACCCAAACATCCGTGGTTAAATACATTATATTCTTCTACGCGCGCATACATACGCGCTGCAAGAGTCAGAAATCAGTAGCGGATCCAGATGGGGGTGCTGGGGGTCCGGACCCCCCCCGTTTGGTATGTACTGGCGCCCTTTTCATAGGATAGGCGCCTTGTTTTTTTATATTATGTGTTTGTGGCTAAGAAAGATTATAAGTGCCTTGAAATTCCCCACTTGGACATTCTGGCGTTTCTAGCGCCCCAGTTTCTGTTTCAGTCACTCTCTCTCTCTAGGGCGCCCTAGTTACTTTTCATCTACTCTCTCCAGGGCGCCCCAGCTACTGTTTCATCCACCCTCTCCAGGGCGCCCCAGCTACTGTTTCATCTCTCTCCCGCTTGGCAAGCTCACGTTAGTTTACGTAAAACATATGTTACGATAAGTTACACTTCTCACGCAATTTTTGTGTAAAAATTGGCACAAAAATTTGCGTAGTTCTCACGTAAAATCTGACGCGATCCTTACGTAAGTCTCACCTGTGTCATTTTACGTTATTATAAGTTACGAAATTTACGCACATAAACGTTTTTTTTCTTTAATTCCTATTTACTTTCATAATAATTTTCAATTATCCATTAAACACGACAACTGTCATGCAACCCCATTCATTAAATCCATAAGAAGATCAAATATGGTAAAATGTTGATTTATTCACTCAATAATTGAAAAACAATTAAATTAGTTCATAAACTGACTCAAATAAGTTTGCGTTGGGAGTTTATTGTACACCGTTGTCAGAGGTTTCCCGACCGAATAGTTCCAAGAAGAAGGTTGATTTGTAATTCCCGTATGAGCTACAGCTGATGATAGCGACATGACAACGACAAGTTACGGGAGTTAGGGCGATTACGGGGGGAGGATTTAAAGAAACGAGTACGTAATCGCAAAATATGTGATTACTATACATGTATGGAAAACAACCTAAGTCCATTTAGTTCGTTTCAAACAATATCTTTAGATCTATCACTAACATAATAAATACTACGTTAGATAGCAATACTTGATATTATGATTTCCAGTTCTATTTTTACTTTCGCATAAGAATATTATCCATGTGAAGAGAACTACCAAATTCGTAAATAAGTTAAGAATAAATCTGTTTTGCGCAGCATCATTTCACGAAAGAACTGAACATATCATTATTGTTCTACCATTCTTCAAAAAGCCGTTCTCGGGAACATAGTGAAAGTAAAGCGACCAATAGTCATATTCATAATATACTGGTTCCAGAAATTAAAGCACGATTCGATAGCTGTATAGTGCTATATTTTTCATCCCAATGCTTTATCTAAAATCCTTTTTTAACATAATACATGTATGATGGCAAATAATTGAATTCTAATAAAGCATAGCATAACCGCATTGTTATATTTCATGGTTGCCAGATGATTTGATTTGAAGAGAAATACCATATGAATCACATTTTCAAAGTTGTCTATGATCGCCGTGGCTATATTTTTCATCACGCACTATATTTTTCATCTGAAAAATATAGCACTCCGATATATGCTTTAAGACAGATATAGTACTTTAAATCTCGTGCTTTGAAAAAAATAGCACGAGGACCTTCGGTCCTCGTGCTATATTTTTCAAACCACTCGATTTAAAGTACTATATCTATCACTTGGAAATGTAAATTCATATACCTATGTATCATATTGTATAATTGCCTATAAAGAAGCTTATCTACTTAAATGAAGGAAATCGAGACGCGCATACATAAGTCTCGAACATAGAATAAGTCTATTAGGAAACTACTTTCACGTACAGTATTAGGATAAGTATCAGTACTAACTTATTTCCAAAACTGTCATAATTTCAGTTGATTGAATTATTGTAATAGGCTTGCCAGCATCGTAACAGTCCATCGATAATTTAGTTCATACTGCCACTAATCTCCAATTACATTGATATTTGCTGAAAAATAGATTACAGGTGTCATTGTCTCATCAAAAGTTTGTGACTTTGTACCACATGAACGTTTTTGAAATATACGTGAACAATCTTTGAACAAAGCAAAGCAATCAAATTATCAAATGATAACAGAATATAATTGATCAACTTTCATTCAACCGTGAAATTTATGAATAAGCAACTTTGGACAATGAAAACAATGAGTTAAACATGGTACATAATATGACAGCAGATACGAGTTGGTGAATAATCTAGAAAATCAAGACTCACATTTCCACACTACTTAACATGATAGCAGGTTATAATTAATTAGCTAGTTGAGGTGGCCGAGATCCCCACCCTGATCTAGTCATTTTAATTGATCCAAAAAACTTAGTTCCCATTCCGAATAGATTTAAAAAATAATAAGTGCAATACTTCTCATAGTAACTTTTTCAATGTTACTTTAACTTTATACATGTATTTTTTATATGTTTTATTATGAAGCGTTTTTCTGCCAATATCATCAAAAAGTGTACTTAGTCAATTCTTTTATTTTTTTTTCTAAATGTGGTTTATTTCTCGCTGCTTAATTTTATTGATTATATCTATCTAATTGTATGTGTATTTGACGTGATCGATGGTATCGAAACGTGTGGCAGGGTCATTTCATATTTCAAGCGGACATGACCTCTGCAATTTCAATTTTTGTTTTTTATCGTACGCACGTAAATATGCTTCTGTTTCCTAACCAAAATACAATGAAACTTGTTAAAAAGCTCAATTTTCCCTGACGATGACCTGATTTCATCCAATAGTATTTGATAGTACATGTACTGGTACTGTACATGTACTTTATGCTTCAGTTATGTAATGGAATATGCATTTAAGTTCTTTTTGATGTATATGTATGTATATCAGACATTCCCATTGACAGTTAGGATAAAACTTATAATTTCTTTTAAGAAATCTTTTTATCATCACCGATGGCCATTTTTATTTCTTTATTGCGTTTTTAACGAATCTCCAGATCCAAGGAAAAGTTGGTGAAAACTCCATAAGACTTCTATCCCCCACCCCGTCAAAACTATTAAATGTTTAGAGCTCAACTTGTACTTGTTTGAACAAATAATGCTATAAATTTCATGTCATGATTTTTTAATATCACTAAAACGAGCTTTTTAGATAAGTCACTTCTTGCAGAAAGTTCATCCTTCACTCAAGAACACTGTAATAAAAGAAAAAAACACATGAGAACACCTCCACATAAGAAAAAATCACATGGCATGAGCTCAGGAGATCGAGGATCCAATCAATCGGACCCCTCTTCCGATCCATCTGTCAATAAAATGACTGTCTAAAGCAGTGATTCTTACCGGGGGCCATGTGGCTCCCTGGAGAGGAATTCAACATGCCAGGGCAGGAATGACGTAACATAAGGAGGATTTGGGGGGTTGGGAGGAAGGAGGTTCGAAGGAGTATTTGAGATGAACAGGATTTGTTGATTCACCTTCACGTGTGAGTTATCGTCAGTATTCGTTAATCGCTTCCAATATTCAAGATGTTAATTATGCAGCTACTGTTTAATAGCTATTGCGACCACAGATTTAGAAGCTACAATATATTCTGTGTACGAGTGTTCCATTCGAATTATTTAATTAGGGGCGGTAAATTCAACTACGGCGGCTATAGATCATCACCTGGACGTTTTTGTCTGTGGCCTGCTCAGTTTGCACCGACAAGATAGACTAGAAGATTTGTATTCTGGTCAGAGAGAGCTAATGAGTGCGAGGCGTCACATTTCCATTCATAAATTAAGGTTCAAATGGTATGGCTCCCCATGCAGTTGAAAAGCACCCAAAATTTTCAGCAATGCCCACAAACGCTACTACCTTCCTTTTCCAACATCGTACCTGGTCGAGTTCGGTGTCTCGGCGGTATCAGATTTGATACCCAGGAAGAGAAATCGACTCAGCATCAGCGTGCGCAGTGATTTGAGATTGAAACTCACGAATTGACACTCAAATTCAGGAATTGTGCGGCAAGTATCAGGCTCAATGCAGTCATTAGTTTTTTGATGCGGGATTTCTAGTAACACCCTTTCCCCAAATTTTGCATGTAGGCCTGACTTAGCGAGATTCTTCGTGATAGCGCTGCCTGAAGTCTGCATTTGAAAATGTTTGTTATGCTATATTTGACTTCTTTTTTTTAACTTGAATAGTGGCCTACTAGTTTAGAGGGAGGAATTAAAACATACTTTCAACTGTTAATTAGTGAGGGAATCCGAGCAAAAAAGGTTAAGAACACACTGGTCTAAAGAATTGCGGAACTGTTAGCGCATGATGTGCAGGCGCACCATCCTTGCAACAAACCATTGTGTTTCCGTCGTTCAGCGAAAGAAAAACGTAATCTTTCAGAGATCCGTAAATAATTCAGCCGCATTTACGTTTTCATTTTCATTGAAGAATACTGGACCGACTACTCCATGCGAAGATAAACCATAGCCCAAAACCATAAACTCCTTTGGAATTATGGAATTAAATGCGATGATCAAGCGAGTGAAAGGAGGGTTATCAATCGACCAAAGCACACAACTGTGGCGAATTTGACGTATCCATCTCAAAGTAAATTTAGACTCATCTGTGGCATATGACATTGTCCACGAAGTAAGGACCATCATTTTTTCGGAGTGTTATCGCAAGTTTCAAGAACGTCGATCAAAATCATCCTCTGAAAAGTTCCAATGTAATCAGCCGTGGAATTATACGGTTTGGCCTTCACTTCATGGCGAGCGAATCTCTGAACAGTTGAGCGACTGAATTTCTGTAGTTACGGAAGACAATCGGCCTAGTTGACATGGAGCGCGATCATTTTGGTTTGTCATTAAGTTTTGAAGTAAACTCTCTTTTCGGTTTCTTCACAACTGAACAGATCTTCTTGGCCTACCAGGAATGTCTTTTTCGAAGCACATGAGCGAGTTAGGTGAGACTAATTGGAGCATAAAGAATAGTCATCACACTAGAGTGTTTTGTAAGGGAGAGATCCTGGGAATTCGTTAAAATCGTCGAAATTTTGACCATCATTTCTTAAGACAATAGTGAAGAATTTAATACTTGGATTTACTATTTGGGCCAAATCGTTCCCGATCTTATGTTAGTTAACAAGATAGTATGATGAGGTGACAAGCCCAATTAGGAGGACAATTGGAGCAGAAGAGGTCATCACATTAGAGTGGTTGACGAGAGGAGATCCTGGGGAATTCGTTTAAAATCGTCGATTTTGACGATCATTTCTCTTAAGACAATAGTGAGAAATTTAATACTTGGTATTACTATTTGGGCCAAACCGTTCCCGATTCTTAGTTACAGACACTATGATGAGGTGACAAGCCAATTCAGGAGGACAATTGGAGCGGCAAAAAGACAGTCATCACATTAGTTGGTTGAAGGGCGAAGAGAGATCCTGGGGGAATTCGTTTAAAATCGTCGATTTTGACCATCATTTCTCTATATGACAATAGTGAGAATTTAATACTTGGATTATCTATTTGGGCCAAATCGTTCCACGGATCTTAGTTACAGATAGTATGATGAGGTGACAAACAGCAATTAGGAGGACAATTGGAGCAAAAGAAGTCATCACATTAGAGTGGTTGAAGGGAGAGATCCTGGGAATTCGTTAAAATCGTCGATTTTGACTCAATCATTTCTCTAAGACAATAGTGAGAATTTAATACTTGGATTACTATTTGGGCCAAATCGTTCCCGATCTTTGTTACAGATATTATGATGAGGTGACAAGCCAATTAGGAGGACAATTGGAGCAAAAGAAGTCATCACATTAGAGTGGTTGAAGGGAGAGATCCTGGGAATTCGTTAAAATCGTCGAATTTTGACCATCATTTCTCTAAGACAATAGTGAGAATTTAATACTTGGATTACTATTTTGGGCCAAATCGTTCCCGATCTTAGTTACAGACCACTATGATGAGGTGACAAGCCAATTTTGTGCTGAGGAGGACAATTGGAGCAAAAGAAGTCATCACATTAGAGTGGTTGAAGGGTGGGATGAGAGATCCTGGGAATTCGTTAAAAATCGTCGATTTTGACCTCATTTCTCTAAGACAATAGTGAGAATTTAATACTTGGATTTCTATTTGGGCACCAGCACCCCCAAATCGTTCCCGATCTTAGTTACAGATAGTATGATGAGGTGACAAGCCAATTAAGAGGACAATTGGAGCAGAAGTCATCAAATTAGAGTGTTTGAAGGGAGAGATCCAGTGAATTCGTTGAAAATTGGAGTGAAAGGGTAATTGATGTAAGAAAATATGAAGGGTAGAGCTGAGGAAAGAAAATACCTAGGAGAAAGATAGGAAATAGATGCAAGAAAAATAGGAGGGGTAAAACTGAGGTAATAATATCAGGATGTAGGTTTTTTTTCAGTGTCTCATAATAAATTAATGGATAGAGTATACACTAGGTACATACGAAATGTGTTCTGCATCTTATTTAATTATTCAAGTAGCTTTGTAATCCTTTATTCCGTTTAGAAGTAATTATCTAATTAATGTACTTACGCTTATTACCAAAAAATAGAAAATTGTAGGTTTACTTGAATATCGGAGATCTTAACCACAATATCACCAAGTAGGCCTGTACCGTACCGTTTCAAAATTGTTTTACTCCACAGCTTACAATAGACAAGCATTGGAGGTTATGCCTAGGATGGTTACGTACGAATACTTAATTAATTACCGTACCTAGACCTATAGCATATTTATGTCAACATATCTAGGTTATTACCAAGAAAATCAAGATTACTGTAGAACTCTCCTCAACATCTTATATAAAAATGATTATCTACTTGTAGTGACGGTCCTTCAAACTTTTTAAAATTACTTTTATTAGACTGTTGCTATACTGACAGCAACATGCTGACAATCTGGAACATTTTATTGCGGTCATCGAAGTTGTCAGAACATTATGGATTTAGTAATATGATAGGGTATTGGCCCAAAATGAAAATTCCCGTGTTTTGAAATAGATCCTAAACTATCTCAAATAGTATCCTATAGAACCCATGTAATCATTTTTAAACCTTAGAAGATGCATTGCTCATACAAATAATGTTCATGAATATTTGCAGTGTTGTAGTCGCAAAATCAATCAATGGTGGGACAACGGTTTAAAATTACGGAGCGTTTCATGACATTTTTCTTCTTTACGACTCATATATACGGTCACATCTTCGTGGTGGGGGTACGGCAAACACAAAACATTTCATTGGGTGTACGCTGTACAGCCACGTACCCCTCCACTACACTGAATATTTGTGAAATACATGAGATCTCAAGTCTCTTATTAATGTAGGATCGTCTCGTCACTAATACTTACAACCGCCTGATCACGTTAAGTAAGTCTCCTTTTTCTAATATAGAAAATGTTGAAGATTTCTGCAATAAAACCATAGGCACTCATTTTGAAACTGAATCAATTCGCCATCACATAACAATTCTTTAGGGAGATACTGTATATCTAAATATAAGCTGTAATAATTCCAAAAACCATGCATCAAATTAACACAGGCTGATATAGTTGGTGAGTTAAGATTTTCTTAGATGATAAACACCACAAATACGAGTCCCGACACGCGCAAGGATTTAAGAACATTCAAACTCGATACTTTCAGGCACGTATATGATAAAGGAACAATGGATTAAATTTCATGCGATTAAAACAAAAGAAATGTCCCTCAAATCTGTTTAGAAAATCCATTGTGAACTCCATTTGTAACACAGCTTGTGATAAGCATAATTGCAATATCACAAGATTCACATAATCAATGAAGTGTCCAACAGATCTTTTAGAATGTCCCATTTTTCAAAGTTCAACCTTTAGACCGCCAAAGCATACTGAGAAATGATAACTTTATGTTAAATATTGCATTACCTATTTACATGTGTCTGAACACCTCAGTGCGTCAATCACATAAATAATTGATTGAAAATTTAACATTTTAGAAAGATTTAACACAATGATCACAACCACGATATCACAACTATGGTCCGATGCATCTTTGGTCCGATGTGTATATGTTGTCGATGATCAATTGAACAAATTTTTTTGTCATTTTCAGTATGGCATGTGTTGCCAGATATCGATACGTTCGTGAATCAATAGAATGATGACTTTTGCACACATTCTGGCCTATAACACATTATTTTAAATCACACAAGTTACAAGCAGTGAAAATAGTCAGCTAATGTAGATTCATCGCCAATTAAGGAATCTTGCTATGAAGTATAATCAATGCATCAGATCAAATGTGATGCCATCATCTGCTGTTCTTGATAGAAACTGGATTATTTTTCATCTGTAGTATGTATGAAATTGTTTAATATTTGTCAATTCAAAAGCCAATACCTCAATTAAAACAGAGTTTTCTTCCGCTGCAGATGTTCCACTTCACATAACAGATGTTACTTGTGACTCGCCAGTATAATATGATTCAAGATAATTCACTTTCGTTCATATAATAACACATGGATGCTTCGTTTTTTCTGATTAACACACTGATGTATGATGATATGAAATTAATTGATAATCATCCTTTTCTATGGCGATTGTTTAAATAATGCGTTTTTTAAAAAAACAGTGATGTCATGGAACGATATCAACAGGTTTTTGGAACTAGAGGGAGCAGAATGTATGGTCTATGCTAAATTCTGGTGAGCAGTTTTGTGCTGTAAGAGATTCACCATGCATCTAGCAGAGACAATGATCGTCTTCAGCAAGTTCCATTTCGTAAGTTATTGCCATAATTGCCTCAGACTCAATTTTTCCCTTAACAATTTGGCCAGGTATACGTACAACGCCTACTGCTAGATAAAATATTTTGTTGTAAACAAATTCGGGGCTTTTGACAACATTGAATTCATTAACAAAAACTTCGGCACAGCTATTTAGACTTCGAAATACGTATGTATATACGAAGCTCTTGTGAAAAATTACTTCCACGCGCCAATAGGATGCATTTATGTATGTTTTTTCAATTAGCTAATTATAATTAATGAATCGAAAATGTTATCGAAAATGTTATGGGCGCGCGAAAAGCCACCAATCTGTTTACAACAAAATATTTCACCTAGCATTAGGCCGGGTAAATAATCCGACTAAATGTGAAAGGATGTTTCCACGTAACTGGGCGTGGAAATAAACCTGGCTGTATTGACTTAGTTTGTTATTGAATTTATTCATCAGTTATTTATTTCCTTCGTACACAACAAAATCAGATAAATAAATTGTTAATATATTCTGGGGGGTGGGCAATTCAATGAATAAATTTTTTGTTTGGCAGTATTATCCCACACCTACGTGACAGAACACATCCGTAAACTGGATAGTATCGACTAAAACGGTTTTTTTTTTTTTTTTTTTTTTTTTTTTTTTTTTTTTTTTTTTTTTTTATTTTTTTTTTTTTTTTTTTCTTTTTTTTTTTTTTTTTTTTTTTTTTTTTTTTCTTTTTTATTTTTATATTTTTTTTTTTTTTTTTTTTATTTTTTTTTTTTTTGTTTTTTTTTTTTTTTTTTTTTTTTTTTTATTTTTTTAGTTTTTTTTTTTTTTGTATTTTTTATTTTTTTTTTTTTTTTTTTTTTAGACTAGCCATACAAGAAAAAAGATTCAATAACACAACTATAGGGGGGGTGGGGGGAGGGGGCAAGTTGTGGTTTATACACAGGATTAAATAGCGTCGTCTCAAATGTGTGGAATTCCACTTTGTTTTCACATGTAACATGAAATTGCGATTTAATTAGTAATTGCGACAGTTGAAATTCTGTGCGATGATTGAATGGACAGCTGAATAACACCTGATAAAAAGAAATATCTTAAAGTCAATAGTCGATTTTTCTGAGATGTATGCCCCCCCCTTATCGGCACATTCTGTTTATTTCGTTAATTTCACTTTTCGATGCCACGGGAGTATGGAATTATGCGATTAACACTATACGCGTGAACAGTAAATATATTTTCGAAAACTTACACGCGTGAAAGCTCTAGTGTTTTGCAACATAACACGCCAATCAAAATTTCACGGATAACGCACGCGTGATTTGGCGCCGTCGTAGTTACCGTGTTCCACACGTTATTTTCGTGATCGCTGATCCGTGTATTAATTAAAAAAATTTGATGTGTTGGGGATGGAGCGAGAGAGAGATTGGAGTTTTTAATTGATTTTGAACGATTGCTGTCGAAAAATTATGTGATTCTACTTTCGCCCAATATTACGCGACAGAAAACTTCACTTTGTGATTATCGGCGAAAGTTAGCTCTACTTTCGCTACCGATTCGGTGGAGATCTATCGCCATCATTGATAAAAACACACTTAACTTTCCATTATAACGATCCCAGTAACATCTCGTGTTTGTTATTGTGAGTGATTTTTCCTCATATATTTATTAGCAAAAAAATAATCGTCATCAGATCGCAAGGTGGCTTCTTATTCTCAGCTTATTCTTCGGAGCACTTTTTCAGTGGGGGGCAGAGACTTTGATGTAAATGCAGAGAGTTTAACATAGCAAATCGCAAAATTGTTGCTTTAACTGACATTTTTTTTATCGTCTTCGGTTTATAGCGGACGCAGTTGAACGTGCTAAATGTCATGTGACTTACATTTATATTTGTGTTTTCCTCAGTTGAAAGAAATTTTTTTGACTTGTAGGTAGCCCTGATGTATTTTTAAGATGTGTTTTTAGATTTGTGTATTGTTAGTCTTGTCCGTTATGATGTATCCAGGTCTTACCCAAATTCCCATTTTTTGTCTTTATCATTATATATTTCAAAGATTGTGTTGTTTAAATGCTATACCATATTTCATTTACTTCGGTTGTCATGTGGACGGCTAATTAACGTAACCTGCATCGCTATCATATTACTTGTCTCTGTCATTTTCTTTTATCGAACTGCACCAACAATAATTTAGAGTTTAACAGAGATTTGAGCATCATACCGTCTATCTGCCTTGTCGGTAGGTTTTACTTTTTTTGAAGTAATGACATAATATGGTTTGTGGCTATTGTTACCATTGCATTTGGTAACTATAAGACAGTTGTTGGCTATTGTTTTACCACTGGGAAAATTATCAAAATATACTCAACCGCAGCGAAATTTCTTATTGTGTTCGATGATTCTTTATGCATAATTCATGCAGTACATATCCAATTAACCATCAAACGTGAAATCCACTATTTTTGGTGATAATTCGTTTTAAAATAAATATGATTTTCTTATTTTCTCTCCGAACAAATCGAGTTCCGTTTTTTGAGGTGGGAAATTGAGAGACATCCATGAGAATAAACAGCTCAATGCTCCATTGCTATAGCACCTGATAATCTGTAGGAAGTATGCGGTATTATTTTATGTTGGTCTACATGAGATATTTGTTAAGAAATTTGATATTTAATCATATTTTTTTAAAAAGTTTAAATAAATACGAAAAAATAGATGTTTGAGATTAAACTCAAAAATTGTTGGAATTTCACGTTGATAGCTGTTGGTTTTATGTGCTGCAATTTATTATGTCATGTAGATAGAATCAGCAACCTCATAAAGTATTTCGTTGTGTTAGGTATGGCTTTGATATTTTCTCAGTTGGGTCACAATAGCCTGCGGCTGTCGTTTTGTTACCAATGCGTGGGTACAATAGCCACGACCATAAAATTATAGCAAAATATGATAGCCAAATTATAGCAAAATTTTTAGCTATTATAAGCAATAATTATAGCTAGAAGTATTCTGATGGATGATGCAAGGATTTTATTGTGCGAAAACTTGATTGTCAATAATAAGTATGGCTAACATTATGAATGCGGTGTGTTTGATTTCATAATTTAGTTGACACTGTCTGCCAAACTTGTGCAAGAGTGTTTGTGTAATTTTAGAGAATCCATTCGGACCGAACTTTGATAAGGAAGTGGTTATTACCAAGACATGGTCTTTTCAATTAAACCCCCACTTGCTTTTTACCCTAAGACATCGTCGTCAATATAACCTCCAATTTGCTGTTACCAAGACTTGATTCATTTAAAAACGCAAATATGGAATTTTTTGCTATAAAAAGCATAACTGAAAATTTTTCATATATCAATGAGTGGTTTACTCCATAGTTGATATCCCTGATATTTCTTTCAATCCTTAATAAACTACCATAGATATAGTAGGGAACCTATGACTTTTCAGAATTTTTTTAGAATTTTTTTAAAATGTCTATATTGTTAGTTTAAAAGTTTTTGTGACGTTTACAAAATTTATTACAAATTTTCATTTAGCATATAATAAGTATAAGAATCTAATTAGATAACATATTTTAAATAAAATTCTTTGCACTGTTTGTAGAAACAATTATGTTTTGTGCCTTATTAATCATATCTTGGTAATAGCAAGTGAGGGTTTATTGACAAAATAATGTCTTGGTAATGGCAAAAGTTGGGGGTTATTGTTTTTCTTGGTAATTAGCACTTTCCATTTGATTAACTTTCATATTTTTGAAGCTCAACAGATTTTCCTTCTTTTATGACTATGGAACAGTATTAAACTTCTTTTAAGATGAAAAGTTCAGTATTATCCGAATTTAGGTTAAAAGAATATCGAGATATTTAATGTCAGTGCATTAACGAAACTTTTACGAAATAAGAAGTATATTAATCATGACATAAATAAATCTTTGATGATAATTTTGCGTAAGTAACGTGAATTTTGGTTATAAAATTTAATGCATATATTTCGTTAACAATAATAACAATATATACTTTCTTTAGCTGTGTTATTTGAATTTTCTTGAAGGAAATTCGTACTTCGGGTGCACCCATAAATGTAATTCAAAATGAGATTTAGGCCTTAAACGTTGTGTTTGCTTTTTCATTTACCAATAATTTACCAAAACACTAGTAAAGGTAGCGTATTCTCTGCCACACGG
>CAJQUW010010559.1:0-78457 GCA_907163375.1 Prostheceraeus crozeri
GATATTTAATCAAGGCTCCAGCTACAAAACCTTGCCTGAGAAGCTTCGAGATTCGATTCGATTCGAAATTGTGATTCGAGAAAAATTCGAATCGGTTCACTTTGGCTGATCAAAATTTCTCCATTTGCTTTCTATTGACAACGTCTTCTAAAGGGTCCGCCAAAAGTCGTGTAGGGATTACGAATGGCTGTAAAATTGGCTAGATTACTATTGAGACTAAACTATTATTTAGACTACTATTATTAGACTACTATTTATTACAGAGTTGGAAATGAAACACATAAATTTCATAAAATAATGTATGGAAAATTATATCAGGTAAATGAGCACCTTGGTGCATGATACATGATTGTGCCCTCTTTCCAGCACTCATCATCACATGTCTCAAAGTTTGCCGGCTTATTTTCTGGATTTCATTTCGTATATTTTCTTTCAGAGCACTTGTGGCTATCGGCTTTGAAGCGTACACTCTCTCTTTTAAATATCCCCGAAGAAAAAAATCTGGAGGAGACAAATCTGGGGATCTCGGAGGCCAGGAGAACTCACATCCTAGAGAGATGATGCGATGTTGACTAGTCTACTTATTCATTATCAATCATTGACGAAATAAGCCTATCGAAAGTCAAAATGAATTGGAAATTGCACTGCTTGAATTTTGAATTTTGTCTCAATTAACGATGATTTGAAATTGCTATGCCATTTTGCATAAAAATGTATCGTGAACAATGAGCAAAAACATAATATTCAGCATGACCTCTGAATAGTCTGAGAAATGATATATTTGATATATTCAAACGTCAAATGTCATCCAAGATTGTAGTCAACTTTGTATTTCTATGCACATGAAAAAACTTGCGGGCATGGCCTATGCACAAGAAGACGCATCAGTCTTCAATTTGTTATTAACAATCAACACATCGACATGAAATCCCTATACGACTTTTGGCAGACCCTGTAGTTCGACACACAGGTTTGACGGGATGTTTTTATAAGCTTCTGATGTTGGATTTACACTGAAAGGGGTTGCAAAACATGAGTTAGTCGAAGTAGTTACCTCCTGTCTGTTTTTCAGATGACCCTTTTGGCTCAAGCAGTGATCATGAGTCCAAGCTTTCAGGCTCTGCTATTCAAAGCCTATGCAAGAATCTGTCTACATTGTAGTGCTCAAAGTCTTCTGTTATCATTTACACCTACACAAGTATTAGTTTTGAGTGGAAAATCAAGAATCCGAAATTCTAGAACACCATATTATTATGAATTCAGTCTGAATAAACTATTTTAGAATAGCAATCACAGATATTAATAAAATGAGAAGTCATACTACATCACTGTAAACTGTTGACAGACAATTGACTGACATTTATCCTACAAAATCTATTTTGTCGGTCATTGGCAGTTCTTGTAGGATGATTGCCACTGAACACCTACAATATCTGACAAAAAGCGACAAAATGAATAGCAATGAATTATAGCTCAAATTTTATCAAAAATGTCGGTAACTAATTAAATTTTGTCAAAATAAATCATGTTTTTGCCACACAATAATACAGATTGCCCAAAAGTCAATCACAAATCGAAAAAAATCAATCAATATTCAACAATTTTTGTTTAGTTAATTTGCATACGAAGCATCTGTTTCGACGTCGGTGGAGAACCTACAAATTCGTCGGATATCGCAGGATATTGGAGGTGACAATCGTTGGTTGATTTTGTCAGCAATTTTGTAGGATAATTGTCGGTCTACGGCTTACAATGTAGCATCATTGGAACAATTATTGAACGATGCAATGCGAGGACGTGTTGCAAAAATTCTATTATTGCTTTCTGAAAAATAAAAATAGAATCGATAGAAGCCATGATTTTCAGATAATGAAAATTAGTGTTTTCTCCAGAGAAATAGCTAGAATAATGTGGGAATTGGGAAAAATAAAATAACTAACGCACTGTGCATCAGTCATCATAATGCATCCTCTTACATAGATTTCTGGAAAATCCATCGTTGAAATATTGAAAATTCCAATTTGAAACGACAATTATCCAAATTTAGCAGACAATGAACTCTGTCCACAATCTGAAGTTATGGAAATTCCATAGCAATATAACATTAACATGGATTTTTGAGGGCAAAATCTATTTTAATACTATTGTGCGTAATTGAAATGAACTGGGCAGCAATGCTATGAATACACATGCAGATATACGCTGATTGAAATTTCAAAAATGTTTTTCACATGCATAGATATAGATATCATCATTACGAAATGCACTGGCATCTTCTTTTTTCCACATTTTACCATAGCTAAATAACGCAAAATTGATTTTCCTATGCGGAGAATTGAATACGAGATAGCTATTTCCTCTAATTGAGGTCTTATCGATGAAACGCGCATTAAGTCAGGTAAGTCGATTCCAATTTCTTTGTGCATGATACCAAAGGCAACTGTTATCCATGCTTGCTAATGGCATTGCGTTCCCTTGAATTTGAGGAATTCTGACAAGACTTCCATTTAGCAGATTATCTAAGTGAAATTATATTGAATGTCTGGCAATGTAGATTTTGGGATATCATTAATCTACTTCCTTCCACTAATTTGGCATTAGCAAGAAATGTGTTGGATTGAGAAAATCACTGCAAACGCTAAGTAGGAAATGGAGAATAACGACACCGCATGGATGCCGAAATATTTTCTTGTACATGAACATGTATTGTTCATAGCCTGGTATACACCATAGTTGGAAACAATATGGACATGAGATCCATTGTTTGTAACGTAATAGACAGTGTTGCTTATAGAGCTATTTTGAGTAGTGCCAGAAGTTGACTTTCATTACTCACGCTATAAGAATGATAGGATGCTCGTATATGCATTTGAGGAGGATGTGCTACGATAGAAAACAACCAGCTCTACTAGATCGTGACCATTCGCAGACTAGCAAATGGGTATCAAAGAACACGGCCCGGCTTTGTTGATCGAGATTTTGTGGATTGAGCCAGTTAGGTTGTATACACTGTCAATCGCTGGATACGAAAATTACATAGAATTGAATAGAATAGAAATGTGTTTATATTCGTTGAATGAAAATCATAAAAAGCATTCATAAGTAGGTACAGATATTGTAAGTCACTTTTAAGGCATTACAAGAACACACCATTCAAATGCTCATAAGATAAAGTCACATGGTTACCATAAGTAGCATAAGTCAAAGTAACTATAAAAAATCCATTTCTAAGTGAGCAGACATTATGTACTATACATGCACAATACGTTAATAATGCAAAGAGGACTAAGAAATCCTCACTCTGTCATTGTAGTGGAAGCAAAACCATGGGAAAAATGAGTGGAAACGCCGGGAAGTTGAACAACTTGGCAGACAGAATTGACCACTGCGTGGTAACCGGGATGGAACTAAAAGATGCAGAGGGTGACAAGATGAGCTCTCACAAACCTCTAGAAAATTCAAACCAGCTCTGACGCGGTTTGAACAATAGAGAACACCAAGAACGCGGTCAGACATTAGATGAAAACTTGCACAATTACACTCCTTCCCGAAAATTACTCTGCGAGCTCTTCGCTGAAATCGCTCTCACTTTTGTATCAAAGTACCAGGAATACGACCATAGACATGGGACGCGTAACAAAACATTGATGTTATCAAAGCATGGTAAACAGTAATAAGATAACCGAAGGAATTGAAAGAAGGACCGTTTTTAGTTTTCGGACAAGATAAAGTCTTTGAGATGCACGCTTCAAAAGATCAGAAAATTGCAGTTTCCATGATAAAGAGTCGGAAAACGTAACTCCAAGAATTCGCATAGAGTCAACAGTTGTTAATGATACATTGAAGCTACTTATTTAAAAAGAAAAACGAAGTATGATCATTTCTTTACACTTCCCAATGTTAAGGGTCAACCCTGAATTTCGAAAATCCTGCTCAATGCTCGACAGCGTTATAAGATCATTACATGTAAATTGACTCACTGATTGTATAATTGTCACATCATCTGCATATTGTACCGCCACAATATCGTTTCCACCTAACTGGAAAGAACCCATGAAAGCGGCAAAAATATAAGGACCCTAAACTGAACCCTGAGGCACACCAGAGGCAATATTCACTAATTTGCCCAATGAACTGCGCATTCTAATACGAAAACTCTGATTAGAAAGGTACGAGTACAATCAAGTGAGGAAGCCATCGTTCAACTCTCGAGACTTCAGTCGATGAAACTGCAAGCCATCAAATGCTTTTGCTAAATCTATACAAATTACTCGAACTGCCAGAGTTTCCTGGTCATCAAGCATTCTCGTGATGCTGTCATGCACTTGAGCCAGCGCATTGGTCGTTGACCCACCTGGTCTGTATGCATACAGACTGTTGCTATAACATTTTATCAGATCGGCCCTTACAGAATCCAAGACCGGACAAACATATATCAAAAATTCACATGAAATTTGAAACTAACATTTGATACGAGATTCTCGTATGCTTACAGAGATCCGGTATGTTTTTCATACCACATCTCACTTACTTTCGTATGTGATTGGTATGTAGCTATACGAACTATTCTATCTATGATTGGCTGTTTTACACTGAAATACGAGTTGTTAGTATGTTTTTGCACGAGACCCGATGCAAATTCATTCTCATTCGTATGCCTCTGGTATACCTCTGGTAGGTAGAGCTTTAAGTCACATAGAAAAAAATATAGATATTACATACTACTGTCAAATAACTTTTTTCAATAATACCGGTCGTGAATATTTCTTTTTGATAGAGTGAAATTTAACTAGATTAGATTTATTGTGAATTTTATGCTTTTCGAATAAATCGTCGTTGCTATTTGTCTACCAACATTAACAGGACGCTTAGTTAGCTCTACCTTATGACCCAAGTTGATTAGCATCAATTCATTCAAACGCTGTCTTTCGTCCAACCATATTGACTTACATTTCTCAAACTTAACTGTTTTTGCGTTCATGAATTATAATGTGTTTTTATTTCGGATTGATAATAAGCTTAATTTGTAAAATTATAATATACCATTGTTGATGGTTGAATACCTAATGATTTTATGAAATGCCTTAGACTTACATGTATTGAAATCGAATTCACTATTGTAAGTTTGACTCTTGAATGTCATTATCTTACTTCTCACAAAACTGTAGTAAGTACGAAGCAACATTAGTGTGATCTTTATCGACAAAAGGCCTTAAATCAACATACTTTAGACATCATGAATGCTTTCCTCTAACATCGTGTGATATGGCTGTAGGATGTAAAGCATACCACAGTTGGTATAGCATGCGAAAGCATACAATTAGATGCAGAAATATATAAAAAAATGTTTTGGTATGCATTCCTCGTATGTGATCGGTATTAAGCGATTTACAGTGCACGAGATCATAAATTATCAATAGTTGCAATAATTTGTGCATTCATGTCTTCATTAAATAGAAGATTTTGAAGAACCTAAACTGCTCTTGTAGACTTGCAACATTGCAAATAAGACATGTAGATCTACACAATCAAGGCATCGATGTAGTGTACACAGCAAGTTAAAATGTTAATGTGTGTCGTAGTTGAAAATATAATTGGCTGCACGCATTGTCATGAATTTTTTAGCAATGAACATCTGCTCAAACAAGTTGATAAGATTCAACCTATTAGTCCGGCTGTCAGGACGATTTTCTGCAGTGAACGAGGCCGAAAATGAGACTTTCACTGAATGATGCACACCCTATGTCTACTGCGAATCTGTGTGTCAGGTGAGTTCTTATTAGTTCCTCTGCTTGTCAGACAGCATCAAAGAAAAGCACATGGCAATCCAACGGGACGCAGATTGCAGTTTTGGCTAAAATGAATGTTTTATGTTTTATCTGAAAAACTGGAAACTACTCTCGCTGTCTCAGAGTCATAATTTTTGACATGGAATATCTTTAGGTCATTTCTTATCATGTTCATTTATCTATGAAACCGCATACATTCGGATTTGGCCAGCCCCCTATTGTCGGCAAATAATAACATGTTGGCTCATTTTTTCCACATTGAACCACATTCTCGCCAAGGTTGGACCTTCGGCTTTGGGTCGACCTTGGGCCAGTGATGCAAAGCTTGGGCTTTCTATTGATGCTGTATATATACAGATCCAGTTAGAAAAATAATATTTTGATTTGAATCTTAGGAGGAGACCTACATGATAAGAGCATAGGGTTCTGATTTTTTATCAAACTTCCACTGAATTCACAGAATTTTTCAAAAAAAATACTAGTGATTATTAGCTATTTCATTCTGCGCTTGACAACCCTCGACCATTGAAAGTTCGAATATATCGCATCAAGTGTAACCTTACATGTACACGTACTTTGTTGCATTTGTATATAATAATTTTTTATATATTCCACATATTTCATATCGTCGCACCGTTAAACTGTCTACAACAAACCGACATTTATCCAAAAATGAATTCATTCCAATTTCATATTCTAAATATGTCTAACCATAGACTCACTACGCCCCTATAATATTTATTAAGTATGTTTACATTACTGAATGATAAAATGAAAACAATTGCTTTGTTATGAGCAATGTGTAACTCAATCATAATTAAATCAAAGATCTTCAATTAGTCAGTAAATCAGTGTAGGTTAAAGAAAGCTTTATGACATTTACTTTATTTTATTATTTATGGCTACTAATTACATTTATTGTAAAAAATCGTTTCCCACTAATGCCACACTTCTCATGGGCACAATAGAAATTTTGGCCTACAGAAGAATCTTTACGTCAGCACAAAATACAATAAATGCACTTCGTTTACTTCATTCTACTCATTTACTGAAACCTGGGCTTGGGTTTTGGATTTTGATCCACGTTTTAGCCTAAAACTTGTATTGGGTATATCCTTGTCCAACCTTGTTCTCGTAAATCAGAAACATGATAATACACATGATAGGAAATGACCTAAAGACAGATCTTGTCAAAAATAATGGCTGTAGACTTAGCATTTTCAGTTGATAGAATAAAACATTTCATTTCATCCAAAACTTCAATATGCGTCCCATTGGATTAACATGCGTTTTCCTTTGATCCTCTCTTTCAAGAAGAGGACCTAATTACAACTCGACACACACACACAGATTCGTAGTGTGCATAGGGTACCTCACTCTGTGAAACTTTTTGGCCTCGTTCCTTGCAGAAACTCGTTGTGGCTGCCGGACTATATTATTGCATATACATTGCATGCTATATTACAATATTGCATCCAGCATCTTGTGGACCGCTAACATACCACCATTCGAGAAATGCAATGTGCAAATTAAGAGACGTTTTAAACAGCGTCTCAAAAGGTTGCGGTGACGGCAGACCAGATTATGGCACTCTAATTGTAACAAATATAGGTTGAAACTTGTCAAATTAACAAGACTTTCATTTGTCGCAACGCTTAGTGTTCATAGATGTCTGCATTTTTGCGCATACTAGATAAGGACATCCGTCGCCGAAAATCTTCAATGAATAAGTGGACACGTTTTCCACAGTCTAACTTAGGTATTAGATCCATATCAAATCTTCAATGCTGCCGAAGATCAAGAGCAACATTCAATAAAATTTCATAACTTCATGGTGCATTTTTCGCCATAGATCTGTGATGTATTTGGCAAAATTCATGATTTTGAGTTTGATGCTTGTAATTTCTCCTGCAACGATTCAACTTCTATAGTATTACTGTGACTCACATGTAATTCCCGCTTAATCATTTTCAGCTATGAACTTCGAACCATTTTCATACTATCACCAGCACAACAAAAAGTGCGTGCCAGGTTCCGATTCATTTATGTGGCTTCAAAACGTGGTGCGTCCCCGTCAACCCGGCATCTTGTCTGTGCGCCTTTCACGGTTCCTACTTCCGCCGCATGCACGCCATCCGTTGATGCCAACGTGTGTCAAATGGTGATCTGGATGCCACAACTGATGTCTCAGCGTCCTGACTACCATCTTCCGTCGAAGTCTAGGTCATGTCACCTCTCCGTCTTGGCACATTATCCTCGATGCTTCGACCTTCTTCCATCTTCTGCATGGCGTGGTCCTCGAGTACGTCCCCAATTCTCATTGTTAGTGAAGATCCTAGCCACGTGATAGATCGCAGAACTCATCGACGCCGCGCAAGATCGCCCTGCGCATCGTGACTTGTTGCTATGATCACGAAGGTGACCTTGCGACGGCAGACAATGCCACTGGCAGAAAGGAGAGATATACAAAGTTTCTTTGCTCTCTTCTTGTAAGAATGCCATTGCAAGTAGAAAAGAACATGATCATCAGAGAAAGTTGCACTGATTCTAGCAATGTGTCTTTCAATTTGCAACTCGAGATATTCAGTCGCTAATATCAGACCGTAATTCTGAGAATATTAGAAGCTATGGAGATCATGAAGCGGCAACCCAACGTTATTCCGACAAGAATGTGGAGAACTGAAGGCACAGACTTCGATTGTTTAAGTGCATGACTTTGCTAGAAGTGCAAACTGATTCAAAACGAAGGCACATGCAGGAACTTACTGAGTGGGCAAAAATATATTTTGATTACCTTACATAGATTAAAAAAATAGCCGTGCGTCGCTTGCGGATTGCTGTGAATTCCTTCAAACTGCTCCAATCGCCACGATTCCTTCAGATTCGCAGAATTCAGATCATTGCGAAAAAGCTTTCTCAATAATGTTATGCCCTCCGATCATTATCAAAAAAGTTAGTAGGCGCACGAAAGAAACTCGCAAACTTCTCTGTAGAACTTGACAGCGACTGTGTCTCTTTGCTGTGAGAACCAGTTGATAACCACTGAAACTTCGCACAATTTGGAGTGTTTGATGTTGGACTGGCTGCTCATTGTTCGGTTGCTATGGTGTTATGTCAGCAGATTGTGTCATTTCATTAACATTACATGTTCTAATGCTTCTTTTATAGTCAAACAGAAGACGAGACGACCTGTCTAATTCTGTGGCTATAGCAGTTGCGTTATAAAACACTGAAAACATGTGAACGGTTAACTGTCACTGTAAACTTTAAGCTGTCATTTATCAGACAATTCATCAGCCAAATCAATATTTTGGCTGATGCTGCGAACGTGTTATCAGACAAATTTCCTGCTTATAAGACAATCTTTGTCTCATCGTGCGGACTAATGTGTATTACTACGTTTACTGTATATCATACTTTTTAACTAATTGTCAATTTTAACCTTTGTCAAAATTAAATGATATCCTAAATGATTTTCAATTATTTGAATATGCAATGCTTAAAACAAGCATATTTGGATATTTGATATATTGATACCATATGTTAATTCAGTTTCTACAATATTCTTTACAATTTTTAAAGGAAATCGCTGTAATGTACAATAGAAAGCCACTATTTTATTCCTTAATCATCGTGCGCAAGAAATAGTGCGAAGAATAATGGCTGCATTACGTCAATCCATGCTTTGAAATGAATACGCATTACGCATGTTGTATTGTTATTTATGCTTATCAAAATGATCCATGCGTGTATTGGTAATTTAAGTTTGTACAAACACGAATGTTCAAAAAATTCCTGTTTGTCAATTCTTTGATTATAATCCACAGCATATTATTGGAAAAGCATGTGCAATCTGAGGAACAGGAACTGCGCAATGTTTTGTATGACACACAATTACATGTACTACATAATCTTTCAACTTCTAAGTCTTTCTGCAATGGAAAATCTTTTCATTGTTTTACAATGAAACTCGTACATGCACATGCACAGGACTGCGGAAGCGGAAGCGATGGAAGCAAACGTTTTCAGCGGAAGCGGTTACCAAATGTTCGCTTCCGCTTCCGATTTCCGAAAGCATCATAGATGCTTGATTGACACATTTCGCGTATTAGAGCTATACGCAAGGCACTCACTTCTGACTTTTGATTATGTTAATGCTTCTAGTAAGCTTATTATTAGTATCTAGCTTTAGTATTATTATCTAGTAGGCCCTACTCTAGATTTAGTATTATTATCTAGTACTATTTATCTAGCTTTAGTATTGTGCTTCCTAGTCAAGTGATTGGAAAAATGTGTGGATGTGATGTCGCTTTCCAAGAATCTTTATCGGCTTCCGACGACTTCGAAATTTGGATGCAATCCAGCAATCACCGAGCAATCAAGTAACTAGGCGTAATACCAGCTCAGAGTTGTACACCAAGGTAAACGTATTATCTAGATAATCTTTTTATTACAACATCACAATCTGGTTTTAGACACTAATTGACAAAGGCTTTTGTAGTCTATATGTAGACTTTTATTGTCTTAATAACGATTTGGAAATGGGGAAGTGCGCAACCTATAGACGGTATCGGTATCATATAATCGGAAGCGGAAGCGGAAGCGAATAAAAATCGTTCGCTTCCGCAGCCCTGCGACATGCAGTCTTGTTATCGTTCTAATGTCATTATCATCACAATAATGATTCATTCCATCCACTTAATACGCTTAGGTTTCGTCCTCAGCTAGTTTTCACGAACTTGCACTCATTCGGAAATTGATACTTAAACAAATGAAAAATCATGATCTACAGTTTCAATTCTCTTGTCTCTGAGAAGATGAGAAAAACAGGCAGGCCTATTCCCTCTTGAACATTGAAACAGAACATTATTAAGTTGATGAGCATCAAAGTCAAACACTCAAGAAGATGATATTGAGTTTTTTATCGAAGATAGCTAGCTACTGAGCGAGCAAATTAACTCTCTGGATGTGTGATGTTACTGAATACGTAGACATCAGTTTTACTATCAACAATTTCGTTGCTGGTTTAAATTACACGCTGAAGCTCAAAGTAGTGTCAAAGTTAGGAAGAAGTTCAAGACATGAGAAATGTAAAGCTTATTAGAAAGCAAAATCGTGATAATTTAATGGGTTTGAAGAGTGCTCTTTTTATTTATATACTCAGTATACTTACTTAGGTTACGCTTTTGCGTCGATTGGTTGTGACTTTTTTCCGTTGTAATGATGCAAAGTCAATGGGGAAACATAGTGCGTCTTTCTTTACTCGGTCGTTGCAAAAGTTAGTTCCACACTGTAAACTGTAAACAGCCACTTATCGGACAATTTGTGAGCCACATCAGTATTTTGGCAGTTACTGCGTATTATTAGACAAATTTCCTGCTTATCAGACAATTTTTCTCTCATCGCACGAACTAATTTACATTATTGCGTTTACTGCCTATCATACTACTTATGACTAATATATACACTTTCATTGAAATTGGATGGTATCCATTATAATTTTCAATTATAGTGCATGTATATACTCGTACAATGTTGTAAATAAGTAGGGTTCTTTGTATACATCTTGAGGCATGGCAATAACAGGTCTGGATAATAACTGCATCGAGAAGCACGATTTCCCCAAATCGCTGAGTAATAACCGTTAAGAATAATTATTGGCGAAGTTTTCAGTTTTACCAATGACAATGGAAAAATGTGTACGATGAAAATAGTACCATTCGCAAGAGCAGATGAAAAGGAATATTTTGGTGTAAAGGAATACAAAAACCATTAACGGAAACAGTTTGGAAGTTGATATTTGTGAAGCGATGAAGGACTAAACGAGCAGGAGAAATCTCGTCCGCACGCTATGAAGTCAACCGAAGTTGTGAAGAGTCCAAAATTTATCAGACACCTTTTCTCAATTGCATATTATTTGCAAATAATTTATCCAGATATGACATGAAAATAGCTGATCATGTATAGTAATACAAAGAAAAATTGCTAGAAAGTTGGATAAGGTCCGTACTTGAATTGTACAAATAAAGGTCCGAAGCACGCAGGTGGCCAAAATAAAAAATAATCGAAAAAAATATGCCCGACTTGAGAATTACATGGCTGATAGGGTTTAGGCATGTAAATAACCATGTGAAATATTTCCAAAATCCGACGGGGTAGTTTTTGAGAAAAATGCAAAAAACCACTTTTTTGCACTTTTGTCAGACCATGACAAAAAATATTCCGAGAGCCAAACAAGACTTTTTTTATTCACATGCATTCAAATGTTTGAATTTCAAATTTGAAGGAAATCGGTCGAGTAGTTTCTGCACAAGAAGCTTTTTAATAAAAAATAAATGTTTTTTTCTTATAAATAGTATGCGAAGCTCAAAACATAACTTAAAAAAATATGCCGAAGCTCTAATCAAATGCACGTGATAATGATGAACCTGAATGCCTAAAGATTCAATTTGGACTCATTCGTACGAGTAGTTCTTGAGTTAGTCAACTTTTCTCACAATAAGTAGTATACTTCAGTACCCTAAAAATATAATTCAACAAAACATGCCCAATTCGAAATTTCTACCAGATGTTGATGAAAGTATGGTAGACAAATCACCTAAATTTCAACAAAATCGGACGAGTACTTCCCGAGATTTGGCGATGAAAACAATCGATGTAAGTGTCAAGAAACTCTATTAACGGTTTACCACATACCCATGAAACAAGGATATACTACAAAAAAAACGGTGCTACAAAAACTATATAAAGAAGTATTTCGTTGACTTCGCTTATGAGAGGACAATTCAACTTGTCATTCAGGGCTGTTTAAAAAATTATCAACTTTTTCTCTTGCTCGATGTCAATGGCACACCGATTAAAAAGAAACATTTTCTGTGTATGACTGGAAACATCACTTCTTTTGCAACTCTAAAACTTTGTCATATTGTATTTAACGTCAGATAGAGACAGCCGTTGAAATGAGAAAAGGTGATCATCTTCCAATGGCACATACACTGCAGCCTACACTACTTTTTTGCACTTTTGTCAGACCATGACAAAAAATATTCGGAGAGCCAAACAAGACTTTTTTATTCACATGCATTCAAATGTTTGAATTTCAAATTTGAAGGAAATCGGTCGAGTAGTTTCTGCACAAGAAGCTTTTTAATAAAAAATAAATGTTTTTTTCTTATAAATAGTATGCGAAGCTCAAAACATAACTTAAAAAAATATGCCGAAGCTCTAATCAAATGCACGTGATAATGATGAACCTGAATGCCTAAAGATTCAATTTGGACTCATTCGTACGAGTAGTTCTTGAGTTAGTCAACTTTTCTCACAATAAGTAGTATACTTCAGTACCCTAAAAATATAATTCAACAAAACATGCCCAATTCGAAATTTCTACCAGATGTTGATGAAAGTATGGTAGACAAATCACCTAAATTTCAACAAAATCGGACGAGTACTTCCCGAGATTTGGCGATGAAAACAATCGATGTAAGTGTCAAGAAACTCTATTAACGGTTTACCACATACCCATGAAACAAGGATATACTACAAAAAAAACGGTGCTACAAAAACTATATAAAGAAGTATTTCGTTGACTTCGCTTATGAGAGGACAATTCAACTTGTCATTCAGGGCTGTTTAAAAAATTATCAACTTTTTCTCTTGCTCGATGTCAATGGCACACCGATTAAAAAGAAACATTTTCTGTGTATGACTGGAAACATCACTTCTTTTGCAACTCTAAAACTTTGTCATATTGTATTTAACGTCAGATAGAGACAGCCGTTGAAATGAGAAAAGGTGATCATCTTCCAATGGCACATACACTGCAGCCTACACTACTTTCTTATTCTTTAAAGCTGGTGAGGTATCGCACATAGCTGAAGTCCACCACAGCAAGGCGCAAAGCACTTTTAGATTTTGGAGACGTTTTGTATCGCTGCCACACTTCCTTGAAATGGTGGTGCGATGACTCCATGGCTCATCGAAAGAATGTTAAAAATACATGTACATAACTTACTTCCGAGTAATTCAAAGCATGCTGTATGTTGCCAAATGTAGATATATTTTTTGAAATGTTAAACTAATAAACACATGCTTGAAATTAATGACAGCGTTTGCATGTACAGGATGCACATGAAGATTGAGTTTCAGCCTGTTGATTGAATCCGAAATAGTGCATCTTCTCATCGCCAAATCTCGGGAAGTACTCGTCCGATTTTGTTGAAATTTAGGTGATTTGTCTACCATACTTTCATCAACATCTGGTAGAAATTTCGAATTGGGCATGTTTTGTTGAATTATATTTTTAGGGTACTGAAGTATACTACTTATTGTGAGAAAAGTTGACTAACTCAAGAACTACTCGTACGAATGAGTCCAAATTGAATCTTTAGGCATTCAGGTTCATCATTATCACGTGCATTTGATTAGAGCTTCGGCATATTTTTTTAAGTTATGTTTTGAGCTTCGCATACTATTTATAAGAAAAAAACATTTATTTTTTATTAAAAAGCTTCTTGTGCAGAAACTACTCGACCGATTTCCTTCAAATTTGAAATTCAAACATTTGAATGCATGTGAATAAAAAAAGTCTTGTTTGGCTCTCGGAATATTTTTTGTCATGGTCTGACAAAAGTGCAAAAAAGTGGTTTTTTGCATTTTTCTCAAAAACTACCAGTCGGATTTTGGAACTATTTCACATGGTTATTTACATGCCTAAACCCTATCAGCCATGTAATTCTCAAGTCGGGCATATTTTTTTCGATTATTTTTTATTATGAGCAGGAAATGCAGTCCATATTTTGGATGGGTGCGTATTTGAGATACAAAAGAGAAAACGGGTCTGATGAACTCATAAGCAGTATTGCGAGCATATTTCACAGGTGCCAATGTACCTCCTCTGAAAATTGAAATGACAGACAGAAATCATCTAAGGCTCATTTTATAATCGATAAAGGACATAATTACCAAATGATCATCAGAAGTAGAAAATCTGTAGAAAAAGTAGAAAGTTACTATTTTCATTGATAATTTGAGTTGCAAACATTTTGCACGGCATTTTGCATAAATTGACAAATCAACCGAAGAATCGCAAGACAACTTGTCCTCTTGGTTAAGTGGTGGAAAGTGAAGAATAGGGTTAGTATGGCATGGGTGCGCATCTGAAGGTAAGTAGAAAACTGTAGGACCCAGACAATTAAATATTTTGTTTATCTGCCTCGATTTGCTAGAAGTGTGATTAATGCGAAATCTCCGGCACATCGAGGCACCTATTAAGTGGGCAAAAAGTATTTCCTAATACCTTACAGAGATAGGAAAAAGTCGTGCGTCGCTTGCGGATTAATGTGAGTTCCAGCAAAGTGCTTCGATTGCCAAAATTCCTTCAGATTCGAAGAATTCAGATCATTGCCCAGACATTTTCTCCATAATGTTGGCCCTTCCGATCATTATTAAAGAAAGTAGCGGGCGTACGAAAATTAGTTCACTTGATATTTTCACATCCTCTCCTCGGCATTTCTCGCTGCAGAGTGCATACACTGAATCGAAGTCAGGCATCGATGTGTGTTTTGGTGTGTGAGAAGTAATATTACAGCACGCACGCATCTCTCACTGGCTCTGGTGTCCTCTGCTGACAGCTTATTGTTTGCCATTTCCAATAGCAAGCGATACACGAATTATCCATTCGAGAAAGAGCGAGTTGTTTAATTCTGTGACGTGCCATTTCGATATTAAGGTTACATACAATTCTTCCTTTCTAGGAAACCGAAGCGCGCAGATGAATCTAATGCAGTGATAGGACCATTTAACCGGACCATAAATCTCTAACCCTCAGAGACCTCAGGGGAGTCCAGTGGACCCCGGAGCCATATTCATCTATTTTATTTTTTGTGCTGAGGATACATCATCCTCTCATGCGCGCTCATGCAAAATCATCATTTTTGACAATGAAACTGTACACATTACTTCATTTCAATTGAATAGGTAGAAAGCATGGTAGATAGGCCATAGGCCTCAGGCCTCAGAGGATGTAGAAATTTCCCATAACAAAAAATTTTACTATCAGATGAAAAATGATTTTCTGTATCTCCACGATGGTCCATAATGAGTGAAATTCATTTATTCAATGTTTACATCATGCTTGTACATGTGCGTTGCGTTAGAAGATCGCAAAATGTGAATATTTTTTCTTTCCGAACATGATCGTGCATGGCTGGTCGTCCTACATGAACAAATCAGCATCAAACAATGGTCAGAATGAAAGCCATCATTATATTCATAGTTCAACACTAGATACCACAGAAATTGACAACAATAAAACCTCTAGAATGGAAATTAAGCTTCATGCAATGCACAATAACGGCACATAAATCGCACGCATTTCCACTTAGATGCACTTAGATGAAAAAAATGACAAAATGTAAGGTGGTGTATGTAAATGTGGAGTATTTATTCTATACTGCATGGAATAAATCAATTACACTAACCCTCAGAGACCTGAAGGGAACCAAGTGGACCCATTTTACATATTCCTTGTTTGCCTGCTTAAATCGATATCAAATCATTAGGAAAAGTTGATTTTGAGTAAAACAATGATGTTTCGGTGTAGCAAGTCGATATAACTAATCCCTTAAATGACTTTCAGCCTTCTCAGCAAACACATGCGAAAATGCGGTGTTTTTGTAATTCAGCGACATTTACCAAAGTATCAGAGTAGTAAGAAAACGGCGAACTTACGACCGGCGCGCCCCCCCCTCTGGAACGGCATAGTGTCGTGGTCGGCCGCCGTGGTGCTTCGAGTCTGACTCCCCCCTCTCTGGAACGACAGAGGTTGTGGCCTGTCGTGGTGTGCTGTCCAGGTTGGTCCACGTTCACAAAATGTTCGCTGACGTCCCCCCCCTCTCGAACGACAGAGGTTGTGGCCTGTCGTGGTGTGCCGGCCAGGTTGGTCCACGTTCACAAAATGTTCGCTGACGTCCCCCCCCCCCCTCGAAAACGACAGAGTGTGAGACTCGGGTGAGTTGGTCCGACCGCCTGGTTGACGTGGGCGACCGTCTAGGTTGTCGTGGATGGTGAAATTGCTGCCAGATTCGGATTCAGCGTAAAATTCTGCATCTGCGGTGTGATTTCCAGCTCAATCGGCGAGAAAAAAATTTTCTTCAAAATTTTGACAGAGTTAAATTTGGGACGTTTGGCTGTGTAGCGCCCAAACGAAGCATCGGATGGGAAAACGGAGGCCAGATTCGGATTCAGCGTGAAATTCTGCATCGGTATGGTGAGTTTGAAGTCAATCGGAGAGAAAAATTTTCGCTGACGTCCCCCCCCTCGGGAGAGCTAGCTTCGATCTTGGCTTCCAGTGGACGGATTTTGTCGTGCCATACCTCGTTTGAAAGCTAAGAGTGAGACAAATTCAGTAAAAGAATCGGCTTGTTCATATCTGTCTTCGTTTAGATGTGAGACGCCATTTAAGATTTTGGGAGATTGGCGAAAAACGACAGAGTTAGAATTTGGGACGTTTTGGGCTGTAGCTTCAAAACGAAGCATCGGATTGGAAAACGGATTTCAGATTTGGAATCAGCTTGATGTTATTGTCCAATGAGGATCATCATCCAATGAGAATCAAGCATTTCTATATAAATAGCGAGCCTTCCACAGTGAGAATCATTCCATCGTTGAATCACACGAGTGACGGACGCACATTTTCTCTCTCTCTAGTTCACTATTCTATTATCCAACTAAAATCGTAAGTCGCTACTTTCCTCCCTCTCCTCCCTTGAACGTAAACTTAATACAATCTTTTTCATTTTCAGGCATCTACTCCATCTGCTGCACTAGTAGGACAAAATGGCGGTCAAACGTTACAAGGTTCGCTACGATCAGATCATCTACAACTGAGGCCAGTGGAAGAAACAACCAAGGTACATAATCCTACACCGCTACAGCGTAAATTTAAACAAGTCTTGCTGCGTTATGACGATCATAGCGTAGTACTCCAAACGGGAATCCTCTCTTCCATGGATGTCAAGATAATGCGCAATCAGTATGGGGACTACATACTGATCCCCGTGAGTCCGTACATTCGCCACCAACTTGATATTATTGAGGAGTACGTGACATTAAATATGGACATTCCTACTCCTCTTGCTCAAGAGTGGAAGGCGAGAGATGACAAGGATACTCCCTATAGAAAGATTTGGGATGGTAATCACATTTGCCTACCAGTATCACATTGGTGTACTTACTATAAGAAAGAGGGAGATCAATCAATACCCATGAGATGTGATGAGCTCGGAGAAGGTACTTGGGATATCCTTTTCAAAGTGAATGGGCTATATTATGGTCGGCACAAGAATAATAAAATAGCCTCTCTCTCCATGCATATGGAATCCATCCTATATATTCCAAAACCACCCAACGTGGATGACATAATTGATCAAATCCTTAACAGCAGTGGTACGAAGCGCAAGTCGGAGAAGAATGCTGCATCAAAACGCAAATCAAAGAAGGAGAATTACTAGTCCTTTCCTAACTCTACCCTATGACAATTCGCTTATGTGCTTTGAGTGTCGTAGACGTGGTCTTATTAGATACATTTTACTTCTTCGTTGCCATCATATCCTTTGTGTATTTTGTCGTGAAAAGCATCGATGTAATTCTTCATTTTGTAATATGTTATAGAACGTTTCCTTAGATGTGTCATTTCCGTTTTAGGATTCTATCATCATTTTTATGGATTGTGAGGGTGAACCTGTACAGGAGCTTAGTGCTATTGCTATGAACAATTGGACATATCAGATTGTTAGTGTCTATCATCAACATGCCAACTGCGATCCCAATGTTGATCAATGGGCGAGAAAACACATTCATGGACTTAATCTGAAATATTTGCAAGACTATGGCTTTTCTTGTGAGAGTGCTCTTCTTATTGACTTTAAACGATGGTTAGCTGCTTTCAATGTTATACGCATCTTTTGTAATAATCCTGGTAAGGAGAGGAAAGTATTTCCCAATCTAATCATTGATGATATTTTGCTCCCGCCTTGGGATAGTAGAGTGAATCAACACTACCATGAAGTCACGAAACGTTTTAAGGATTTGTCTGTTCCTATTTTGTCTGTTCGTTGTAGTAGCTACGTTCATAACCAATGCTTCTTTCCTCCTTACCTCAGCACTGCCAAAGTCCTGTATGGTTATCATTGCTCGCTGTATGATAGTTACCAGCTGTATCTATTTTATCTGTTTCAAACCATTGATTTATAATGCATGCTTGTTACCGTTATTCAATAAATGTTACTATGAGAAGAGTTGTTGTATTCATGCAATGGATGGGTTAGATAAAGGGTGATCATGTCTTTCTCAAACGACTGCGGAACATTACATTTTCATAGGCAAAGTTTAAAAGGAGCTGTTCAAGATTATGTGATAAATTTTCATAAAGATCAGACCGACATCGAAGCAGTGGTCGATGATGCTAGCACTCTATTTCTAGAGTTAATGAATACATTCTCTGATAGCATTGTCATGGCACGATTAGTTGCGAAAATTAAGTTTAGTCATTTTGGAAAGAAGAGGTGGAAAGTCGCTCTTTCCATTTTGCTTCTTATTCAATGGAAGTGGTAGATCACCCCAAAGAATTTTTTAAATGACATATGATAAAAATTGCTGAACGTCTTAACGCATTTGACCATCATGGTAGCAGTCTAGTGATTGAAGCGATTTCAGATATTCACATTCAACTTTCCATAAAAAAAATTTGAAAATGCAGTGGTACTTGATTGTAGCACAACTGGTTTTCGAGCTATGTCTGCTCACTCTCGAAGTATATTCCTTCTGTACATGCGTCTATTATTTAGAAAAGGCTAGCAAATTCATATCTTCAAGAAGACTTGCTATAGACATCAGTAACGGTGAAACTATGTGTTGCGATGTATGTAAGCGAAAGGATGGAAATGAAAAGCGCATCTTTAAGAGATGTAAGCACGCTTTTTGTCAACGCTGTTTCATACGTAATTGCATTCAACTTTGCCAATGTAACCACTGTGCTATTGCTCATTTCGAGTGTCACTTATGCCGCAATAGTTAGTACCTATGCAAATGTGCTAAAGATAGGTTTTAGCAAAGACTAACACGAAAAATGGCGAAACGTAAAATGACGAAACGTAAAAGTCAAAAGTTTTCTTCAGCCATTCAAGCTCTCCGACGAATGAAAGCAAATCAGCGATACAATGCTATACGACATGCTAACGATAAATTCATTCGTAAAATTATTTCTCATGTCAGAAAGTTGAGGACGAAGAAATTAGCGCCAAAACAACGAAAGTTACTTAAGCGATATGCCATAAAATTGCGTTTCATCTCCAATCCTAAAGTCACCCTTCAAAGAAAGAGGAAAACTCTAACACAAAACGGCGGTTTCCTTTCAGCAATACTTCCAATGATAGCTCCTGCCGTGGGCAACCTATTGGGTAATATCTTTGGCTCTAGACGTTAATTATGCAAATGTTGAATCTCAAAGTATTATAATGGATTTCAGACTTCAATGTGATAAAGTTCTGACTGTATCAGGTCCATCTCATGCAGGTAAAACTGTTTTCACGCTGAATTTATTGGAGAAAAGAAGGGAGTTGTTTAAGGAACCTATCAATCGAGTGATTTGGTGTTATGGTATTTATCAACCGTCGCTGTTTCAGGAATTGCAAAGTCGCAACTTAATTCGACATGAAGGAATTATTGCAGTGGATAAACTTCAGTCTAATGATGTTGTTGTATTGGATGATTTATTAAAAGAAAGTAAGAATTCAAAAGATGTTACAGATATGTTCACTCGTGCAGCACATCATAAAAGGTGTTTTATCATCTATATCACACAAAATCTGTTTCCTGATGGAAAAGAAGCTCGTACACGAAACCTGAATACACACTATTATGCTATTTTCAAGAATCCGCGAGATAAAAGTCAATTTGAAATTTTAGCGCGACAAGTTGCACCCAGAGGATCAAAAGCCTTAATTGAAATTTTTCAAGCAGCTACTGAAAAACCACACGGTTACTTATCCATTGACTTTACGCAAGAGTGTCCGGAAGAATTTAGATTTCGAAGTGATATTTTGAAAACTCCCATGATTATCTACAAACTATGAGTTCTTATTCTCGCATGATTGTTATTCCTCAGGATGAATATGTACAATTGACTGCCATGCAGCAAGTAAAGCAACCTCTTGCAAATCAAATGTATAGGAAAGAAATAGATTATCAGCAAAATGTTCACATCAAAGATCCACACCGTGCTGTATTATTACAATCGGAAACTGTTGAGCAACTGAAAAACTTGAAGAATAAGATGCGTGACTCTGTATCGACTGCAACACCTTTAGCATCTCGCGCACATGCCATATCTCTTTTCAATAGTATTGAACCCTATCTCAATGTAAATGATAGAGGAGAAATCATTACAGATGAAAATAAAGTGATTGATGCTTCACGTTATGAAGACTTGATTCAGTATGCAACACGTAGAAAGCGCCGTCAGGGCTATGTTCAACCTGGTTGGTCATACTTTCTTAAACTATTGAAAAAGCATAATGTGCCAAAATTTGCTTTAAATAATGAGACATTGAAAGAACTTGATTCAACAGTGGCTACTGCTCCAATGCTTCAGATGATGAAAATGCCAACAAATTGGTTTAAGGCGTCACCTGCTACATCCCCTCCCACACTCACTAAGCAAACAAGAGGAAGAACTCGACGTAGATCTACATCACCACTAAAGCTAGTAAAAGGAAAACGTAAAACAGCTCCTCCCAGGAAATATGTGTTGCTTGCCATGTAATGAGCCGCCAGAGGTGAATGTCGTTGTCACTTGCACTTGCTGCGCCAGCTCTCATAATGAAACCCCTAAGCAATGTGAACACGATCGCAAAACCGCTAAAGCTAAATGCTGCAGTTGTTGTAAATGTAGAAAGGCAAGAAAACAAAAAGATGAGAAGGAGAAAAAAGAGTCAGTCGTCATCGACTGAACGTTGGAAGACAATCTATTATGATGTAAAACATCCGGCAGGATTTGCATCTATTAAGAAATTATCAAAAGCGAGTGGTCTTCCACAATCACAAGTTAAACAATGGTTAAAGGGTCAGGCTACCTATACACTCCACAAACAAGCGAAAAAGAAGTACCGCACCCGCCATTATATTGTTCATGACATCGATGAACAGTGGCAAGCAGATTTGTGTGATGTCGCCTCCATTTCAAAACATAACTCGGGCATTCATTTTATTTTAACCGTCATTGATATTTTCTCGCGTTATGCGTGGGCTCAACCTTTAAAAACTAAAGAAGGGAAAGGAGTAGCAAAAGCATTCCAAACAATTTTTCGAGAAGGTCAGATTCCAAAAAGAATTCTGAGTGATCAAGGAAAAGAGTTTGAAAATCAGCATGTGAGAAGATTATTTGAGAGGCATGACATTGAGTTGTTTAGTGTAAAGAGTGCTTATAAAACTGCACTCGTTGAACGTTTCAATCGCACATTAAAAAATCGCTTGTGGCGACATTTTACTGCCAACTTGACACAAAATTGGACAAAGGTTCTACAAGATACACTCCATGCCTACAATCACTCTATCCATCGTTCTATTGGACTCAGACCAGTAGATGTAAATGCTGACAATGTAGATAAAGTGCGCGAATCATTCCAACGTAAACGCACTCATGTGAAAAGTGATGTGAAAATTGGTGATAAAGTTCGTATCTCAAAAGTGAAAAGTGTTTTTGCTAAAGGGTACCTTCCGAATTGGACAGAGGAGGTATTTACAGTATCAAGGATTAATCAAAAAGACTCTCCGACCACCTACAAGTTGAAAGATTACGATAATGAAGAAATTGAGGGTAGCTTTTACCGCGATGAGATTGAGGTAGTCACTGAAAGTGAAACATATTTGGTAGAGAAAATCATTCGATGTAAAAAACGGCAAGGTGAAAAATGGTGTCTTGTTAAATGGACTGGTTATCCTTCAAATATGAACTCTTGGATGCGTCGTGCCGACATCTTTCATCTAAGTGATCGACAGTGATTCATGCAAAGTTGTAACTAACAATGTTTAGGGTTTGAGCTATGAATCCAACTGCCTCACTTTATTCACGACCCTCCTATGTAAGTGGTGGAGGACAAATTTACATCGGCGCTCGCCGCCAACGTGGCGGTAGCATACTTGGTGCACTGAAATCTGTTGTAGCACCTCTCATATCCAATGTCGGTATATCTTTAAAACGAAATGTTTTAAGTAATGCCGTTGGCTTTGCTGGTGATGTTGCTAGTGATCTTTCCAGAGGTAGAAGTTTTAAGAGCAGTTTGTTGAGTCGTGGGAAGGAACGCGGTTTAAAAACATTGAAGCAGACCTTTGCTGGTGTTACTCAAGGAAAGAAATCACCTAAACGAATGAATAAAGGAAGGAGGAAACATCGCGGAGCTAGTAAGGTGCGATCTTCAGTCAAAAGGCATTCACGCAAACGTCGCAGAGGCTCTAATCATTCATCAGGCGCTAAACGACGACGTTGCTATAACTTCTAATCATGGAGTGTAAAACTTCCGGGTTTTGTTTATTTGATCAACAAGCCATACAGACAGATATTCTTAGTTCAAGTATTGTAGATTATCATCCTCGAACAGCTGAGAATGCTGGCCCCATTGAATTTGTTATTCCTGGTGGTAGTGATGACTACATAGATTTGAGTTATGCGATGGTTGATTTGAGGTTTAGAATTCAGCAAGCAAATGGAACTGCTATTGACGATACACATAAAGTTGGACTGAACAATTTACCATTGACTACATTACTTCGCGATGTTTCTCTAACGATTGGAGAGCAGCAGGTGGAAGGTGGTCAAAGCGATTATCCCTATAAATCATATTTCAATCATGTATCACAGTTTCATCCAGCAGCACAAAAAAGTCATATGGAAGCCGTGGGATGGTATAGAGATGAAGCAGGAAAATTTGATGTTGAAACAAACAGTGGCTTTGTAAAGCGATCTGCTATGATTAAAGAGAGTAAAGTATGTCAGCTATATGGTCCGCTGAATTTAGACTTCCTTAGACAGTCAAAGTTTTTACTCTGTAATACCAGCATGCGACTCAAGCTGACATTGAATAAGCCTGAATTTGCGCTGAATGCATTTGCTAAAGATGACAATTTTAGAATTCATGTGGAAGATATTGCACTTTACATTCGTCGAGTAGTACCGAATCCAAGTGTCATTAGAGGATATGCTGAAGGTCTTTACCGCCAAAATGCCATTTACCCCGTTCAGCATACAAAGCTTCTCACTTTTACAATTCCGAAAGATCAAAAGAGTTTCATGAAAGATGGCCTCTTTCCATCGGAAGCACCGAAGCTCCTCATGGTGGCAATGGTTGAAAATGATGCATTTAATGGTAATATAAAGAAGAATCCTTTCAATTTTAAACACAATCAGTTAAGTGAAATTGCTTTACGTGTAAATGGTGTGAGTCATCCTGGTCCACCCTACAAACCAGATTTTGCTGCGGATCAATTTATGCGCCATTATGTTGATTTTATGGATGTCTTTGGCTTTTACAATACGGATGACACCAACGGACTTACTATGAAAGAGTTTAAGAGTGGATATACTATTTATGCATTTGATTTGACTGCTGACAGCGATATTAGTGCACCCTATCGTCAAGCGAACGTTCCTCATAATATTCGTTTGGATTTGACGTTCAAAAGAACACTACCTGAGACGATCAATGTATTAATTTATGCAGTCATCGATTCAAATATTGAAATTACAAAGTATCGTGACGTGATTCTTCAGTATAATCGTTAATGAGTTGGTTGACTGCTGACGATATTAAGACTAAAGTGCAGCGTAATGCACACGAAGCGACGTTGAAAGCTTTCGATAATGTCTATTCACTCGATACCTTACCACCTGCAGTAAATCACTATCCCATCTTTATTGTGCTAAACAGTCATTCGCAGAATTTAGGCGGTGAGCATTGGAAAGCGATCTTTATTGGAGAAGACCGACGTGGTGAACTATTTGACTCTCTTGCTCAACCTCCAAATATACCAACACAGCAGTGGTTGAGAAAACATACGCGTCAATATCAGCGAACTGAACGCATACTACAACATCCACTTTCATCAACGTGTGGTGCTTTTGTACTGTACTTCATCTTAAAACGTTTACATGTATCTCGATTTGCATCTGTTATTCAAAACTTTTCATGTAATCCATCCTCTAATGAAAAAATGATTTGTAAGTTCTATCATGATTTGAAATAAAAACATCATGTTGGAAAAATTGTTTTTTATTTTACAATCCGCTGGGTACGTACATACTCGATGAGATAGTGTAGGATCACATTTGCTTGTACATGAGATTTTAGTCCAGTAATGATCACTTTACTATTATGAAAGATTGCCACATGCACAGGTAACCAACAACTAATGAGAGCTGCAGGAAAAAGTTCGGGTTCATAACACAAACTGTAACTGCTGGTACGAATCTTCAAAAATGATAGACTGTCACTCAATTGAGTAGAGATCACCATATTGTCCACAGTCAGATTCGACATCACACACCTCTCCCTCTTCCATATCCGACGTAGTAGTCTCTGTAGCTCTAAGCGCATTGACTGCGCCGATGAATGAGAAAGGGCGCCGAGAATCTGTACAGTCCCATTTGGGAAGAGTTGAAGATTCCGTGAATTGTTCATCTTCACCACTAACATTTGAGGTCGGCCCGGGTAATACTTGCTGTTTGGAAGGTGTTGGTGTAATGTTGTGAGATCGATTTTGGTGTAGAGTCTGAAGCGACGAAGAATGTTGACGATGGTGTAGCGATGGCGCTTCATGATGAAAGAATGAGTAAATTGAGCGATGTACCTTCCTTTTATACTTTTCCCAACTACCTTGATGAAATGTGAAGTTAGTATGAAGTTGGAAATGATAGAGTTGAATTCGCCGATTGTTGACGCGCAACCAGATGCGATTTCCAATACGTGAATGTCTTTTCATATAGAAGTATTTCAAATCCTTCATGATATGATGTAGAGATTGAAAATGACGATAAGTTAAAGCAAACTCTCTTCTCGCATGTCCAGTTGAATCTTTGAAATAGACGTTTCGATCATGATCTGTTTCAATACGTTGTAGGGAATCTAATTTCCAACTCATGGTGCGTGGTAGTCATGTCTGATTAAGATTTGCATAGTAGGGCGATGAACTCACGACGAATAAATGTCATGATGGAGCGATGTATGTATCTTCTATACTTCTCCCAATTGTATTTGCGAAATGAGAAACAGTTTGCGGAATGAGGATGGCAGATTTGAATTTCATTTCTGTAATGTTGAAGCCAAACTTGATCACCCAAGGAGATGAATCTTAATGTTTCAAAATATTCCAAATCCCTCATGATATCATTGAGGTTGACAAATTGTCGCCATGTTAATGTAATTCCTCTTGATGTATGACCATGAGAATTTTTGAAGTGTACGTTTCCATCACGATCAACTCTGATATATTGTAGAGAGTCCAAAATCCAAGTCTTCATGATGTTATGCAAAGCCGCAGATCAGCAATATAAAAATGTCGTTTTATCATATTTTGCTTAGCAATGCGGCTACAAAGAGATTTGCTAGTAATCGAGCCGCACTCTTTTCTACTCCCATTGATCATGCACAACAGCTAAATGGAAATTGGGAAGTGGGTGTCACTCAACTTGTTTATAGCAACTGTGTCTATACTTTTGATCATGAGGTGTTGACTATTAATATGAGACGTACAGCTGCTTACCAATGTGAAAAGGGGTGCCGAGTATACATTCCAAAGTGGCCAAAGAAAGATCTCTTATCATGTAAAAAGTTTATATATGATTTCCTGAATAAAGCGTGTAAACATATTGTCCAATTTACTCCGCACAATGATGATCATAATTATGTACATCATGCAGTAGAGAAGATTGGATTGTTGGTTTAAGTCCAATTTTAAGAAATGATTTAGGTTACCTCGCTAGCGCCTTAACAAGCTATGATAATTTTAACGTTAATTATCACATAAGTGGTCATAAACAGTTAATATATCGAGTAGAAGCTTATTATGTAGATCTTATTCCAAAAAATGAGAAGACGTTGGTGAAGAAGATTGTGATTAAGGCAAGAAAGACAAACATGACTCCTGAAACATTATTGAAGAAATTTAATTATCTCCTTCGAGTTGATGGTAAACAAGTGGCAACATTGACTTATATCAAATCATCTAATCATATTGCAATAAGTAAATTAAATGATGATGATCTAGTATTATTTTGGTCAAAAGATTTTCATCAGTTCTTACGACATCGTTCTGCAGCTGTTCATGGAAAATCTGATATGCAACATTTACCATGTGAAAGGCCAAATCAATTTGATACAGAATGGACCGTATCTTTATACAGAAAGTGTGTAGAGCCTTTAGGTGGTATCTTACATGAAACAAGAGTGTTGATGCCTCGCATAATTACTTCGGTTAAATTGGTTGTAGATTATTTAAATGAAGTGATTAATGAGCAACATATTTCATTTTCTGAAAAAGAAGGTACTTTGTCTCTCACTATAAGTGGAAAAGGTATTGAACTAATTATGGATAAAACTCTAATGGACATTTTGGGTTTTGATCAAAATATGTTTAAAAGTGGTACTGTGACCAAATCTAGCGCAGACATGTCGCTATCGCGTCGTATTAACTATTTTCAGATATATTCCAATATTGGTGAAGATGTACGTGTGGGAGATATTGAAGCTCCATTGCTAGCAATGATACCATACCAGCCAAAAAGCTGCAGTATTTTATCTGAGCATACTTTCAAGAAAGTGCATTATACAAAGCTGAAATCAAACTACATCCCACAAATTGATATTGCCATTTATGACGATGCTGGTGCGTTGATTCCTTTTCATAAAGATGCTGTGACAAGTATCACACTCCATTTCCGAATGAAGAGTTAATGCAAAAGTATGCTAATATATTTTTCCAATGTGAATAATATGGAAAGTGAAAATAAGGACTCGTTTCTAATCTACTTACCCAGTAATGCTTCTATGAATAAATTTCCCAAAAATAAACCATCAGACTATCCAGTAGAATTAAATCGCCCACTACATTTAGAAGGTGAATGGGAGGTTGGCGTTTCTAGTATTTGCTATGATAGCAATATTCAGAATGTGAATGATTTGGAAGAAATGCTATTGACTCCTCGCACCCATGATGGAAAAACGATGAATAATGCATTCCAGTTCCCATACAATTTAACGTCAGATGGAAAGTGGAACTATGAATGGATTCAGATAAAATCAGATTATTATGGTCCATTTGGGAATGAGAAAATTATTAAGGCATTCAACAGTGGTAATACTTCCATCATGAAGAATAAAAATCAGAAAGCTTATGAGTTTACCATCTATCATTGGAGTGGGAGACAGTTCCTTCGCTTTCATTCTTTTACTAAAGGTCTTACACTGAGGTTGGATAATGAATTCTATCTGCATCTCGCTTTTGGCCATGGACTACATCTAACGTCAATTGCTACTGCAAATGTTAGAAAAGTTTATTAAAATCGAATCAATAAATTTCATTATAAATTTAAAATATTTGATGAAGATGTTGTAAAATGTGAAGAACGCATCATTATGAAAAAGCGTGGTGTTCAACCTTTATCACCTATTGAGTTAGTAAAACGATGGAATGAGACTGTGGGGAAAGAAGTATGGAGAGAAAATTATGGCGGACAAAGATAAGTTGGTTATTCAGAAATATAATGACAAACTTACAGTTTATTTCTCTCCAACCTTGCGCCATTTTGTAAGACATTATACACCTATTATTGGAAGCGGTGTGGTGTATGCTTCTCATGAATATCACACTAAAGCTGATTCAGTTAATGATGAATGGTGGGTGGACATCTATGGCGATCGCATCAAGAAAATTTACCAGTCTTATGAAGAATCTAAAGTTGCTATCAATATAATGCCGCGTCTATACCATACAGTTGAAATCTTCATTCATGTAGTAAATCCCTATATACAACAGAAGTTGAAGCATGTGATGAAAAGTAAATATGATGTAAAGACACACCACATTTCGTTTTCAATTGAAAATCAACGCGTTGTTCTGAAACTGGGTGATGACATTCAATGTCAATTGAGTAAAAATTTGAAAAAACTCTTTGGTTTTTCAATGCTACAAACTGTGTTTACTGCTGCGCATACGATTGGTATAGAAAAACCAATGACACTTGATAAGCATGAACAGCACCTTTACATTCAAAGTGATTTGATTCTACCTATTTCTGTTGGTGAGAAAAAAGAATACATTTTACGTGATTTCATTCATGATAAAGACGCTTCATATGGAATAGTCGAGAAGATGTTTCAATCTATTTTCTATCATCCCGTCGTCAAACAAACTATACCCTCTATTGCTATCAAAATTACCAATGGTTTACAAGAGTGCATCCATGTGAAAGATACTAAATCCCTCGTAACTTTAGTGTTTCGGAAAACAAACATTGTGATATGTTTATTGAAATAAAAATATGTGTATGAAAAAGTCTTTTCACAGACATAGGGGGAATGGGCTGACTGTAGGCATATATTCACAAGGAAGAAACGATCTCATGCGATACATAAAACAACCATGTATATCTACAAAAAGCAACATCAAAATACTGAGTTAAAGTTGATTATGTCAATACATCTCCTGAATGTGGTAGCGTGAGTTTAATTCTTTTGGGTGGTGGTATGTCTGTATCAGGATGTCCATGTGGAAGAGATATGTTGTGATCTAACCAGCACCTCTTATCCTCCCATGCTGAAAGCGCCCGTTTCCTAAAAGTATGAGTTTTGATCTCATGCGACTTAGATTTTAAGATTGTCATATTGACAAACGTTATATTTTTATTTCTATAGGCTTCCCTGAAATTTTTATGTTTCATGTTAGACAACAATGATCTTGGTATGCCTTTAGCGCGCTTAATACTATCGTCGCTATCTTTTAATTTCATACTGTACATTTTTGGACGGAGGAGAATCATTTCATCTATTTCCTTCCCTATTGTCTCATCCTTAAAGCAGCCAAGTTTTGCCTTATTTTTGATGGAGTAGAGTGGGTGATCAGTAGGATAATTTGATGTGTGAAAATATCTTTCTAAAGATTTTCCTACTTCATTGAAATTTAACTCTTTTTGAGTGGTAATACCTAAGAAGAAACTATCTGTATCGCCAACCAACAAACGAACATCTTTTACGAGAGGACATGGTTTTAGTATTTTATAAAAGAGTTGGTACATTTCAAGCTTAGAGTAATCTAGTACAGCTTGACCAATATGGATGGGCTTGCACAACTCAACTTCAGATTTTATCATTTTAACACCTACAAGGTCATCATCGATAATGTCTCTATCGATGAATAGAGGTGATGAGACCAATTTCTTAAATTTTGTAACATCATTGACTAGTTTATAGCTTACACGTTTTCTAACATCCTCCATCGTCTTACCAAATAGACTATTATTCTTATACTTATAAAAATCTTTTTCAAAATTATTTTGGGCTAGTGCCTGTTTCTGGCTGTTGCTATCAATATATGGTTTGAGGAAGGCTTTCTGTCTAAATTTAATAATGCGGTGAACTCTTTTTAAAATCATGCCCATTTCTAAATAAAATTTTAAGATGCTAAAGTGAACTAGATAGTTTTCCTTATCATATTGGGTGAGTAAAAGTTTGCGGCAAGGCTTATAGTCGGGCTGACCGCATGATTCTAAATCTTTATGAAATTGTTTCATAAAGTCGGAAAACATATCTTTGCTCACTTCACCTGATTCGGGTGCGAGTGGAAAATCTACGGTTCTATGTTTAATATTATTTGGATAGATAAGATCTATCTCAAAATAATATCCCCAATCACCTTCATCTGGAATTGCTAGTATGTTAGAAGGGTTGGAGAGATGCTGAATTTCACTATCATCTAACCAGCTAAACTCAGAGTGAGGGAGTGGTTTGGATAGTGAACTACCATATAAATTATTTTGGTCATAATACTTAAGATGAATCTGATCATCGCCTACTAATTTTGATTTTAACCTATGTTTATTTACAAATGTGAGACCACCGCGAATTCCTCACTCAAATAAATTATACATCTCTGGATCTTGTAAGAGATTAATGGTCTCACCAGTCATTTTAAAAGCAGACTTAAAGGACATGGCTGGCAGACTGACAAAGTGGACGGGATCTAACTTATCTTCTTCTAATGCCACTCGTCGAAACTCCTGAAATACATCAGCCAGCAAAAATACATCTAACTTAAGATAGGCAATCTTATATTCGCCAAATGTATGGCAGTCAAATTTTATCCATGCATCTTGTGCATGATCATAATCTTCGGTCTTACATTCTGTACCGCTCAAATCATTTTTAAATTTATCTATGGATGGAAGAGAAGTCTCGCTGAGTTTACTAATTGCATCAAAATATGCATATGGAAAGACTCCTTTCCGTGTGATGACTTCATCGGTTAGATTTGGATATTGTTTCTTAAGATTTTGTGTTAGTGGAAGAGACTTTAGATTTTGTACGAGAGAGGCCAGTGATGCAGTCATAAATTGGTAGCAATCTAAAAATTTCATATCAAAATAGACCGTTTTTTTTCTTTAGTTTTATCGACAGGCACTTTTGCTGTCATGGCCATAAACTTCTCTCTCGTTTGTGCTATTACATCAATCTTCCACTCTTTCATTTGACCTAAACCTCCTTTTATTATCATATGGCTGTCGTAGCCCTTGAAATTATGGAAAATGACGGGTAATGTACGCCGTTTCATCCTAAGTGAAAAATTGCATTTTGAACATAGTGCGTTTCTAAATTTACCAGTGATGTGATCATGGTCGCGTACTTTCTTAATCTTATCATCATCAAATGTTTTACTACATTTGGGGCAAACGTTGCAACTATCAAATTTTGCTTGATCATCTGATGTCATATGCAATGATCAGCGATAGAGTTCACCATCATACTTTTGTTGAAATTTTACACCCTATTCGAGGAATTGTAGGAATTGGTAAATACAATCCTCACCTTGCCAGACGTGCATTTTATTTTTTCTATTTTGGAAATGGTCATGCCATACTTCATAGCAGGATATGGCTGCTGGCTTGTGGATGATATCATCGATATAGCATTCAATGTCAGCATAGATGACACGAAGAGGACTTAGTTCATCGCCATTCTCTCTATATGAAAACTCCTTATCTTTGGGCATGCGCTCCATTTGTAGTTTACCTCGCTTACACCATTCGTAATGAGTTTCAAATCTATTTTTACTCCTAAAGTTGCGAATGCATCTGTCACAGTAATAAATCTCTGATGAGGTAGAATTTCTTAAGTGGTGGTATAAGCGAGAAATTTTGGGAATAGCGCAGTAGTGCCATTCCTCACTATCATCCTGTCTTACTAATAAAAGGTTGACAACGTGGTCATAACAACTCGAACGCGAGTTGTAGCGGACACCCTTCAATCACTTTTCCCAAACATGGAGAACTATTTTGATGTTGTTCAATTTTTCAAATTTTTCTATATCTTTAATTTTCATATCTTCACTATTGCAGTCATCAAACTTTAATTCATTCTCCCACTGTTGATACTTACTCTTACGGTATCGGCTATACTGTACATCATTATAGTGGAGAATGGAGAGGACGGCATACTTAAAACATTGGGATTCGCAATCTACAGAAATGACTGCTATTTTATTTTTTAAACTTTTCGGAAGTTTAAAGGAGCCTCGTCCAGAGTAGTTCTCTAAAAAAGTGATTTTAATCATGGCGGTCTCAATACCATCAAAAACGAGACCACTATCACGCTCGTTAAATTTATCTATATTTAATTTTAACCCTTGGATATGAAAATTTATCCAAGACTCACAGTCTACAACTTCGGTTGCAGGAGAGGAGGGTATGTGAAACTCGAACCTCTCTACTATTTGACCAGTATGGTGGTCGATTTTTACATATTTTATTTTGAGATAGATGAGCGCCTTCATTCTAAAATTGACTAAATTGTTGAAGAGCGCACCAATCAAAGATGAATTTTGATGAAACCATTCTTCAAAGTCAGTAATGGTTTCTGAGGATTCCATCTGGTAGTTCCTCACTAAATTATTTATCGACACTTCAGAGAGTCGGATAGAGGAGGTGCTGTTAGTTTAACTATCGTCACTGTGTGTATGTCGAAGTCTATGTGAAGATAGTTCAAAATGTGACTCAAAAGACTGAATGCATAAATCGCAAGAAAAGGAGACATCGTTAACAGAATCATCCCCACCTTCGGAGATTGATGCTGACTTAGGTCTACAAACACCTCGCTTGATGTGTCGGATGAGATCACGCTTCCTCGTGAAGATGTGCCCACAGTCAGCACATTCCCGATCGTTGCATTCCCGCGACAATGTTGACATGGACTCGCTCGAGATGGGACTGGTATCACCTGAAAGAGAAATCATTCTATCATCTCTGTTCAAGTCTCAGTGTATTGTTACAACCTACCTTGACTCAACAACTCTAAACTTTCCTCGAGAAGGGAGGGCGTTGGTGATGAAGTTGATGCCTGAAATTGAGGAAGATGCTATTAGCCACACGTTTGAGGGAGATGAGTGAAGAAATTTTCAACTTACCATTTGAACAAAATTATGTTTAGGGTTGATACTTCAACAAGATAGAGACTTCACTCAAATTTGGAATTCACGAGAGAGCAGTTCACTTGTACGCCTCAAATATAGAATTCGCCAGAGAACACTTCACTTATACGTCTCAAAGACAGAGTGAAATGACACGAATGTCACTTTACATATATACTTTCATATTCATCATTCATTGGCTGTTCATTCTGATTGGTTGCTTGTTGATACTTAAGAATTAGAAAACATTTCAAAGTTATTATTCACAGTCAACATGACAAGCCCTCCGACAACACCAAACACAAAATTCTCTTCTCCATGCTCAACACCAAAGGCGCTCGTTGCACCAAACGCTCCAACGAAGGGAAAGGTGGAGAAGGTGCACCGACTGGACAATATCAGAAAGTTTTCATTAGCAGTGGATGACGAAGAGGAGAGTGTATGTGAGAAGGAGTGTCCCGACTTAACAGGCGTGAGGTGAAAGTATCTCCAGTACGATACTGACGATGTGATGGAGATCACCAGCACCACATTCCTCCACCAATTATGGGAGTGGTACACCCCTAACTCCCAGCCACGAACTATGGCGGAGTGGGAGTATATCGACAAAGTGAGGCTCGCAGTGGAAGAACGATTGAAACAAGTGAACTGTTTTTGTGATCTATGTGAAGTCAGACTCTGGGACGATATTGACGATGAAGACCTTTTGAAATACATGCCATAATAAATTTTTATTTCGGATTATCTTTGCTTTCATACTGACTTACTTGAATGGGGCTTCAGTGGATGATTTAAGCATGTATACTTTTTCATTTGGGAATAGTAGCACACTTAGTTTAACTTGAAATTCTTATAACATTTCAGATGGATGATAATGGTAGATGAAATAGTGTTAAATAAAAATACGATAGCTTACATGATTCTGGGATAGCAATCGACTGCGATCCATGTGTAAAGAGCTTGTTAGACTACGGAAGAGAGAAGTGTGTTATGTTGCGTGTGGCGCGTGAGTGTCCTCCCATTTATTCCATTCATCAATTCATCTCATTGATAGAGGTAGGTAGAACTCATGGTTCTCATAACGTATGCAATGGATAGTTTATAAGGCAACCTTCGACAGTTGGCTAAATGTCGCCCTGGCGCGAATGCATACTACGTTGAGACAGAGGCAATCACTTGCAAGCATGACGCAGAGAGGTTTAACAAGATTGACCATTTCCGAATGTCCCTTGCGGTATACATAGCTACGGGTTTCACCGCCGCCCTTTACAGGAACGCCCGTCGAAAGGAAGTATTACACCGAACTTCATTTGCAACGTTCAAGTTGACTGATAGCAGATTCAACTTAATGATAGTATTTGCCAGTCCGAAGACTGCCCAGGGCAAACCACGTGCCGGGTTCTATCATGCCTTGCCCCATGATGGCCCTTAAGAGAGCCGGTGGTTCGTTCTCGGGGTGTGTGGTAGGGACTCAGGCTTGCTGTTTTGACTGCGGCTCCGGCAACGGGGCGGGTGGTCGCTTCTCTTGGATGTCTGTAAAGAAAGAAGTAGTGAGTTATCATCTTACATTTTAATTTAGTCATTCTTACTTACAGATCTTCTCGGACGCTTCCTCATAAAGGAAATTCGAGATCGGATCACGATGATCGAAGGTGAAGTGTAGACACTCCACCCCTTTCTTCATCCGAGAGTAGCATTTCTCCCCTCTTCCACGCTCGTACAAGAGAGGAGTTTCTGCTACTCTCCCCTTTCTAATAGGGATGTGCAGACGGCTGGAACGCACCCTTTGATCCACCAGCTGCGCCGAACGGTGCAGCTCGTGGTTCGTCTCGTCCACCTTAGCAATCTGCACACGGAGTCTCTCCACTTCCTCCTTCAACCTTCGTATCTCCTTCTCCCTACTTTCCCTCTCTGCTAGCAAAGCGTCTTCTCTGGCTTTCCCCTCGAGAGTCTTGAGCCTCTCCTGCTCCAACTCGCCATCCCGCTCGCTTAATCTCTCCTTCACCTTCTTCATCTCTCCGGCCACGTTCTTTAGGTCCTCATACTTTGCCTTGTATGAGAAGGCCTCCTCCTTCAACTTCTCCACCTCTTTCTTTAGTCTATCCCGTTCGGCGATCACCGGCGGGCGCTTGACAAAATTGCGACATTGTGTTGCAATTCCACTAGCAGTCACGGCTGTAGGGGTCTCGCGATCGAGGTCGACGTCCTCGATAGGTTGCGACTGTAGCTCTCCCTCCTCCTCCTCCTCACTATCGCTGCTGGACAGCGAGCTCTCGCTACTAAGCGAGGATACAGCGGCAATCGCTTCAATGGCGGATTGTAGCTCAGTGGCCTCAGTGGCGAAGAGTGAACTCGGTTCTTCTTCGCCTACTTCGCCTGCTTGACACTCGCTGTGTTGTGAGTGCCAATCCTCCAACCGCTCACTTAAGCGACTGATTTTGTGGGCTCCGCAATAGTAGCGACCGACCCCTATCTGTTTCTTGTTAGTGCAAGCGTGTTTCTTGAAGGCGTCAGCTCGGAATACCCTCCGGCATTGACACAGTTTGAAACTGGTCTTCACATTATTGTATTTCGGCATTTCTGAAGCGAAAAACGGAAAAAATGATTTTTACACTTAGTGAGGAATGATAGATTTGAGTGTAGTGAGTGGCACTCGGTCCCGTCGACAGCCCGAAGGCCTTGTACTGATCACTAGGGAAGTGAGAGATCTTCCCCGATACCCGCTATTTACAGCTTAAGACATCATTGTCACTGCCCCGAAGTGGTAACAGCAACGCCGAGTCAAAGGTAGTGAACAGTAGCTGGGATCTAACCCCTCAAAGCTGCCTTAGACTTAGTAAAATTTGAAATCTGATAGCAGATTTGAACTCAGCATACTTGAAAACCTTGAGGAAACATCCCAAGTTATTGCTTTGATCAGCTTGATAGCAAGCCGTAGAGAGCTTGATTCACCAGCGTTTTGCAATGGAGATGTTTAGAGGCCACCCATGACAAGATAGCTAAGACTCAACCGATTGGCGTTCAAAGTGCTACGTTGAGAACTGTGTCAAATGCCCAACATGAGACATGAGTTGTCCCAGCGGTTACGGTCTAAACTATGACACACTCCCTTGCCACACTTATCACTACGGCATCGTCCGCTGTCCCGAAGGAACACCCTGTCAGTGGAATATTACAGCAAAACTCTCCGTGTCTTGCTCGCTTTCAGTGAAAAGCCGCTTATACCATGAGACGACTGGCTGAGACATCATTAAAAATGCTTTCATTGACTTCAGCAGGGTCGAAAACCCCAGAAAACCTCCAAAACCAGTGAATTTAAATTTTTCAACTTTTTAGCAGTACTTATGAAATTTTATAAGTAGTCTGTCACTTAGAGCAGGTATATAGCGACCGAACCTTTTTTGAATCAAGTCAAACGGACTTGTAGAAGCAAAGTTACAAGCCTTTAAAATTTTGGAGTCTTTTATTGCCTGGAGACGAAGGCCATCTCCTGGCTAACCTCTAAGTCTGACGCCTTAGCTGATATCAGCAATGAAATTTTCTAAGTCGGTTTCTTACAGAAACCCGGGATTTGGAATGTCCGAAGCTATCATCGGAGCTCAGAGAGACGACTTACCGTTGGCAATCTCTCGTCTGAATGACAAGTCTGTCGGTTCCCAGCTTATATAGTGTGTGGCGATCAGCTGATGACGTAATACCCATCATCCAAACATTAAAAAACCCGTCTATCTCCGGTTCTAGTGCTCCGATTGAGCTGGAAATACACCATTTCCATGTAGAATTTGACGCTAAATCCGAATCTAGCCTCCGTTTTCCCATCCGATGCTTCGTTTTGACTCTACAGTAGGCAGCCATCGCAAAAATTCTAACAGTCGTTTTTTCGAAAAATGTTGAAAATTTTTCTCTCCGATTGACTTGAAACTCTCCGATTGACTTGAAACTTACCATGTTGATAGAGAATTTCACGCTGATTCCAAATCTGAAATCCGTTTTCCAATCCGATGCTTCGTTTTGAAGCTACAGCCCAAAACGTCCCAAATTCTAAGTCTGTCGTTTTTCGCCAATGTCCCAAAATCTTAAATGGCGTCTCACATCTAAAGGAAGACAGATATGAACAAGCCGATTCTTTCAGTGAATTTGTCTCACTCTTAGCTTTCAAACGAGCTATGGCACGACAAAATCCGTCCACTAGAAGCCAAGATCGAAGCTGGCTCTCCCGAGGGGGGGGGGAGGTCAGCGAAACTTTTTCTCTCCGATTGACTAGAAACTCACCATACAGATAAAGAATTTCACGCTGATTCCAAATCTGAAATCCGTTTTCCAATCCGATGCTTCGTTTTGAAGCTACAGCCCAAAACGTCCCAAATTCTAACTCTGTCGTTTTTCGCCAATGTCCCAAAATTTTAAATGGCGTCTCACATCTAAAGGAAGACAGATATGAACAAGCCGATTCTTTCAGTGAATTTGTCTCACTCTTAGCTTTCAAACGAGCTATGGCACGACTAAATCTGTCCACTGGAAGCCGAGATCGAAGCTAGCTCTCCCGAGGGGGGGGGACGTCAGCGAAAATTTTTTCTCTCCGATTGCGTTCAAATTCACCATACAGATGCAGAATTTCACGCTGAATCCGAATCTGGCCTCCGTTTTCTCATCCGATGCTTCGTTTGGGCGCTACACACCAAAACGTCCCAAATTCTAACTCTGTCGTTTTTTCGAAAAATGTTGAAAATTTTTTCTCGCCGATTCACTTGAAACTCACCATACAGATAGAGAATTTCACGCTGATTCCAAATCTGAAATCCGTTTTCCAATCCGATGCTTCGTTTTGAAGCTACAGCCCAAAACGTCCCAAATTCTAACTCTGTCGTTTTTCGCCAATGTCCCAACATCTTAAATGGCTTCTCACATCTAAACGAAGACAGATATGAACAAGCCGTTTGTTTCACTGAATTTGTCTCACTTTTAGCTTTCAAACGAGCTATTGCACGACAAAATCCGTCCACTAGAAGCCAAGATCGAAGCTGGCTCTCCCGAGGGGGGGGGAGTTCAGCGAAACTTTTTCTCTCCGATTGACTTGAAACTCACCATACAGATAGAGAATTTCACGCTGATTCCAAATCTGAAATCCGTTTTCCAATCCGATGCTTCGTTTTGAAGCTACAGCCCAAAACGTCCCAAATTCTAACTCTGTCGTTTTTCGCCAATGTCCCAAAATTTTAAATGGCGTCTCACATCTAAACGAAGACAGATATGAACAAGCCGTTTGTTTCACTGAATTTGTCTCACTCTTAGCTTTCAAACGAACTATGGCACGACAAAATCCGTCCACTAGAAGCCAAGATCGAAGCTAGCTCTCCAGAGGGGGGGGACGTCAGCGAAAATTTTTCTCTCCGATTGCGTTCAAACTCACCATACCGATGCAGAATTTCACGCTGAATCCGAATCTGGCCTCCGTTTTCCCATCCGATGCTTCGTTTGGGCGCTACACAGCCAAACGTCCCAAATTTTAACTCTGTCAAACTTTTGAAGAAAAATTTTTCTCGCCGATTGAGCTGGAAATCACACCACAGATGCAGAATTTTACGCTGAATCCGAATCTGGCAGCAATTTCACCATCCACGACAACCTAGACGGTCGCCCACGTCAACCTAGACGGTCGCCCACGTCAACCTGGACGGTCGCCCACGTCAACCAGGCGGTCGGACCAACTCACCCGAGTCTCACACTCTGTCGTTTTCGAGGGGGGGACGTCAGCGAACATTTTGTGAACGTGGACCAACCTGGCCGGCACACCACGACATGCCACAACCTCTGTCGTTCCAGAGGGGGGGGGGAGTCAGACTCGAAGCACCACGGCGGCCGACCACGACACCTTGCCGTTCCAGAGGGGGGGGGGGGCGCGCCGGTCGTAAGTTCGCCGTTTTCTTGCTACTTATCAGTTGTACTAAGAGTCGGTTTTACGATGTTTGCAGTCGCTATACAACCTCAGATAGTTGATTTTACAGCTAATACTAGTACAAGTATAGCTGATACCTTCGTAAATGTCGCTGAATTACAAAAACACCGCATTTTCGCATGTGTTTGCTGAGAAGGCTGAAAGACATTCAAGGGATTATTTATGTCGACTTGCTATGTGCAAGCATCATTGCTTTAATTAAAATCAAGTTTCCTAATGATTTGATATCGATTTAAGCAGGTAAACTAAAAATTTGTAAAAGGGGTCCACCGGATCCCCCTCAGGTCTTAGAGGGTTAAATCATTTTATCCTATAAGTCACTATCTGGTCCCTTTGTACCTTCAAAATGGTCCCATAGTGATACAAACCCTTGCTAAATAAGCACCACATGGTCCCCACATAGTGTCACTCCAGACAAATGGATACACACAGTGTTTTTTTAAGATGCTCCACAGTCACATCCTGCACCTTGTAATTTTCGACTTGTACCGTGAAATTTGAACGTGCGTGGAGTTTGAAAAAAAATTGCCAACACTATGAATATCCAGAATTCATCTCAAGACAGCTCATTAACATGCAGAATGGAGAGAAGAGATACGCTATCGTTATCAACACTCGCAAGATGCATGTCAGTCATAATCAAGGCAGTCTGATCTAGTAGGTACTCAAGTAAAGCAAGAAATCCCGATGAAAGGCAAAGATGCTGATTTTCATCAAATTGTATCCAAATTGATCTTCTATCTGGTAATTAGACAAATAATCGTATTTGATTATGTGTTTAATACGCTCATGAATAATATTGAACAGTAATTTGCGCAATAACTTATTTTACGATCGATAGGCTAGTAAACACACGATTCTAGCAAACTTCATTTATGCTAGAGCATGCAAATTCGGAAACTCTGTTTGAGATCGAGGACGACTTAAAACTACACTGTAAATCGCTCAATACCAAGCACATATGAAGGATGCATGCTAAAATTGTTTTTGTTATATTTATGTATTCTCTTGGTATATATTTGTATACTTTTCGTATGTTGTTTTAGATGTTGCATGCTTTGCATACTAAAGCCATACCAGCACAATGTGAAAAGAAAGCATAAATCATGTCCACAGTATGTTGATTTAAGGCCTTTTGTCAATAAAGATCACAGTAATGTTACTACTGTTTTGTAAGTAGTGAGATAATGACATTCAAAGGTCAAACTTTCAATGCTGAATTCGATTCTAATACAAGTAAGTCTGAGGCATTTCATGAATAATCAAAAAGTATTCAACCATCAACAATTATGCATTATGTAATTCTGAAATTAAGCATATTATCAATCCGAAATAAAAACACGTTATCTTTCATGAACGCAAAAATAGTTATGTTTGAGATATGTAAGTCAACATGGTTGCACGAAAGATAGCGTTCGAATGAATTGATGCTAATCAACTTGGGTCATAAGGAACTAAGCGTCCTGTTAATGTTGCTAGACAAGCAGCAACGACGAAATACTCGTGGAGCATAAATTTCACAATAAATCTAATCTAGTTAAATATCGCACTATCAAACAAAAAAAATATTCACGACTGGTATTACTGAAAAAAAGTTATTTGATCGTAGTATGTAATACACATATTATTTTGCTATGTGACTTAAAGCTGCACATACCAAATGCATACCAGAGGCACACGAATAAGGATGAATTAGCATTGGGTCTCGTATGTAAAACATACCAACAACTCGTATTTCAGCGTAAAACAAACAGAATAGTTCGTATCACTACATACCAATCACATACGAAAGTAAGTGAGATGTGGTATGAAAAACATACCAGATCTCTGTGAGCATACGAGAATCTCGTATCAGATGTTAGTTTCAAATTGCATGTAATTTTCGTATCCAGCGATTTACAGTGTAGATGCATAATTGTCTATGGACTAATATTCAGTCAGCATCGACGTGCCCTCTCTGCCGTCAAGACAACTATGAAAACTTTGAGCACTCATTGCGAAAAACCAAAAGCTACAATCAGAATCATTGAGGAAAAACAGCCATGAATTCATTAATGAATAGAAACTTATTAATGTACTACCAAATATTGGGATCTTTGATTTTCCCTGCAAAACAGAAAATCAGCAAAATACAGAAATTTTCCTCATGAGTTGGAGCGGTTGTTTCTAAGTACCTAAACTTCTGTGTCAACGCCAACTTTCAGTTATTTCGTGCGATTCTGTCAGCCGCTTTGATTTGAAGAGTAATTTTCAAGAAAAGTTCCACAATGCCTGCGTCATATATAATGTGTCATCATATTCCTACAATGTTGTAATTCTATTTTAACTGACAAGACAATTAATTCTAGAATGAATGTCGTCAATCTTTGACATACTTGTATATGTGAAAAACAACTGAGTGAAAATCTAGACTTCCAACATCAATTTACTCGGTGAATTTCATTACTTTATCTGAAAAATGCAAGAAAACGATTGTCTCCATCCCTACTTTAAAAACCTACAAAAGAGGAATTAGAATGCATGAAGTAAGATGAAAAAATCCGACTACATCAACTTTTACACTCAATCATGAGTTCGTGGCTGCTTTCGTGGCGAGGCTTTTGCAGTGTACAGCAAGCCTAATTAGAATAATCGGCCAGCGGCCGCTTCCAAACCTGATTCGTGCGTATCAGTGATAATTTCAATATACCGGTATGTGTATCCTGTTCGACATGCATCTAGAATGTATTTTTGATCAACTGCGGGCTACACAACATGGATACTATTGTGTTTAATTTCGCAGCCATTAGGTGACGCACCAGCATGTACACTGTTAAGTAAAATGGTCCGTATTGATGGTGCGAAAACGTCCGCATCCATAGGTTCAAAGAATCACTATATGCGGACCATGTAGAAGGGATCCATATTACTATGCGGTCCGTTTTCAAGGTCTAAAGGTATATAGTGACCGTATATGCTAGAATGACTTTACGTATTATGGACTGGTTAAATGGGTCTACCATTGCTTACCTTCAGATGCTCACCCATACTGTACTAAACTCACTCATCACCTTTTACCTATTTACGGCAGAAGGACAAGTTGTCTTACAATTCTTCGGTTGATTTGTCAACATAGTTATATAATATTTTCCAAAATGCTTGCAGCTAACATTACCAATGAAAAATAATAACTTTCTATTTTTCTAGAGATTTTTCTCATTCTCATCATCATTTGATAACTATGCACTTTATTTATAATGTCATTTCAATATTCAAAGGAGGTATCTTGCCACCTGTGAAATATGCTCACAACATTTCTTATTAGTTCATTGAACCCGTTTTCTCCTTTGTACCTCAAATACGTACTCATCGAAAAAACGGACTGCATTTGCTACTTCGGGCCTTTATTTGCGCCTCTTAAATACGACCTTATCCAGATTTCACACAGAAGTGCATCCATCGAACAATTTTTCTTTGCATTACTACACATAATCAGCTATTTTCTTGTCATATTTGGATAAATTTCAAACCCCTGTTAAACAGACCGTTTGCCTAACAGTGTATGAACATTAAATTTCACAGCCACATATATTAAGTGACGCACCAGCATGACGTTATGATGAGAAATTATTAAAAACGGTACTAAAATGACATTGAAATACACTGTTCTGCATCTCAGCAGTTGGCATCACTGCATAGTTTAAAAGTTTCCACTTATCAATACAAGAAATCCTCTTCAGTTGCTGGCAATTTTGATTTTCTATGATAAAATGATATCATAAGATTCGAGCGCAAGCGGAGCTGTTTGGTATCATCCAGACAGTCAGTAGGGAATACTGAGACATAATAAGATGCCTTGCTTAATATTGAACAGAATGATTATCTTTTCACAACAAATTCAAGAGTTCTGTTCAAGTTGAATACCTAAGCCTCTATTCATCAAAGATGACATGTTGAACGCAATTGAGAGATTCTAGTTTTAATCACCGAATTCCCTTTCACCAAATTATGACAGTTGAAGTAATTCATTTTCATCAGATTCGCGGCTTGCTATTGATGTTTAATTAACGCACTTAAACTGTCCAGATTTCTCACGCTTTGATCAGTTTCACGACAATAATTTTGGAAAATGTGACAATTCCAGCCAATGCTACGTATTTATTTAAAAAATTAGTCAGGAAATGTCTGATATCACAAGCACGAAAGATGTTAGAGATGAAATAGTCATGCATTAATTCGCATACATCCTAGTCACATTTTGCCACGGTCAATTTGCCATCGAATCCGGTTATCTTGCTGTAAAGAGTAATTGAAAATTTGAATTTCGTCAGACCGTGACTCCCAAATGAGCAATGCATCTCCCAGGATACAGTGCTCTCCCACAATCCCTTTCATTCATCCATGGAATCTCTTAGCTGTCGATTGATTATTTTTTGTGTTTTCTTTAAATTTTTTAAAGCCATACACGTCATTAAATTTGGTATTTAATAAACCCACAGAATTTAATATTTTTTTATCTGCTTTATTTTACTTTATTTTGCTTCGGTTCGCTAGAAGTGTGATTAATACGAAATCGGCGGCACATCGAGGAACCTATTATGTGGACAAAAAGGAATTTCTTATACCTTTCAGAGATAGGAAAAAAGTCGTGCGTCGCTTGCCGATTAATGTGAGTTCCAGCAAAGTGCTTCGATTGCCAAAATTCCTTCAGATTCGAAGAATTCAGATCATTGCGCACAAGTTTTCTCCACAATGTTGGCCCTCCGATCATTATTAAAAAAATAGGAGGCTTACGAAAATTATTTCACTTGATGTTTTCACATCCTCTCCTCGGCATTTCTCACTGCATAGTGCATACTATCGACTGTTAACCAAGACAGGGATGTGTGTTTTGGAGAGTGCGAAGTGATATCACAGCACGCACGCATCTCTCACTGGTTCTGGTGTCCTCTGCTGACAGCTTACTGTTTGCCAATTCCAATAGTAAGCGATACACGAATTATCCATTCGAGAAGGAGCAAGTTGTCTAATTCTGTGATGTGCCATTTCAGAATATAACCCTTCCTTCTAGGAAACCGAAGCGCGCAAATGAATCTAATTCTGTGAATAAACCTAATTTTGCACTGTGCAGTGTAAATACAAGAATATTTTCACTTGTCTCCCATGATCTGTTAATTTGCCATGTGAACTACGGCATCAGATGTAAGTAACATATTAAGTCTGAATGATGGTTATTGTGACGTCCTATTGATATTGATTCATTTCAGTGCAGCACTTTTCCAGAGCTGGTGAACGATCTCGTGAATGATCGCAACCATAGATATTCGTCTTTTCGCTTTGTTTAAGTTAGTGAGACTAGAATATACAGCAGCTGTTTGCTGATGGAAATTTCAGCCGCTCGTCTAAGCGCCGATTGCTATCTTAAGATAAACCAAATCACTGAAACATGCAACCACAGAATTAGATTGTTTAACCGCATCACTTTGCTAGAAGTGCAAACTGATTCAAACAGATGGCACATGCAGGAACTTACTGAGTGGGCAAAAAGAAATGTTTAATATCTTACAGAGATAGGAAAATAGTCGTGAGTCGCTTGCGGATTGCTGTGAATTCCCTCAAATTGCTCCGATCGCTACAATTCCTTCAGATTCAAAGAATTCAGATCATTGCGAAAACGTTTTCTCGATATTGTTGAGCCCTCCGATCATTTTAGAAAAAGTTAGCAGGCGCACGAAATAAAGCTCACAAACTTCTCTGGAGAACTTGACATCGACTGTGTCTCTTTGCTGTGTGATTCAGTTGATAACGGTCACTGAAATGTCGCACAATTTGGCGTGTTTAATGTTGAACTGGCTGCTCATTGTTCGATTGCTATGGTATTATGTCAGCAGATTGTGCCATTCCTTTAACGCTACATGTTCCAATGCTTCCTTTCTAGTCAAACAGAGGCTAACTGTTAGCTATCGCACTTTAGGATTCGTCGAGACCGAAGTTCGAGAAGACGAATTGCACGGTTTCAGCACGCTGTCATACTTTAATGCTTTAATCAACCATTTAGAAATTACTTGCAGATAACGCGTCAACCTATTCATCTTATCATTGTTGTCCTTCTAGTCCGGCAGCCAGAACGAGTTCCTGCAGGGAACGAGGCCGAAACTGAGACTTTCACAGAATGATGTATGCCCTATACCTACTACGAATCGGCACGTCTGCCGAGTTCTAGTGAGTTCCTCTTCTTGTCAAACAGGATCAAAGAAAAACACATGTAAATCCAATAGGACGCAGATTGCAGTTTTTGGCTAAAATGAAATTTTGTATAATTTCTCTGATTAAACGAAAAGTACTAAGCCCAGAGTCATAATTTTTGGCATGGAATGTCTTCAGGTCATTTCCTTTCATTCTCATGCACCCCTGCTTTATATATCTAAACGCATTTATATTTGACGAGCCTCTTAATGTCGGCAAACACAAACATTTTCAGCAACTTTATCTACATTCAACCACATTCTCACATACATTGCCGATTAGATGCATGATAAAAGCACATGCACATAATGGGAAATGACCTGAAGACATTACCATGCCAAAAATTATGACTCTGGGCTTAGTACTTTCCGTTTAATCAGAGAAAACATACAAAATTTCATTTTAGCCAAAAACTGCAATCTGCGTCCCATTGGATTTACATGTGTTTTTCTTTGATCTTGTCTGACAAGAAGGGGAACTCACCAGAACTCGGCAGACGTGCCGATTCGTAGTAGGCATAGGGTGTACATCATTCTGTGAAAGTCTCACTTTCGGCCTCGTTCCCTGCAGGAACTCATTCTGGCTGCCGGACTATTCAACAGGAAAAAGAATTATCCGATAGAGCTAAGTTAGCGTCTTCATAGCGTACTCCTTCATGAAATGATGCTATGTTAATTAGGCTGAGTGTAGAGCTTTTTGGACAATTTCGGTCGATAATTGCTATTGATAATAATTCGATTTCTGGCTTGTAGAATGTTTCATTATAGAAATCTCAAGGTGAGCGCTATCTTATGGTCATCATAACGTTGTTCATCGAAATATTTTCAGAATAACTCCGAACTTAAACACTGTAAATATCAATTTTTCTATTTCTACATTTTGAAGTACACGAACGTCTGCATACAGGGAATACATTGCACACAACCACAGTGCGATAAGAAATTTTAGCAGCTATGTAGCGATAAATCCTTCGATAATATTTATTGCACGATGAGGGTCATTTATCGTCCGTCGAGCAATAAGTTATTTTGTCAAAATGCTTTTATATGTAAAGAGAAATGATAACAACCATGAATAGCTATAAAGTACACAGCCGGAACAATCGAAATCTTAGACTCTTATGATAAAAGACTAGAGCGGCCATGAACGTTGAAAGCATCGGCAGCTTGTCTGTGCAATTTGCAAATATTCACGGCTATTATAATTTCTCTCAATAGATAAAAGCATTTTGACAAAATGACTGACAATATATTGTAATTCCCACAGAATTACCGTGCAACTTTGCTAGAAGTGCAAACTGATTCAAACAGATGGCACATGCAGGAACTTAATAAGTGGGCAAAAAGAAATGTTTAATACTTTACAGAGATAGGAAAATAGTCGTGCGTCGCTTGCGGATTGATCTGAATTCCTTCAAAATGCTCCGATTGCCACAACTCCTTCAGATTCGAAGAATTCAGATCATTGCGAAAAAGTTTCTCGATATTGTTGGGCCCTCCGATCATTTTTAAAAAAGTTAGCAGGCGCATGAAAAAACGTTCACAAACTTCTCTGTAGAACGTGACATCGTCTGTGTTTCTTTGCTGTGTGATCCGGTTGATAACAGTCACTGAAACTTTACACAATTTGGCGTGTTTAATGTTGAACTGACTACTCATTGTTCGATTGCTATGGTATTATGTCAGCAGATTGTGCCATTTTATTAACGCTACATGTTCCAATGCTGCCCTTCTATTCAAACGAAACAAGAGACGACCTGTCTAATTCTGTGGTAATTCCTCTAATTTAAACCGCCGCTCTGTAAGAATCTACAACTGTCGGATGTTTCACTGACTTAATTCTTCTAAAGATCTAGCAAATGGCGACAAGCCGAGCAGCTGAAATTGATACCGCTGTCATGACAAGGCATGTCCACGATGTTCTATTGTTTTCATTCCTTTGCTATTATACAGTGTCGGATTTCTATGTTCAAAACTATACCATGCATAAAAATTATGGCACACGCCGGGGGAACTTAGTTGGGGCAAGAAGCAAATTTTGCGAACTGGCTTTCTTTTTTTTTGGGTTGGCATTTTATCAAGTCAGTTTGTGATCTGGATTGTTTTTCTTGTCCTAAGATCATGTACACAAAAGCAACATGAAATTTACAAAGTACTGCAGCGACAGGATGACAACGAAGGAAATCCTGTAAAACGTTCTGTACGTTCACCATTTTGAAATATCGCTCCTATAATCAATCAAGAGTATAATCAGACACATACGCAACTTGTAATGTCGATTTACAGAGTAAGCATTGCTCTAGCTTGAAATCAGAGGCCAAGAAATCTCAGAGTATTCATTTTACTTAAAAGTGTTTATCTGTTCAGTATATTTGAACCATTTTCAAACCTTTTGCATGCTTTTGAATATGAGCTTCCAAAATATCATCACATAATATCACATAAGTCATTTACTGATTAATTGAAAGGACCGAGCGAAATTTCATTTATCTGAGAAATGACTGTCGGTAAAGAAGCTTTCAGTGTGTTTATTACAGAAAGTGCTAACCGCTAGAAGAAGAAATTATCCAATAATTAGAATTTCTATCTTTGAATTCTTGAGATATCCTTATAACCAACACACCGACCACTTTCTATTATAACTCTGAACCAATTTTTGATTCGCATTCCAGTATTGAAAAATTAGAAAATAGTTGTCAGTGACTGCTACAGATAGACACAGTATATTAATCCATGGAATAGTAGGCTACTTTACATGAAAATTTTAACAGACGGAAAATAGCTGCGCGTCTTGGTGGATTTGAACCACCGACCTCTGGCATTCTAGGCCAACGCTCTACCAACTGAGCTATCGACGAGCGACAGAAAACATAAGTCCTCAATTGAAGAACCCGCGTAGGAGAATCCGATGGCTTCATCCTCCAAGACAACATAGCATTAACCGTCAAGCCAAACTACTGAAGCAAGTTATCAGTAATTCAAAGCCAGCATTATACTTTGAAACGGGGACTTAGTCCACACAAGTATTCAAAGAAAGCTGCAATGATAATTTTAACAGACGGAAAATAGCTGCGCGTCTTGGTGGATTTGAACCACAGACCTCTGGCATTCTAGGCCAACGCCCTACCAACTGAGCTATCGACGAGCGACAGAACGACATAAGTCCTCAATTGAAGAACCCGCGTAGGAGAATCCGATAGCTTCATCCTCCAAGACAACATAGCATTAACCGTCAAGCCAAACTACTGAAGCAAGTTATCAGTAATTCAAAGCCAGCATTATACTTTGAAACGGGGACTTAGTCCACACAAGTATTCAAAGAAAGCTGCAATGATAATTTTAACAGACGGAAAATAGCTGCGCGTCTTGGTGGATTTGAACCACCGACCTCTGGCATTCTAGGCCAACGCTCTACCAACTGAGCTATCGACGAGCGACAGAACGACATAAGTCCTCAATTGAAGAACCCGCGTAGGAGAATCCGATAGCTTCATCCTCCAAGACAACATAGCATTAACCGTCAAGCCAAACTACTGAAGCAAGTTATCAGTAATTCAAAGCCGCCATCTCACTTAAAATTCTCTTCATGAAAATCCTGCAATTTGCTGTCAACAACTTTCACAACCAAATTGGCAAATAGTTAGACTATGATACGATGCTTTAGATCGAAGCAGTTCTACGAACCATAGAGTTTTCCATGTGCCATGGCCATCATTGTATAATTAAAGGCAAGATATCAAACTTCCATTCTAGTGTACTATTATCCACTTCTATGATACCATGCATCATCCAAAACAGCTTATTTTCTTCCCATTAAGCCAGTTATTAATGTATCATATATTTTTACTCATATATTTATATAAAATTTAAGTACAAAACTTTTAATCTGATTGATTTGAAGAAAAATATGCAGATAAAGCAATCATCTAATGTTTGGGTAATTTCAAGTATTTCTTCAATAGATTAGATAAAATGTGTGGAGAATTCATATCCTTCAACGAACTCACTAATGTCAGCAAGTCGAAGAAAATGTCAACACTGTAATCCTTATCTCTCAGCTCAATTCCTTTTGAAAGCATGACAATTCCTTCAAAAATCTTTTAAAATATTTCATTGTGGCTGAATAGTAATGACAAGATTTGAAGGTTAATGTCATCCGCGCATCAGCTGAAATGCACCACCTTCTTCTCAAAATAATCTCATTTGGAGACAGTCTCCAGAATTAATTTGGGTGATCAACTAATGCCAAGGAGGAATTGATATCCATTACTTTTATGTAAGGCAAAAGCGCATACTTATCTGAAAGTTAAGACAATTGATTCAAGTCAATTCTCAAACGTATAAGACAGTAGAATTTACATGCAAATAAAGTGAACGTTAATATCTGTTAAACATATTGTACAGACATACACTGTAAATCGCTGGATACGAAAATTACATACAAACATGTACCAAATTCACCTGCTATTTGAAACTAACATTTGATACGAGATTCTCGCAAGTTTACAGAGATCTGGTATGTTTTCCATACGAAGCCTCACTTACTTTCGTATATGATTGGTATGCTGCGATACTAACAATTCTATCTGTGATTGGCTGTTTTACAATGAAATACGAGTTTTTGGTATGTTTTGAATACGAGACCCGATGCAAATTGGTCCTCATTCGTATGTGTTTCATATGAATAACTTTAAGTCACATGGCAAAAAATACGTTATATTACATACTACTTACAAATAACTTTTTTCCAATAATAACAGTCATGATTATTTCTTTGTCAAAATGTGGTATTTAACTAGATTAGATTCATTGTGAAATTATAGCTGCATGTCATCTTGTCTATGCTACTTGTCTTATGGCATTCACAAGACTCATAATGAGCTCATTTCCTTGAACTAAATTGATAAACATCATTTCAATAAATCGATAACTTTCGAGCAGCCATGCTGACTTATATATCTCAAACATAACTATTTTTGCGTTCATGAATTATAATGTGTCTTTATTTCGGATTGATGATATGCTTAATTTCAAAATTACATATAATGCATAATTGTTGATGGTCAAATACTTATTGATTATTTATTAAATGCCTTAGACTTACATGTGTTAAAATCTAATTCAGTATTGTAATTTTTACTATTAAATGTCATTATCTCACTACTTACAAAACGGTAGCAACATTAGTGTGATCTTTATTGACAAAAGGCCTTAAATCAACATACTCGTATATTAGAAATAATTGATTTATGCTTTCCTTTAACATTGTGCTGGTATGGCTATAGTATGTAAAGCATACCAATTTGTAATAACATACGAAAAGCATACAAATATATACCAAGATAATACAGAAATATACCAAAAAAATATTTTGGTATGCATCCTTCGTGTGTGATTGGTATTGAGCGATTTACATTGTAGACATACATGTATAATGAATCTAGGTACAAAGGCTGACATCGGCAATTTCTAAACGCTCACCTATTCAAACCAGGGATGCGGAGTCCTATCATTTTGATAGGACTCCGACTGCGACTCCGGTGGCCACTATATATAGCCTAGTTTTTTTTTTAAAAAAAAAACTAGCTGGTAACCTACATCATAGATCATTATAGGCTTTCCTGAACATATCTTTGATGATCATTGCTGCATTAATTATCAATCAATTTCGATGAAAGTTTATCAAATGTCGCTTTTAATTGGATGCATGCGACTCGGCTAATACCTTCTTGTTGATGTGTGCTTCAGACGGTTTTCTCCAGTCTCTACCAGGCAGGAAAGTAGTCCCCTTCCTTCTTCAAAAAATATGAATACACTTTCGATTTTAATATGCGCTTTGGAGGAGCCATCACACACCATTAATTAACGTGAGGGTAAGAGGTAATGTTCTCAAACAAAATAGTATTTCATTTTTGTCTATGATGTGACCTTTGGTGCGTATGTGTGATAGAGGCTAGGAAGGCTTGTCTTCTCTATTAAATTACCGAGTGAAAAGGCAACAATTTTTCACTATCACGGTTCATTCCCTCAACTATTTCGAGCTTTGCATGCAGTACTTAGCATCTGTGCTTTTGTTTGACGGAGAAAGTTGACATCAAGACAGTGACAGCTATGCACGAGGATAACTTATTTGTTTGTATTATATTTCGGGTCTATATATAGGTAGGAGTCCGGAGTCCTATTATTTGATAGGACTGCCACTCCGTCTCCATCAAAAATGATAGGACTCCGCATCCCTGATTCAAACAGAGATTCTGAAGCAAATTGCGTAGATGTTACGTAATTGTTACGTAGTTTTTGTCGATTAATGGTATAAACTTACGCTTGTGCTTCCCAATTTCATTGTGCCTTTACAGAAAAGATAAAGTAATTCATTGCTTCATTGCTTCATCATGCATACTTTCAATATTGTGTGCTGTTTCTACAGTGTTCGTAACAACATTGGGCCTGTTCTACGAATCGTCATTTAGAAATATGACAGTTCTTTAGACTGTCATTTCATTTTTTCTGTTCTTGCAATCGTCATATTCTGAAAGAGATGCTCATGCTCCACCTGACCACCTCCAGTTGTGCACATTTCCACCTGCAGATCTTTCCATTTGTCTCCCAGGATCTTCTTAATTGTAGAAGTCTCATTCGACCACTTGGTCTTCACATTTGACACATCTCTTCCGTTGGAGCTGATGGCGTTGATTGCATCAAACAATTTTCCATATGCAACCTTCTTTCTCTGGAGTGACAGAAGATCTGTGCTCTGAGCACAGCATAGTGCTCAGAGTAGAAGTCTACTAGAACATTAAGTTCGTCCGTCTGCCAACGTGCAGAGCGCATCGGCATGATATTAGACTTATGATTCTACAGACACAGGTGCAAGTTTCTTATAGTAATGTCGGTCAAACTGTTCATGAGCCGTAATTACAGAGATCTGCGAAGCTATCATGACAGATAAATGACGCCCTTTTAACTAATCACAGATAAATGACAGTTAGATGAAAGAGACAAAAATGACTGATAAACGAAGACTTGGTAGAACGCAGTTAAGATGTTTCATTAAACCGTCTTAATTCGCTTTCATTTATCCGTCATATTTGCTGAAATGAAGGTTTGACAAATGACGATTCGTAGAACAGGCCCATTGTCTACTATTCTAAGTCATTCAAATCGGTGAACCGGTGTAACCATAGAAATTGACAAACAATAAAACCTCTAGAATTGGATTTTCAGCTTCTTGCAATGCACATAACGACACATTAATCGCACGCCCTTTCGCTTAGGTACACTTGTCAGCGGCTGCATCATTGGGTAAGAAAGAATCAGTCACATGTGTAAATCTAAGCTTTTCATTGGTTCTTCATGACCCCAACTTAGTTCCTCCGGATGTTCCGAGACCTTGAGTGAACCTCCATTGTAGTCAACTTCAGGGTGCAATTCTTCGGGCAAGTGATTTCAATACTTCGACATGATCAGTTGACAAGGTGACAAGCTTATTTTGATCAGTAAATTTTGACCAGTAACTATAGTGGTATGACAAGTGATTGAATTCTTCGACTTGATCAGTAATAATTACTACTGATCAAGTCGAAGAATTCAATCACTTAAGCCTAACATTTTGAAGCTTAAGCTTTTACTTGTCATAATCACGCATTTATGACGGAAGAATTTTTACCTATCATGCTTGCATTATCAATGGAAGTATAGAAGACATTCAATTAAAAAGTGAATGATATATCAATAATATTTGCAATAATATGAAATGCAAAGTATAGAATTGATCTTGCTTACTGTACATAAAAAAGTAGTTATGTTTGAGATATATAAGTCAACATGGTTTCACGAAAGATATCGTTTGAGTGAATTGAAGTTTATCTACTTGGTTCATAAAGTAGAGGTAACTAAACGTCCTGTTAATGTTGCTAGACAATTAGCAACGACGTCAATCTCGAGGAGCGTAAATTAAACAATAAATCTAATATACTTGAATAACCCACTATCAAAGAATATATATTCACGACTGGTATTACTGAAAAATGTTATTTGACAGTAGTATGCAATATATGCATATTTTTTGCTATGTGACTATAAGCTGCTCATACGAAAGACATACCAATTTGCATCGAGTCTCGTATATAAAACATACCAACAACTCGTATTTCAGTGTAAAACAGCCAATCACAGATAGAATAGTTCGTACATACCAATCACATGCGAAAGTAAGTGAGATGTGGTATGAAAAAGACACCAGATCTCTGTAAGCATACCAGAATCTCGTATCAGATGTTAGTTTCAATAATAATAATAATAATAATAGACGTGTATATTTTGCTTTAAAGCCTCAATAATGGTAATCGTGAGGCATGACAAGCGGTTACAAATAGACAAAAATATTACATCACAATATGAAAAAAAAAATTAAAGTTAAAGATAATGATAACACAACCAAAGCACACATAACACGAAGAAAAGTAACTGTCAACGAACAAAGCCACAGTTTGACAATTTTATCATTTTGACTAAGAATGATGAGCTTCTCATTGCTGTTAGACAGACAGGCATGGTGAACTTATTCGAATAAGCCAGACGCTGAGGACATAAATGATGCAAAGGATGATTCTGATCTTGGGACAGAGATGAAAAAATGTCGAAACCGATCATGAGGCGACGATACTCAAGGGGCAAAAAGTTAGAGCAATCACATGTAGAGGAGCCACAAATAATTTTGTGAGCCCTATTCTGCACACGTTCCAAGGAAGAACTGTTAGAACTGCTGAAACCAACGAACATGGCAGCAGAGTATTCTAGTATACTTCTCACACAATTGTTGTATATTTGTACTAAACCTGAAGTAGGAAGGAAGGGCTTTAATTTTCGCAGAACGTGAAGTCTTGATGATGCCTTCTTAGAAATGTTATGCACATGCTGTCGGAAGTTCAAGTTGGAATCAAATGTTACACCAAGAATCTTTATGAACTTGCACACGGGAATCTGAGGGATAAAGAAGTCATCCATATCATAGTTGGAACGTAGCGTAACAAACATTTGGTGGCTTTTCTCTGATTTTATTGTCATCTTATTTTCGTCAGACCATCTCAGTATTTCGGAAAATGTCGATAGAAGTGGACTTTTTCGACAATCTAGCTTCACTTTACCAATGATAATGATATCGTCCGCGTACTTGACTAACATAACATCATCAGATACAGGGTATGGCATATCGGCACAATAGTAATTGAATACAAAGGGGCCAATACATGACCCTTGAGGTATTCCGCTGCAAACTGGTAAATAGTCACCATATGTAGACTGCCAACGAACTCTTTGTAAACGAGAACTCAAGTAATTAATCACAAAATTAAAGGTAAAATCACTGAAACCGTCTGATTTCATTTTGTCAATTAAGATGCGATGAGACAATTTGTCAAAGCCCTTTTCCATGTCAAGCACAAGCAAATGGCATGCAATAACATTCTTTTCTTGTAAACTTGAGGAGATGAAGTTGTCGATGTCTAGAAGGGCACAGGTCGTGGAACTTTTTGGGCGATATGCAAATTGTTTGCGGTCATATCGGTCAATGAATTCACTCTTCATGTGTTTCAGCAACTGCTTTTCTAACAGACGTTCCGGAACTGGCAGCAGAGATATAGGTCTTACATTTTTTAAGTTAGGTGGATTCGTTTTAGGACACGGAATAATATCTGCACACTTCCAACTATGAGGCACGTTAGCTTGAGTTATGCATTTGTTGAATATCATGGCGATGGGTACCGAGAGCTCAAATGCAAATTTACTCCACACAATCGACGGAATGCAATCTGATCCAGGAGAAGTGCTGGGCTTTACTTTGTTAAGGAGAGACTCCACAGTATCAGCATAGAAATATTGGATATCTGTACAAGACTGCGAATAAGATTGAACGACTGAGGAAGGATCGGAGATAAAGTTTGAGACCAACGATGCATTAAGCTCGTTAATAATTTGCATTACCGATTTAGTCGGTTCACATTGTGGAAGCCAATTGTAATTTCTCTTATTATCGCTCATGACTGCTTTATACACATCCCATAAGGAATGACTGGACGAATTCAAAACAGCATCACTCCAGTGTTTCTTAGCATCAAATATTGCTGACTTCACTTTGCTTTGATAGTGATAATATAGGTCCCAATTCTTCTCATGGTATGCTTTATACCTTTTATTGATTAGCACCTTGATAACATTAGTGATCCAGGGTTTGTCAGATTGGCGTCTAATAATTAAATCACAAGGAATGTAACTCAAAGCACTTCGGAGAGCACCGTAAAATCGTTCGCAAGATTCATCAAGACTCACATCCAACAAGACATTCTGCCAATCAAAAGATGACAGATAACTCTTGGCCACATTGCAATTCGAATCACGCAAATCCAAAACCGAAATATATTCGCGATCATACAGGAATTGAAGACAAGGCTTGAGTAGAATAACATTGTGATCACATGTGCTCAGGGGAGGTATAATTGTAGGATCTGAATATTGAGACACATATTCATCCGGTATCAGTACAAGATCTAGAATTGCGTTTTTCCGAGTAGGCTGGTGAATCACATTTTCCAATCCAAATGAAATTTCGAACTGTGAGTGATCAACTAAATTGAAATCGCCAACGATATACACGACATGATCAGGAAAACGAGACAAGCAATCATCGATAATAGAGCACGCATAATTTTCCAGAGTTTGCTTTTCAGCTAGATTTAGGGATCTGCCTTTGGGAAAGTAAATGACCGCAAGGATGCACTTAAACTGTCGATACATAACTCGCAAGATGAGCAACTCCACATCGGCAAATACAGATTTGCTGAATATGATCAGTGAGAAGAAACAATTTCTCAGCCAGCAGAGAATACCGCCACCCTTCTTACCGCTGGAACGATCAGCACGATAGACAGAATATTCAGGGATGGATACCACAGAGTCAGGAATTGAGGGATCTAACCAGGATTCGGTCACGCAAATAAAGTCAGGGGAATGTTCTCTCGAAAGAATCTGAATTTCGTCCATTTTGTTATTTACAGAACGGGAATTGAAGTAGCACAAAGATGGCAATTGTAGGCCATTACGCCGTCAGCAGGAAGTAGCTGCACCACGTTGAATACCAGGAGAGTTATCAGCGGCAATCGAGTTCTTGTGAGCTTGGGCCATATTCCGACGACGTCTATGACTCTCCCTCTGAAGATAAGTGTAATCAGGATTCAAATAAACATTTCTGAAACGATAATCCTTTCTTAATAGTTTGGCGTTTTTAATACATTTCAACTTGTCTTCTTGCGAGAGCAAGCGGATGCGTAGAGGTCTTGACTTTTGACTAGTACGTTTGCCGACACGTCTACACCAAGATACCTGTTCAATGTCCACATCTGTTACACTCAGAATTTCTTCGATTTCCTTTAAGACATCCTTATCCTCGTTCCCACTATCAGAAGGTTCTTCAAGACCAAATACCATTACATTGCATTTCTTTTCAGCTCTCATCTCGTGTTCCGATATGGCGTCATTAACAATTTTGCCAATATCGAATTCTAATTTTGAGTTCAGCTGTTGTCGAAGAGTAAGCAATTCGCTTTCTATGGCAGCAAAGCGTTCAAGAAAATCGCACATATTGAAAGATTTACACTTGTTGCATAGATATACGACATTTTCACTAGAGGAAATGGCTTTGGCAGTTGTTGCAGTGATATTAGCACAATCCTTTTTCAGATGAAACGAAGCTTTACAATTATTACATTGAATGCATTCACTGTCAATAGCCGCAACACATGTACCACACACAATAGTGTGCTTGGATACATCGCTGCCCTTCCGAAGAACCGACATGTCGCATTGAACAGAATTCACTACTGATGAGCACAAAATTGGATATAACTCCAAAAATAATCGACAGTGACGGAAACGAAGAACACCAGACAACAGAGCTAAGAGAGACGAACGTTCACATATAAATCACACATAAATTGATGCAGGAATACCGACGATCCACGACACTACACTCAATGACGAAGACAGCAAGAGAGAGCGACCGACCGTCGTGCGCATGAAATCAAGGTGAAATCAAATTGTATGTAATTTTGGTATATGTTTGTATGTAATTTTCGTATCCAGCGATTTACAGTGTACATGTGTGAAAGACTCCATAGGCTCTAATGCCACCCTGGAATCCGCGCGACTATGCTATTGTCTCCCATGGACATAGTTTTTCAATTGTCTCTTTTGGCCATTGTTCCTAGGAAAGGGGTTTGTGAAGGCAAGAATCTCTCTCCATGGTGGACGCCATTAACTCTTCACACTCTGGGATCAGTTTGGTATGTGGATCACCAAAATCTGACCACGGACGTCTGAGAACGAGTTCAAAATGTAAACTGGTGATAATAACTGACTTAAGTCATTCTCGCTAGCACGCGCATTGGCTACAGTATTGGTTGATTTTCACGAATTTCGAGAATATCAACACTTTGGATCAAAGATATTATTCCAGATAGAATCGGTTCTACTCGCACTTAGAGAAAATGAGCTATTCGGAATGCGTTTTAATCGCCACATCATGCTGAACTCCGAAATGTTAGTAGATTGAGATGATGTTAAAGATCATTGGCAGGTCAAAAAACAAAATCGCGCGATTTACTCGCGGCAAAATGAAAACGCGCGACATGTGTGAAAGGCTCCATAGGTTGTAATGTTAAACAAACACCCATGTGACTTCCACGCTGCAAAAAGTCGCATGTATGAAACAGCCCAATTGTCGCCACAGTTTTCTGCCAAACTGACATCGCTTTCTCGATGAATGAGTTGTATGAATCATAGATATATGACCATGTGACCAATGATTTCTGAAGCCGTTTCTAAACTATCCACAGGTAGAGTTTGATTGTCTTCTTCGTTTGCATTTAGACAGAAATCCATGACTTATGTAGGAATCATTCTTTGTCAAATTACCGGAATGTTCTCTATTTCTCTGCTATGCTTTCTATTCTTTTTGTGGTTAACTTCATGATCAACTTTCAGTTGCTGTTGCTACAATGGATAGAATGGACTTCTATGACATAAAATGATCAACTAGAAGAAGAAGAACGCGCCTTTAAATGTTTTTTCTTTACACATCGCAATCTCAGAACTTTTCTGCTTGGATATCAGCAGTTCAGACGAATCTTCTAACCTTTGAAATGTTCATCTTACCGCTATGTATCAAGGAACAAATTAAAAGACCTCTGTGTTTGAAACTCACTCATGTTTGGATCTAATTGTTGAATTGTTGAGGTAACATAGAACAATAGAGTGTATGAAATTTCATAAAATCGATTAAATATGCTGCATCTTACTTGCAAACAAGTCTCTGCTGTCTGCAAACAACACGCTGGGCTGTGACTTCTTGCACCGTTACTGTGTGACAGGTGGACACTAATTTGCGACAGTTATGAATGTAAGATATTGAACTTCCTGCGGTTAATGTATGAGAAAAATAATCACATGACTGACCTTTACATAAGCTTACGCAAATACAACGTAAGGTCGACCGTACAAAATTACTTAAATTCTACATTATTCTATCTGTGATTGGCTGTTTTACACTGAGACACGAGTTGTTGGTATGTTTTATATACGAGACCCGATGTAAATTCATCCTTATTCGTATGCCTCTGGTATGTATTTGGTATGTGCAGCTTTAAGTCACATAACAACATAATATGTGTATTACATACTATTGTCAAATAATTTTTTTCAATGATAACAGTCGTCAATATTTTTTGTTTCATTGAGTGATATTTAACTAGACTAGATTTATTGTGAGTTCAATGCTCCACGAGAATGCCGTCGTTGCTACTTGTCTAGCAACATTAACAGGACGGTTAGATTGCTCTACTTTGTGAGCCAAGTTGATAAACATCAGTTCATTCAAACAATATCGTTCGTGCATCTTGTTGACTTATATATCTCAAACATAACTATTTTTGCGTTCATGAATTATAATGTGTTTTTATTTCGGATTGATAATATGCTTAGTTCCAAAATTGCATAATGCAATTTTGTTGATGGTCAAATACTTATTGACTATTTATGAAATGCCTTAGACTTACATGTATTAAAATCGAATTCAGTATTGAAAGTATAACTCTTGAATGTCATTATCTCACTACTTACAGAACAGTAGTAACATTAGTGTGATATTTATTGACAAAATGCCTTAAATCAACATATATTAGAAATCATTGATGCTTTCCTTTAACATTGTGCTGGTATGGCTTTAGTATGTAAAGCATATAACATTTGAAAAGGCATACGAGAAGCATCCAAATATGTACCAGGAGAATACAGAAATATACCAAAACAATTTTGGCATGCATCTTTCGTGTGTGATTGGTTTTGAGCGATTTACAGTGGCGATTTCTCACGGTAATTAAGGTAAGCAGTGTTTATTGTCAAATTATCATGTTAAACAGACTTTTACCGTTTCATGCTTATGCATGTTCTTATGATAATAGAGCAATTAGTCACAAAAGTAAGTTTTAGAAATTTAATTCTTATTATAGGTAATTATTAATATTTGTACTACTTTATTTGAACCTTGTTAGTATCATATCAATAAGTGGCGAAATCTACATGGTGAAAGAAGATTTAATCGTAAGAGGATAAGCACACTTCTGATGTGATCATGTATTGGCATGGAAACATCGTTTGTTGATAAACGTTATCAATGTTGATATCTCGAGTTTGCAGACATCAGGGTAAAGACTCCTCTCATTGCCCAGTGTTACGGGAATGCTTTAGATGTATTATCTCCTAATGATTTGCTTTGTACTATTGATAACGATAAGATGCATCTTTTGCCAAACAAATTTCGTGCTGAATTGCAAGTTTTGTATAAAACCGATGAGTTGTTAGTCAGACAGAAAGTGCTGTGCAAGTGTAAGGATGCTGCATATACTCGTATGCATTCTAAAACGATTGGATGATAGGATCAGTGGCGTCTTCTCCGTACCTGCGAGGCTTTCGGCGAATCCTCAAAAAATAATTTTCCAACAATTATAAAATGAAAAGTGTCGATAGCTTCTCGTGACAGCTGTGCACAGCTCTCCGTCTTGAAAGTCAGACGCTCAACCTCATTGAACAGTTTTGCAGCACGTGCTCGAATCACAGCTGTTTTCTTAGAACAATTAGACACACAAGCTGCTGGTCGTGTGTTCAGACGGGGCATTGATGTTCAGACAGCGAAAGATAGTTGTGTGCGTGTGAGGCAGTAAACGCAAGCGCCCGCGCCAATAATGGCCTTCCTGATAGACATGATGCTTTGCCTTTTCCAATTTTTGCAATGAAATTCTACGCGATTCTTGATCGAGGCGCAGTATTTAAATATAGTAAGGGAAGCGCAACCCAATTGTTCCTGGATTCGCTTTATGTCAGAGAGGCCACTACGTCAATAGTAGCAGATGGCTGACGTTCAGACAAAACTGCGATCAGATGATGAGCGCTCTCCAATGAATGCAGAGTAATGCATCTGACTCGAACACCCAGATTCGGTAGAATTCCATAATTTGTTTATATGTGATTGATGTGACACTATGTTTAGTACTGCAGATGAGATCATAACCACGCTTTTCGTCCGGAGGGAATATACTGAAAAGATGACAGCCGTCAAGCAACACCTGATATCAAAATTGAAAGTACTCACAGAGAAAGAACTAAGAAATACACAATACATTTTAATGCATCAAAATTTCAAACATGTGAGCGGCTGACCGGCCATGAGAAACGCAATTAGAAACTGTTAGTCTTGCCTCCTTTTTTTTCTCGAGAAAATGTGGTCTGGACAGAGAGGTGATACAGCAATCAGTTCCTTGAGTAAGCCGGTTAAGAGACATGAGCGATCACTTCTCATGTGCATATTCACTTGGCATTAAAAAATGTTCGGGAAATTGTTATCAAAAATTCAACTTTTATGAAAATTAATGTTGTAACATAAAAATGTCTGTCCGATGCCAAGTTAAGGCCTAAGGTCTGGGCGCACGCGACGCGACGCCACTGAATTAAATAATAGTTGGACCTGCCGTTTGCCTATTGATTCTAAGTTTAACAGGGTTAGGTGTTTACATGGGAATAAGAGACAATAATCGCCGCTGCTACACATAATATTGCCTCTATCCATCCAAGAAGTTTTAAACTTCTGCAAAATGGAAATTCTGCAACATTCTCAGTTCACTGGAGATGATATTCATTATTGAAATTATCGTCATTCAATTTAATTCTTGATAATAAAACTTTCATCACCTTAATGAGGTGAAAGAAATTCCAGATATTTCCTAAAAGAAGTTTGTAGCATGAATACGAAGAGAAATATTTCTTTCTCTCTTGTATTTCTCTCTCATTATCTGCTTCACTCGCTAAGATGATTAGAGGTAGGACTCTACCCAAGGCATTCGACTTGAGGATACGAAAACAATTGTACTTCAAATCGCATAGCTACTCAATACACACAGAAAATGTCTCTTCGTCCACCGTTTCCTTTTCTCATCAAAATAGACATTCCATCCGTTTGTTTCATTTACGATCTTGTGCGTATCTTTTTTTCTCAAGATACTTAAGTTGTAGTGCAGCATAAGATGGATGTTCAAAAACGCAGTTGTGGAGCGTTTCCAAAATAGATTTTCACAATGGTGTCTTTTAGTCTAGATTGACTCCATCAACCCCCATCAACCCTTAGTGCACTGATTTTCTTCGAGGTCGGATGTACATTTAAAACAATATTGGCTAGCTTTGGCATTACAGTAGCGGCCAGAAAGTAAAGGTCATTGCCATAGAAATCCGACTTTTCGCTTTGTTTAAGTTAGTGAGACTCACTACTGTAGTAGCGAGGCCACTACTGTAGTGCCAAAACTAGCCAATATTGTTTTTAATGAACATCCAATTCTCAGTTATGTTAGTCCAAACGCTACTGACCTTTTATCCTAAATTCGCGCACGAGCTTCTTACTATTTTTAATTCGTAGATGGTCACCCAACGTCAGTGAAATGAACATTCATAGATTGCGATTCCAATCGTCTTGGACGTCACGGGGGGACAAAGATAATTTGTTTATGTAGATCCATGTGCTTCCGAGTTTGATACGCTCAATGACGTAGTGATCCAACATTCACTTAAAGCTTAAAATGAGATTTGTCATTCCTATTTTCATGATTCCCCTTACAGCAGCAATATCCGACAGTAGGCAGAAATTTGACATTCTTCGTAACCGGTGGCTTGGCCGAACTGCTGTTTAAGATAATTATAACACTACCCTAGCCTCCCCGACTTGTGTGCCGGAGATATCAAGCTGCTGAAAGACTTAATTAAGTATTCAAACTACTGATGCCTTTTTAACACTCAGAGGCCTGAGGGGGGTCCAGTGGATACCGGAGCCACATTTTCTATTTTCCTTTTTGTGTTGAGGATCAACCGCTCATACCCACGTAAAATCATCATTTTTGACAATGAATCTACATGTGTTATTTCATTTCAATTGGATCAGTAAAAGTATGGTAGATAGGCCAGGTCTCAGAAGATGTAGATTTTCCCATAGCAAAATTTTTAATATCAGATAAAAAATGAATTTTTGCATGTCCACGATGGTGCATAATGAGTGAAATTCATTTATTCATTGTTTTCATCATGTTCGTGCTTGTGTGTTATGTAAGAAGATCGCAAAATGTGAATATTTTGTTTCCGCACATGATCGTGTAAGACTGGTTGGCCTATATAAACAAATCAGCATAAATCAGTATTCAAAATCAAATTTATCATCATAATCATAGTTCAACACTAAAAACTCGACTGTTCCCGTACGAAAATGGATCATAAGAATTATCATGAATTCATGATAAAAATAAATAGTTCATGATAATTTATCTGTAATTTATCATGAACTCATGATAAATTGTAAAAATTATCATTAAGCGCAGAATTATCATGAAGCATTATCATGAAAAAATTATCATGAGCCAAAAATTATCATGAACTAGGAATTATCATAAGACCATTATCATGAACAAATAATTATCATGACAATTCAAGAACTGAAAAATATCATGACAATTGCTTAAACATGCGGTTATACATTATACCATGCTATATTTTAGATAATCAGATGCCGTTGCTGGAGGCGATATATTAATCTCAATTAAGCTCTGAGGTACATTTTTTGCTAATTTTCGAATCTTACAAAATTATTCATGTGTTCACATCTATACGATATGCCTACTCTAATGCCATTATTTGAGTAATATGGAGGTATGAAATGGAATATGCATTATGCCATTTAACTGAAGCAATAAACAAGATATAAGTAAAAAGGAAATGTCAAGAACAGCACATTCATACAGAACCGAAAAATATCTGCATTGTGAATCGTAATTTACTACAATCCGATGTCCATGGACCTCATCATGTCGTCTTGTCCGATATCAGACATCATCCGACCATCCGACCTACACGTATATCCCTACTCTATGCATCCGACACTCTTGTGCTCATTTAATCTGACATAACCCTGTCGTGCGTCAGCAAATGAATCCACGCTTCGTAGCTAGTGATGGTCTTCACGATTACAATCACAAAAAAGGCTGCGGACAGTTCCATCCATTTGGTTGAAAATTGCTGTGACGCCGTGAAGTGAGTCATCAAATTTCTTCGTGTGACCAAACCACTATCATCCGACGTGCGTGCATCGGCAGTTGCAGCTGAAACGTGGCTGCAGTCGATCTTCATTTACGATTTCTTCCTCAAAGTCAAACTATTGGTCTAGAAACTGTATTTTGGACAAGTACTGAAAATCAGGTAAGTTATCCTTTGTAAATCTTTAAAAATTTGTTAAAATAATTTGTTTTATCTCATGACGAGGAAACACCATCTAGTTACGAGATTTTAAAACTTTCAACAATCTAATGAACAATGTTATTCAGAGCATTCTATTGGAAAATCATTTTGACCTGACATCAAAGAGTAGCCTCTTTCTTTGCGTCGAGATGCAGCTCCATTTCAAGTAGATTACATTTCATCTCATGAAAGCAATAGCGCTTTTATATTTTAATGCTATAGTGTTTCTTATGTAAAGAAACAATGAATTCTGTACAGCAGCTCATCAACATAATTTAATTGGAATGGAGATGAAAATCGTGATATTCGTACAGCTACATAGTCCAATTGTAGCCCATTACTCTTTGACAATTTCACTGTTACATTTAGTTATGAGTGCGCAAAATACGCTATTATTTTGTGTTGTAGGCAGTCTTATTTTTGTCAATTTTACTACGATTCGACGCAAAGAAAAGTTCATGTGCATGTAAGCTGAATGAATTGTTTCAATGCATGGATTGCATATTACATGCCCGTAGCCATTTACATGTTTTGTTCGCCATGTACATGTTTCGGTAGCCATTTACAGTTATTGTATATTGATGTGTCGAATGCCTCTAAGCTCTTGATACAATATTCACTGAGTTAATAGTTACTGACTTCTGATAGGTGCAACTCATCAGCATTAAGGATTTTATTGACTATATAAGGATTGAATTTACATCACATATAAATTCATCACTATTTTTGAAGTTGAGTGCTGGTTTATGTCCATTGTCTGTTACTAGACCCCTACTCACAGGACCGCTTTCTGTGATATAGTTTTCGAAAAATTTTCAAACAATCTTTCTGAGCAGTGATTAAGGCTGCGGTTAGTTGACTGCATTTTCTTTTATAAGCACTGCGATCATATGAACCAGTTGATCAGTTTGCACTCATTGTACAAAGGTAGTTGCTGATAGTAAATACTAAACACAGCATAGAATATTACCCAATTATTTGTATCTTATCATTTTTGATTTTGCATAATATTAGGCGAACGTCTACGTTTCAAATAAAACTGAGAGTGTATGTTCATCACGATTTTCTGGACTTGCCTTTTAGTACATAGGTTGCAGTCATTAATTTGAACCTTCATCCAGGCCCATCCTGTCACTAACTTTAGGTTCCAGTGAGATTTTGTTAGGTCAGTAACAGAAGCAAGCATTTGGTCTATATTTCTGCTGTAGTAGCTACAAGACTCGTCCGATATTAAAACTATCATTTATCCTTCATCTTGATCCAGGCCTATCCTATAATTGTCTTTCAGCTGTTGCTGGTGAACAAGTAATTTGGTGAATTTCACCTATCGTCTGTGATTTAGGTCTCCCTATCATATTGAGAAAACCAGTTTTAGGACATATTCTGAACATTAGGACCGTTTGAAACAACTCCTTTTTCTCTTGATAGGCTATATATTGTTTTAACTGCTCTTTTTATGATCAGTAATTAATCATAGATCTATATATTGCCAATTTGTATCCCTGATTTCAACTAGTTAGCAATTCATCTTCATATCAGACTTAGTATCACCAGTTTCCAGCTCAGCAACATAAGCAAGCATTGGCCTACATTTCTGCTGTAGTGACTACTCGTCAGATATTAGCACTATTAGTTATTAATGCCACGTAAAGGTGATTATTTAAGATGGCTTCGACCATCTAACGAGCGAGATAGCCATATACCCAAATCAACTTTGTGGCGCTTGTCCCGTAATTTAGAAAATCCAGGAAGTACAGTGAATGATGCTGACGATTTATCGAATATTCAAATGGATACTAATGAGCCGAGATATAGCATAGACGATTTTGAATTCCACTTATCTGATGCAGAGGTTGAAGAAATCGAAAATGAAATTGACAATGACGCCAATGAAACAAATTTCCACATTGATGATGACATTGCAAGATTACCTTTGTATTCAACATCAAAAATAACAGTTCATGGATTTATGTTGCTTTTTACTGTTGTTGTCATTTCTTGCAACTTGTCATACAAAACCGCTGAAGCTATTTTGAAGTTGATTTTTACTATCTTGCCCCAACCAAACTATGTTTGCAAGTCCAAATATTTATTGAAGAAGTATTTCAGTTCATCATTTGAGATTTCAAGAACATTTTACTGTCAAAAATGTGACGAACTGATGGGAGATGACTTACAATGCTCTGTTTGTAGTCAACAATATGAACAAACACAATTAGAACTATCGAATCATTGCTTCTATTACACAAACATAAGGAATATCATTAGTGACATATTATCTGTCTATCACAACCAATTCAAACCAGCTGTTGGCAGGAAATTCAATGAACTCTACGAACGTTTTTCATATGGGAAAGTATTGACTCTGAGTATTTGTACCGATGGCGTTTCAATATTTAATTCTAGCAACTCATCAGCATGGCCCATTCTGGGTATTATAAACGAACTTCCCTCTTTTGCCCAGTATCATAACTTATTTCTTATAGGTATTCATTATGGACCTAAGAAACCTAACTTCAATTTATTTTTTCGTCCAGTATGTGAAATTTTAAATAGACTGACCAATGAAGACATTTCATATCAAGGAGATAAGTATATAGTTGTTCCTATAAACGTTGTTGCTGATTCAGTCGCGCGATGTCATCTGCAAAATATCAAACAATTTAATGGGAGCTTTGGATGCTCATGGTGTAAGCACACTGTTACACGAGTAGATAAAGGCAGAGGCTTTGCTTATGTGTATGATTTTCGAGATGTTGAACCCTTGTTGCGGACAAGTGAAGGGTTGCGTATTGACGCTAATCTGGCAGTTTCAAGTAACCACCCTCATCATGGCGTAAAGGGACATAGCCCTTTACAAAGTTTACCATTTTTAGATCTTGTGGAAGGTTTCAGCATCGATTTAATGCACTGTGTTGACAGGGGTGTGATGAAGCAAATGCTGAATTTATGGTTTAATTCTTCTGCAAGCAGGATAAACGATAGCGTTTATATCGGGAGACATAGAGATAATATCGACCGCTTGATATTGAATTTCAAAATACCATCAAGTTTAACTAGAACACCACGATCCTTAAAAGCAGTCGAATATTGGAAAGCGCAAGAATTTCACAATTTTCTTCTGTTTTTTGGGCCAATAGTTTTAAAAGATTTTTTGCCAGAACATGTATACCAACATTTCCTATTGCTAAGTGAATCAGTACATGATATTTTGTCTTATGAGCCAAATGCTACTAATCTTGGGACTCTTGATACCAATTTAAATAAATTTGTTTATGAATTTCAAGAAATATATGGTATTCAAAATATGACTTACAATTTACATCTTCTCTTACATGCAGCAAGAAATCTAGAGTCTTTCGGACCAACAACACTTTATCGCATGTATCGACTTGAAGCATATAACGGTATATTGACAAATTTATTCAATGGTACACAGAGCATTTGCAAGCAAATAATTCAACGTTTTAATTTATTATGGCATCTGACTTCTTGCAAATATAAACTGAAGGAAACCAATCTAGGTCTACATCATTACGAAAATTATTTATCAGAAGCTCTATCATCACAGGTGTGCTCTGGTGTAGTTCCTGGCATTTCAAAAATAATAAAATTGCCAGATTTCTTAAGACATTTGTTAGGCGCATCGGATAGTGGCAAAGTCGAGGTATTCAAGTCGGTCATGGTAAATCGCATGAAATTCAGTTGTCTTACGTTTTGTAAAAGCTCTAGGAGATGCAGCTGCTACATTGGTGATAATATGGGAAATTTCATGCATACCCATTTCATCGTCTATATTGATGGTGAATATCATTTAGTTGGTCAGGTACTAAGAACTGAAATTGAATCTAAATTTACCAGGAGAGTCATCCAACAAGATAAACAAAATTTTATGAAGGTTCCTGCTTGCCACTCTAGGCATGTTGTTGCATATGATGTTGACGGTTCAATAATTTTATCGATTCTACCAATAAAAAACCCATCATTTTGATTCCTCGCAAATAAGTCGTCTTTTTGATTCCAACAATAACATGATCATCCTGTCAGTGTCGCTAAGTTAGCTTTTCAGTGACGATGACGCCAAGAAAGCTCATCATTTCTTTAAAAAATTCAATGTATGTAAGAGCAACTATTTGTACATTTGGTTTCTTTAACAACAAAATTATTGCCTTGTTCACTCAGTTCAGACCATGAGTACAGTGCCAATTATTCACACTGCGAGCTGCAACGCTGATTCACAGTTCACCATCTCTGTTTGCAGTTATGGTTACTACCACAGAGAATATATAAGAATGCTATAACTTTTGAACGAATGATGCAAATGAATTGAATTTTTTACAAGTCAATCTTGACAATCATTTAATCATATGACTCGTTCGACAAACTGTCGACCTCCTTTTTTGACGCTCTCCACGCAATCGCCTTTCACCTCGATGCAGTTCTCGCAACGCTGCAGCATTTTTTCCACCCCTTCCTCCTAAAACTTTGCCGGAAAATAGCGTAGTGAATCGTTGGAGACGGCAATGACCTCATCACGACTGCTGAAGACATGACCACGCATTGCCCTTTTCATTGGACCGAACAGGTGGAAGTCGGTAATGCGGCGAGGTCCATCGAATGCGGCGGATGGTATGAGACCCTCGGGCTCCCACTACACTGACTTGAGTGTTAATTTCTTGGTGAGAGGGTTGAACATGGCAGCGACGTGCCGTCCATTGTGATGAAAAGGCGATTAATCTCCTCGTCATCAATTTGCTGCCACACGGCCAAGTTCTCCGTGGCACATTGAACACGCTGCTTCTTTTCGCAGTCAGTTGACGACCCCAAGCTGCCACCATGAAAACAGTGCGTGAGCTTGGGTTGCGCCTGCTGAACCATCCGCAACATTCGATGGACCTCGCCGCATTACCGACTTCCACCTGTTTGGTCCAATGAAAAGGGCAATGCGTGGTCGTGTCTTCAGCAGTCGTGATGAGGTCATTGCCGTCTCCAACGATTCACTACGCTATTTTCCGGCAAAGTTTTGAGAGGAAGGGGTGGACAAAATGCTGCAGTGTTACGATAACTGCATCGAGTTGAAAGGCGAATGCGTGGAGAGCGTCAAAAAAGGAGGTCGACAGTTTGTCGAACGCGTCATATGATTAAATGATTTACAAGACATATTAAGTCATTTGTTACTGTTTTTGAAATCACAAAAATAACCTTGCTGAAAATCGTGTTTTAAAATTGGATATGAGCATTTTTAAAAGGCCATTACTTACGCACATATGCACCGATTACTGTACTGATAACATAGATTGCTGTACTCTTCATAGCTGTACTTGGAATCAAACTTTCACTTCTTTAAGTCCACTGAGAATTTTCACTTCGTTGATGATAATTTAAATACCAACCAAATGATGACAAAATATCAAAAGAGCGAAATGATCACCGCTACGCTGATAAACCATCATATGTTGCAGTTTTCTTATTTGTGAATTATACATTTTAAAGAATACTATTTTTTTCCAGAATTATGAAGTTTTTGATAATTGAGTGGAAAGAGAAGTCCGAGGGCTATATCAGCCAAATGTCTGTCGAGCCGCAGGGCTCCGTGAGAGACCCTCGGTTGCTATCCAATGCCGAGAGATGGGGCCTGATAAAGTGGACGGGCTGCCAAGAAAAGGAACCACAGTGTGGCTGGCAATGTCACGAAGGACGGGTTTTGGAGTGTCATGGTAAGAATGCGTTGTTATACATGTATACACGTTGCTGTATATTTCTTATAGAGGCACGTAGACAAGATTTCATTTTCGCAGGGGAGGGGACAATAAATGTGTCTGCATGTTAGGAGTGTACCGATTATTGACACGTTAGAGTGATAATCGGTAATCGGTCGATAAATTTACGTACTGATCGCCGATTATATGCTGGTTAATGGACTTTTGGAATTCTTCGCTTTATACGTAACCTACTTAAATAATTTTGCTTCCAAATTTCTTTGCAATACCATGATTTGTTCTAGATTTTCATCGATCAGTAGTTTTCAAGCGCAAGCTATATAAGAACAGGCTGGAAAAGAAATGCCTCCCTATCTTTTGCACATTTTTCATTTATTCTATTTTCAGATACGAAGAATCTGGCGGAAAGTGCACTGTGCCGTCTCCTAAAACAACGCAGTCTCATGAATGATGAGATTTTTATGAATGTAAGTGAGTTATAATTTTACATTCAACTAATTTATTAGTCTTGTCGTGAAATAGTTTGACAGCTGATGCATTATGTTCTGCATGTGGAACTGCTTCTGCTCTGATTTCGGTTCATTCGACGATTGCAGTGTTGTCTGTCAACAACACTCTTTGAAACATCTGTATCAAAAGCTGTAGTCTGTATTGACATCAAAATATTTTTTCTCTAAGAAACAATCTGCAAACCGTAGTTATTTGTCAGGATACTCTTTATAACAGATGTGTCCGAGATTCAATTGTTCCTTTTAATTATAACAATTTGAAATGCTTTACTATTTTTCAGGACGAATTATATCAGCTTCCAAAATCAGAGCTGGTCATGAAGATTCGTCAAATGGAGTTGGAGATGGCGAATCTGAGGAGACTGAACTCCATATTGATTGAGGATGTGCCGCGCTCAATCAGCAAAACGCTGAGAGACATTGTAAGTTTGCATATGATACTCATATAATTTTATGAAACTTTTTCATGGAATAATATGGAAACTCAGGGAAAATGCAGGCAAATGCTAGTTGACAGATTCCAGAAGGCTATGTTATTGGAATCTTAGTTTAATCATGCCCAACATACATATCATGTCTATGCTGAGATAGCATTGACTTCGAATATGCTTCGTACGACTATGTATTGACCACACTTTGGTATTGACGTAGATATGCATAGTTGTAACTATCTGTAAAAAATCTCAAATTATTTATTCATGTCTGACAGTCATCTGATATTGATGCAAGCCTTCTATGAAAGTTTTTTCCTTTATTGCAGATCCATCCACGTGATGCTCCAGTAATCGGCAGTGCACCCGTGACCCCTACACCCAGCCAACCGTTTGAACCACCAACCCCTACCACTGTAGATCGCTCCCAACCACCAGTTCCTGAACCTACACGCCCGTGCACCCCTACCCCTCTTTCCCGCCCATGCACTCCTACCCCTCTTTCCCGCCCATGTACCTCTACCCCTCTTTCCCGCCCATGTACCCCTCCTCCCCCTTCTGCGGAGTTCGATGCTCTTAGTGCCGCGGCATCCTTCATGTCCTACCTGGAGGAGGACATGGAGACGACGACAGTGACGATGGACACGATAGAGACGACGCAGAATCAAATGGCTGTGAAATATGTCGGGAAGGTGCCACTGTTGGGCGCAGCGCAGGAGCTCGCCATTCAAGCTGCGTCAAAGAATTGGAAGAGGATGGTCAGCGTTCTACTGGCCATCGTCTACAGTAAGGCGCAGATGGTGGAGCTGACTGCTTCAAGGAAGTCAGGTGGAGGGATGATAATGAGCAGTGAAGTGCGCAAGTGGATAATCGACCGCGTACATCTTGTCGATCCACATGTAAAAGACGCGGCAATTATTCAGCGTGTGTCGCAGAAGTTCCGTGACTGTAAGAGAGCCGCGCGCCAAAAGAACTACTTATTTGTAAATTTGTCATTTTTATCAACTGATGTGTTTTAAAATCATCACTGAATAAAATATATATCAAATAATAATTAAAGTATAAATCTTTCAGCGCACAAAAGTATGATAGTAAAATCGATTTCGTCGGTCCGGCCTGTTCACCTAGTAAATGATACCGGTACTATGTGAACAGGCCAGACCGGCCAAATCGATTTTAGCATTAAATTTGTTCGTTGAAAGACTTACATTTTAATTATTATTTGATATATATCTTATTCAGTAGTGATTTCTAAGTCTTTCTTTGCAAATTACGATCAAAGATGCTTTAAAACTTTAGATATTTTTCTAATTTTGTCACATTCTATGTTTCTATTCTATTCTATATTTTCTAATTGTATGTATTTTTGAACACTTTACCACGAAATTGATGGACTCATTATTATCTCATAAAATTGTGTTAAGATTTTTTATAGAAGTCTCTGTAGATCATTCATTCATTCATAGTGCCATTAAGTATTTTACGGAGTGTTTTTAAAGATGTTTTTATCAGATACCATCACATAAATCTGTGATCTGATTTTGGAAATTATTTCACTTTGGTGTTTATAGGTTTGCTCAAAGGTTAAAGCCTCAACAACTGAATTTGTCATTGTCATTTTCATTTTATTAGCTTCAGTCGCCTTTCATAAAGCCTACGTTAGGCTACAATCTTTGTACGATTAAGTTCTGATGAAGTAATTTATACTCTACCATTTCACGCAGTGGTGATCTGATTTGTGAGTAATTTATGAATAACACAACTTCTTATGAAGCAATTATTGCAATTTTGTTGAAAACGTTTCTATTTCAACAGCAGACATCCATATTTTTATTAGCTTCATTCGCCTTTCATAAAGCCTACGTTAGGCTACAATCTTTGTACGATTAAGTTCTGATGAAGTAATTTATACTCTACCATTTCACGCAGTGGTGATCTGATTTGTGAGTAATTTATGAATAACACAACTTCTTATGAAGCAATTATTGCAATTTTGTTGAAAACGTTTCTATTTCAACTATCCATATTTTCATAGCGTGCCATTATTCTCAGTGATACGAAAGCTATAAGCGGAAATCAGTCTGTCATTTTTATATTCTTTCTGTATACACAAAACCAAATAATGAATGTCATGTAAGGTGGATTTTCACACCGTCCAGATAAAAATCACTTGACAGTCAGTCACATTCACATCATTCATTATTTGATATTCATTATTTGAAGTGTTCGAATATTTGATAATTTTTATAAGTTGTATAGGTCAGTTGATGCATTTAAATTTGTAAAGTGATGCATTTTCTTTTGATGCGTTTTTTCAATATAAGCGTTATAACGCAGATGAAACCATCCCTCTGTTTTGTTTTTGAATTTCTCTTTATAGTATGCGTAATCATCATTTTTGTATTATCATCACCATTTTATCATAAAAGCTCATAATAAATAATTTAAGTTATCACAAAACATTGTCATCAATTCACGTTAAAGAACTGGTTCCAAATTATCATAAGCCTTTTATCATCAAATTTATCATGATAATTTTCGTAAGGGTTGGCTAAGTTTCCACATCAGTAATTAATGAGTTTGAGATCTCCACAGCTGTTTTGAGAGTCTAAAAGTGTAGCAATCATGGCCAATGTAAGCCTATTTCCAATGTGTATGGATATATTTGAAAAATGGCCAAATGTGAGGGTTATGATGCATAGTATAAATCAGTTGCATTAAAGTCAACTATCTGAGGTTGCATGGCGTCAGCAAACATCAGAAAGCCAATTCTTAGTAGGCCTACAACTGATACTGTGCTAAATGTTGTTGAATTACAGAAGCACCACATTTTTGCATGTGTTCACTGAGAAGCCTGATGGAAACTCAAAAGATAAGTTGTATCGACTCTCTACACTCAAACATCACTGTTTTACTTAAAATCAACTTTCCAAATGATTTGATATCGGCAGGTAAACAAAAAAAAAAAAGGGTTCACTGGACCCCCTCAGCTCTCAGAGGCATTAACAGTCTTTTTCTTTGTCGTCTCCCAAGTGGTCGTTTATCAATCCCATTGTCATAATTCTTTGCATCGCAACTTGCTTTTACCCAAGATTGGACCAAAGAGTGGCTATTTCTCTAAGTAAGTGGAACAACAATTTCCAGAGCATGTCTGGGATTTTGATTGAGATTTAAAATGGCATGAAGATATTTTGAATCATGCCATACACTGTATTGTACATATTGCTATCCAATTAATATGTATCTAATGTTCATATTAGCCTAATTAATATTCATTGCATGAATTTGTTATTGCGGAATTAAGACCATATTAATATTCAGCCAAAAGTTTTAATTATCGACATAGATTATCTCTGTGCTCAATATCATCAACCATGTTTACGTCTACAGCCTAATAGTTTCCTAATTAGAACAACATGCATGACTAAGCTGCATTCCTTACAGCATGTCTGATCGAGAAATGAAACACACGTAACACAGGCCTCGTATAAAATGAAAATAGTACAAATGTAGATGTAACGATATTTTTTACTAATCATCAAGGAATGCCACTGCATTAAATGATACCGATATCTTTCTATTTCTAATACATATAGCCTAATAGTAGAATAAACAGTATAACAATACACGTAGGCCGAAGTTTTTAACTTTCAAGGCAAGAGAGCAAGTTTTATATGAAGCAAGTTATCTACTTATCGTTGTAGGCTCCCAATTTAACAGCACAAGCGTTATACAGGCATTGGTCTGATGCATTGCATTTTTTCATGTATTATTTGTTTTATTTCACGCAAATGATATATACAAATTTCTATCTAACACAATATGCATTACAATATGTATTCATGATTGATTACTTGATCATATCAGAATCCATACTAACTTTATTAAACGAATTTGAAATTGGTAATCCCGTTTTGTATACTGATCATTCACAGATAAAAATTAAACTAAAAAAACTACTTGACAAAGAATCGAGGATATCGAATCCAACGTTTCAAAATAAGCGAATATTTCCTTACAAATGGACGAAAGAAAACAGTTTAAAATTTGATCAAAAAATGTTTAATATAAAATGCTCAGAATTATCAAATGAGTTAATAATCAATCCAATAAATACGAGTGAGATATATAGGGAATTGATAACAATTAGAAATTGTGCAAATAATTCTAAAAAAATAATTCATAGATCAAAATATTCTAAAAATATAACAAAATTAAGGAAAATTTACAGGAAAGATGTTGCAATATATAAAAAAGACAAATCTAATGAAAGTTTACGAAAACTTATGTATTCAAGAAAAACATTACAAAAAGAAATAAGAAAAGAAAAGCGAAAAATGAAAAATGAAAATTTAGAAAAATTGATAATTGCAAAAGAAAATAATGATCATAAGACATACTGGCATTTGATAAACAGCAAGAAGAAAAAATTCATCACAAGTAATTTAAACTCAGTTAATTTCTTAAACGAATTTAAGAATGCCGATATATCTTTGCAGCACATGACAAGTAAGGAAGTAATCGAGCTGACATCTACAATTTCAAATGAAATTTTAGATAAAGAAATAACAATGAATGAAATAAAAAAGCATCTAAATACTACAAAAAACGGCAAATCAAGTGGACCAGATGAACTTGCATCAGAAATGCTTAAAGAATCAGAGAACACTTTACCTATATTGCTGCTCCTATTTAACCAATTACTAAATAATAAAGATGAAATCCCATTTGCTGAAAGTTGGATAGTACCTGTATACAAAAAAGGAGATAAGAACGTTACATCTAGCTATCGTCCTATAAATTTAAGTTCAAATGTCGAGAAATTGTTAACAAAAATTTTGAATGAAAGATTAAATCAATGGCTAAAAGAAATGATGTCATTCATCTAAGTCAAACAGGATTTCAAAAAGGAAGCTCAACAATGAACAATATTTATATAATAAAAGAAATATTGCAAATTTACAAAAATAGTAAACATTCCTTATATATAAGTTTCATAGATTTATCAAAAGCGTTTGATTCGATTCCCAAAACAATACTTATAGAGAAACTGCATTCATTGCTTCCAAATAGTAATTTTCTCCACCTTCTGAAAAGATTAATTACGGATAAAAGATATAAAATATTGTACGATGGTGTTGAATCTGAAGCATTTAATCTACAAAAGGGTCTACCTCAAGGAGATAGTTTATCACCAACCCTATTTTCTATATTCATGAACTCTTTAGCGAAAGAAATTTACGCAAATATTGAAGCCACAAATGCCGCGACAATTGACAGTATTCACATACCATGTCTGATATATGCAGATGACATTCTCCTAATGAGTAATGATAAAGTTGGCTTGCTCAAGCAAATAGAAATAGTCAACAATTTTTGCAACGTCAATGGTCTTAAAATTAATTACGACAAAACTAAAATTATGATTCATAATGTTGCATCTGAAATGATTACTTAGATATTAACTTAAACAATGATACAAAGCAAATCGAAATAGTCAAAGAATATAAATACTTAGGATTTTGGATATCAAATAATACTAAAAGACATTTGCTTTCACTAACTAAAAAAGGAAATCAATCAGCCTACCTAACCAACAAAAAATTGAAAGAACTTGGAGAAGTTAATGGAACAATTGTAAGGAATACCTTTGAAATGCTAGCTTTATCAAAAATGATGTACGGTGGAGAATTTTGCTTTCATAACAAATTGTCTGAATTAAATAAAATACAGTTTCAATTCTATAAACGTTTCTATCATCTGTCAGCTACAACTGCAAACTACCGTTTGATAGGTGAATTTGGATTACTCCCTCTAGAATATTATTTCTATAAAGCAGCAATCAATTTTTGGATTAGAATTCTTTTCAGTCAAAATGAATGTATTATGAAAATTTGCTTTGATCATATTTCACTCAATTCGAATAGCAATAACTACTTATATACATGGTCTTGGAGAATAAGAGGACTTATCAAGCGATTAAATCTATCACATCTTGAAGAAAACATAATCAACTTCAATTTAACTATTGGACAATGTAAAAATATTATTAAAACTAGATTGACTGAGCATTTTAGAACTGAATGGATAAATGACGCCAAAAGAAGTCGCACTGGAACCGATTATTTGGAATCAGCACAATTTGATTGCTCAATAAAACATTATCTGACCCTAAATTTAGCACATAAAGATATAGCACCATTGTTAAAAATGATGTGCGGAAATCATAATTTAGCGGTAAGAACAGGAAGTTATCGAAATAGATTAGAATATGAAGAAAGAATATGCAGTTTATGCAATGATAGAACAATAGAAACTGTATTTCATTTTGTTTGTGAATGTTCAGTGTATAATGATATCAGATTGCGTTACATACCATATCTTATTGATGTTTCGAAGCAAAATTTCTATGGTTTGTTACAAAGACTGAATGTTGGAAGCATTGTTAAGTTAAGTAAATATATCAAAGCGGCAAATGACGTCAGAACTAAAGCCATGTTGGTTTGCAACCATGCAAATTTGGCTGTAACATCGATTGACAAAGTGAATACGGCTCAACAGTAACAAAGAGCGATACATCACACTAGAATTTCCAGTCTAGCTTTCGAAGCATATACGAAGTCACCGAGGTCCGGAACATCACCAATTTAACATATTTAATTTTTCATAAATCGCGATCCTTTGCAGGTAAGATGAATTGCATTATCATTTACTACTGATTAACAAGATATATGCACATTGCTCAATGACATACATGCATTACTTATTTATTAATAACATTCTGTTCCGGACCTCTTAATAATTAAGATTGCATAGCTTGATGTAAAGTAATCTGGATTCCACTCATTAATAAAACATATAATAAAATCACGCCGTTTATATATGTCTTCGCTAATGTGGTTATAATTACTATAATGTGCTGTTTCGTGATTTAACTTCATTCACTGAAATACATGAACCATTGATTGTCCTCTCCTTCCAGCATTTCATTCATAGTTTTCATCTTTTCATGACACATCGACATCATTTGTAAATATTCCATACTATTCACACATTGTAATAACGAATGTGGATCTACATGTACGTGTTCTCATCATTATTTTTGTATATTATCAGTGCCCTCATTGACTTGTTAATTTCATTTGTTATCATTTTATCACCCAGAAACGTGTTTTCAATTTGAGAATAAACGTTCTGATATTCTGATATTCTGATATTCTGATATTCTG